>OY757018.1:82392693-82731847 GCA_963580285.1 Lucinisca nassula | reverse complement strand
TTCATTTTTGGCTCGGCTTCTTGGCCCTGCCCGGTGCAGCCTTGGCTTTTATACCCCTCCAAAAACCGGCCCCAATAGCTCAGTTGGTAGAGTGTCCGCTCTGGGGAACAGGAGGTCACGAAAAATGGTACTGGCTGCTCCTCGCTTGGCACTCAGATTTATGGGGTAGAGCTAGGACTGGTCGACCCAGTGTAAGGATAATGTGACTGGGCGTGGTATCATGTAATGTGTCTGGGACAGAATACTTCAGTGAGGCAGCACTATAAAAGTGAGCATTGAGCTCCCTGTCGCAACCAGACACCGTCGTGATATGGCTGAAAAATTGTTGAAAGCGACGTTAAACCCGAATTCACACACACACACACACACACACACACACACACACACACACACACACACACACACACACAATACCCGACCAAAAATACTGAGTCTGTCATTGAGCTATCTATCATCAAATTCTGGTCCAAACACACCAAACCACCATTAAAATGCCCAAAACCACTGACTTGGGGTTGATTAGGGTCTACTAAGGTATACTGGGGTTTGTTTAAGTCATATCTGTTAGGTTTGGGGTTACTGTCACCGTCTGTGTACAGTTCAGTTCCCCCACAAGCCAACTACCCATACCTGTCAACCAAACCATGTTCCTGTAATAAGTTTATTCTTTATGTATATATATTAATATTGAAACTTTATGTTACATGTACTGCCAATTATACAGCCATCAGAAAGGTCGGGGTCGTTTCGGTCCCGGGGTCGTTTCGGCCCAATTTGGGAGGTGGGTCGTTTAGGCCCAATTTAAGAGGTGGGTCGTTTCAGCCAGATTTTGTTATCACTTTATTTATATGTATTTATATTTTGTCTATCAGTAATCAGCCTGTGCTTTTGCTATCTTGGATTGTTAAGCTTATTATAGCTCAGAAAACATATTGCTTTTTCGAACTGTAGACTCGGAAGTCAGCCTGTGTTTTTGCTATCTTCGCATGTTTACCTTTAAATAGCTCAGAAAAACTGTGTAGACTCTGATCACAATTAGCAGATTTATAGGTTATTAAGTCTTTGAAGGTATCGCAACGACAGATGCAGGCTGATAATATAAAAATAATTACATTTCACAAATATTTTGAATGTTATTCTCAAAATGTGCATGCCATTAATACTAGTAAATACTGATCCTCCTGCACGTCAGTGCCGTATGATCAGTATCTGCTAACCGCCGAAGCCTTTTGCAGCCACAGGGCTATTACGAAAAGCCTTGACTTCATGACCTTGACCTATATATTCATGCTCTGTTGACATTATACAATGGCCCCATTGCGAACATTAGAAACTAAATAGTGATTTTATGCCCCCGCCATCGTCATGATGCCGGGGGCATATATTTTTTCGGTTTTCCGTACGTGCGCACATGTGTACGTCCGTCTGTACATGTGTGTGTATGTATGTATGTGTGTAGGTACGCGATCCTGTAACCTCAGGTTAAGGTTTATGTAACAGGTAGAGCCTGAACTTTTAGAACTCATATTTTCCTAACCATTCGATGGAACTGGTTCATATTTGGTTTGAATAATACAACTTGACTCAGGTGAGCGAATTAGGTCCATCATGGACCTCTTGTTGTAACAGGTAGAACCTGAACTTTTATGATGGCTTTGATTCATATTTGGTATGATGATAGATATAGTTACAATTTTTTATTCAGCAATACCCCCACCTATGCCTTTGACCTCAAGGTCAAGGTCACAGACTTAGACAATTTTAATGTTAAAGATTTCAAAGAGCTCAAATTTTCCAAGCCATATTATGGATTTGACTTATATTTGCTATGATAGAAAATTTTGAATGTTAAAATTTCTTAGACCTCATATTTTCCAAACTATTTAATTAATTGGGTTCAAATTTGGTATGATGATAGTTTTGTGTCCAAAGATTTAATCAGCAATACCCCCATCTATAGGTAGGACACTTTTGCAGTAGAGCTGTGCTGTCCAATGGCAGCTGCTGTTGTAACATGGATTTTCGGGGTGAGGCGGGCCCCTGGGCGGGGGCATCTGTGTCGTCTGGACACATTTCTAGTTAAATTTTACATACCAGAATATTTCTTCTTAAAATGCAGATAAAAATAAATGCAAACTAGATCTGCAGTTGATGGTAAACTATCGCAAATACCCGCTTTTTAGCTCACCTGAGCACGAAGTGCTCAAGGTGAGCTTTTGGGATCAGTCTTTGTCTGTCGTCCGTCGTCCGTGCGTGCGTGCGTGCGTCCGTCGTCAACTTTTGCTTTAAACAACTTCTCCTCCAAAACTGCTGGACAGATTTTGATCTAATTTCATACGAATGCTCCTTGGGTGATCCTCTACCAAAATTGCTCAAAGTGTTCCGCTCGGGTGAACAAGATGGCCGCCAGAGCTAAAAATAGAAAATTCTTTAAACGACTTCTCCTGCTTAACCAGTGGATGGATTTTAAAATTGTTTCACAGGAATGTTCCTTGGATGACCCTCTACCAAAATTGCTCAAACCGTTCAGCTCGGGCGAACAAAATGGCCGCCAGAGCTAAAATAGAAAAACCTTTAAACAACTTCTTCTCCTTAACCAGTGGATGGATTTTGAAATTATTGCACAGGAAGGTTTCTTGGGTGCCCCTCTACTAATTTTGCTCAAACCATTGCACTCGGTTGAACAAAATGGCCACCAGAGCTAAAAATAGAAAAACCTTTAAAGGACTTCTTCTCCTTAACCAGTGGATGGATTTCGAAATTACTTGACAGGAATGTTCCTTGGGTGACCCTCTACCAAAATTGCTCAAACCGTTCCGCTCGGGTGAACAAAATGGCCGCCAGAGCTAAAAATAGAAAAAGCTTTAAACGACTTTTTCTCCTTAACTAGTGGATGGATTTTGAAATTACTTCACAGGAATGTTCCTTCGGTGACCCTCTACCAAAATTGCCCAAACCGTTCCGATCGGGTGAACAAAATGGCCGCCAGAGCTATAAATAGAAAAACCTTTAAACATCTTCTACTCCTTAAACAGTGGATGGATTTTGAAATTATTTCACAGGCATGTTCCTTTGGTAAACCTCTACAAAAATTGCTCATACTATTCCCCTCGGGTGAACAAAATGGCCACCAGAGCTAAAAATAGAAAAAACTTTAAACGACTTCTTCTCCATAACCAGTGGATGGATTTTGAAATAATTTCACAGGAATGTTTATTTGGTGACCCTCTACCAAAATTGCTCATACTGTTCCGCTCGGGTGAACAAAATGGCCGCCAGAGCTTAAAATAGAAAAACCTTTAAACAACTTCTTCTCCTTTACCAGCAGATGGATTTTGAAATCACTTAACATGAATGTTACTTGGGTGGCCCTCCACCAAAATTGCTCAAACTGTTCAGCTCGGGTTAACAAAATGGCCACCAGAGCTAAAAATAGAATAACCTTTAAACGCACTTTTCTCCTTAACCAGTGGATGGATTTTGAAATTATTTCACCAGAATGTTCCTTGGGTGACCCTCTACCAAAATTGCTCAAACCGTTCCGCTCAGGTCAACAAAATGGCCGCCAGAGCTAAAAATAGAAAAACCTTTAAATGACTTCTCCTTAACAAGTGGATGGATTTTGAAATTATTTCACAGGAACGTTCGTTTGGTGACCCTCTACCACAATTGCTCAAACCGTTCTGCTCGGTTGAATAAAATGGCCACCAGAGCTAAAAATATAAAAAACTTAAAACGACTTCTTCTCCTTAACCCATGGATGGATTTTTAAATGACTTCACAGGAATGTTTCTTGGGTGACCCTCTACAAAAAGTGCTCAAACCATTCTGCTCTGGTGAACAAGATGGCTGCCAGAGCTAAAAATAGAAAAACCTTTAAACGACTTCTTCTCCTTAACCAGTGGATGGATTTTGAAATTACTTAACAGGAATGTTCCTTGGGTGACCCTCCACCAAAATTGCTCAAACTATGCCGCTCTGGTGAACAAAACCTTTAAACAACTTCTTCTCCTTAACCAGTGGATTGATTATGAAATTATTTGACAGGAATGAGGTTTGAGGTTTTTAGCTGTTGTGGCCATCATGCTCAGTTAAGCAAAATATTTTTAGCAATTTTGTTAGAGGGTCACTCATGGAACATTCCTATAAAATTGCTTCCTTTTAGAGACAGATGTCTTTCGAAAGTTTTGGCCCCCACCCACCTTGGCTGCAAGGTGCTTCTACAGGAGTATTGGTAAACCACTTTGAAGGTTTTAGCCTGTCTAGGCAAAGTGGTGCAAGTGGAACCATCAATACATTTAAACCCCATTGGTTTCATTGGGCGGCAGGGCTTGAGATGTCATTTCATCAAAAATGACTTCTACTTCTCAAAATGACTTCTACTCCTAAACAGGCAGACTGATTTTGAATTGATTTCACAGAAATGGTCTTTGGGTCCAACCAAAATTGCTCAAACCCTCCACTCCACCATACATTACCCACAATTCCGTTTGTAAAATAGGATCAGGTGAGCGATCCATGGCCCTCTTGTTCTATTAATAACACTAATGACTATGTACAAGCTAGCCAAAACTACATGTAAGTTAAAAAAGTTGCAAAGAACATTCTAACTGATAAGCAAAGTTTCAGAAGTGTAACTTTTATAGTTTAGAAGATATGGCAAAGTCATACTTTTTGACCTTTGACCTTGGGGCTATGTTGAGGTCCACCTAAAGTATCCCAATTTATTCTATATTCCAACAGCCATCCAATAACCAAGTTTCAGAAGTGTTACTCTAATAGTTTAGAAGATAATGCAAAGTCATACTATTTGACCTTGGGGTCGAGGTCACACCAAATGTAGCCCAACATATTCTATATTCAAAGGACCATCCAATAAGCAAAGTGTCAGAAGTGTAACTCCAATAGTTTAGCTAATATATGGCAAATCATAATTTTTGACCTTTGACCTTGGGGTCATGTTGAGGTCAAGGTCACACCAAAAGTATCTAAATTTATTCTATATTCCAAGGGCTATCCAATAACCAAAAATTCAGAAGTGTAACTAATTGTTTAGAAGATATGGCAAAATCATACTCTTTGACCTTGGGGTCAAGGTCACACCAAAAGTAACATGACATATTCTATATTACAAGGATTATCCAATAAGCAAAGTTTCAGACGTGTAACTCCAATAGTTTAGGAGATATGGCAAATCATAATTTTTGACCTTTGACCTTGGGGTCATGTTGAGGTCATGGTCACAAAAAAGTTGCCCAGTGCCATCTACATTCCGTGTACTATCCACATGCAAAGTTTCAAAAGTGTAACTTCAGTGGTTGCAGAGGAGATCCATTTACAAGAAACGTGACAGACTGAGTCTGACGGACGTATGGACTGACGCCAGAGTGAACTGTGGTACGAAAACAATATACCCGATTTTTATTCGAAAAAGCGGATATAATAATAGTAATATTAATAAATAATATTTGATTTACATGCCATTCTACAGCTTCTTTAACCCATTTTGTACCGGAAACCACAAAACGGGTAGTTGGCAAACAGTGCAGGCCCAGATCAGACGCCGCACAACATGGTGTCTGATCAGGGCCTCCACTGTTTGCTAAAAGTTCAGTCATTTTCCAAATAAATTTTGATGTAAAATCAACTGGTAACCCCTAAATTTTGAAATAACCTCCTGCTGCATATAAGGAGGAAGATTCCATTTGGTACAAAAAGGGTTAAGCTTTGCTGTTCAAATGCAGCTAACCTAAAATCGATTTGTTTAAAAACAGCATGTCCTACTCAGGTGCTTTGATCTGGAACAGTATCCCACTTGAAATAAAGAATGCTACTACCTTGAGTTCTTTTGTAAATAAATGTACTGTTTGGTTGAAACATTAAGGTCTTTTCACATTTGGACCTCCGCCGCCATTAGCTGAATTTTATCTCTTGAAAATGCATCTTTAAGAGTGTGTATGAATATGTATGTATGTATGTGTGGATGCGTGAATGACATAATGCACTTTATATTGTTGTTTATGATGTATCTTACGTAGTAGTTATTTGTTAGAGGGCCTCAATGAAAATTGGTTCGCCAATTGAGTTACCCTCTTAAAATAAAGTCGTTACTTACTTACTTACTTAGCTTATTTTTAATATATGTACATGTATGTTGTTTTCAGGTAAAATTGTACCAAACAGACTTTGATGTTCATAATTCAGCAAATACAACGAATGCTGTTATTTTACCTTTGAACAAGATATGAATATACTAAAATTGTTGTTACAAATTCAGTAGTTATAATTATCAATTGACTGTATATGGAATGAAGCAATAGCCATAGCCATTTCCAGCTGTGGCTATGGCACTGGCCGGGTTTATATGTGCCCCACGGCCACTGGGTGCTTTTTGTAGTTGTAATGTGTTGTCACAAATTTATGCAAAAAAAGCAGCAAAGTTCATGTGTCATCTAAAGTTAACAAATGCCACTTTTTTCTGTAATGTAAGTGTATCGTCAAACTACTTCACCCTACAATTACATGTATCATCAGTGGATGTATCTCAGTTACGATATGATGCAGTGAGTGGTTGCACCTCTACTATTGACAAGGATCTTATTTTTTCGATACATGTAAATGATGTAATATTGTATCCCACGTCATAAAAGCATTAATTGTGCTGTGTCTCAGTAGTTTATTATTAATACAGTAAAATTCCTATATTAAGACCGGAGGACAATGTGGGCAGAAAACACAAAGAAAGATTAAGTGCACCCTTAAAAATAACCTTTTAAAAGTAAAATTAGTCTTAATTTTAGGTGGTCTTAATAGCGGAATTTTACTCTCTTTTTTCAGTCGCTATCCTCTAGCAGTGTTTGCTGCTAGTGGTGCAGCTGCAGGGTGTTACTTCACAGAATGGCAGGTCATTGTCAAGTATATACCATTCTATGGGTCAAAGTTTACAGATGAAGAGACTAAATCCTAGCTTGAGGTTAAATTATTTTAGGTGGGTACCCTATTTTTTTAATGTTCAAACAAAGCTCTTTGATTGACTGATTATGCGTGGAACTACAAGCGTAATGGACTCACTTTCAGGAAAGTTCAGAGTGGGTATTGCTCTGAGATCTCTACAATGTTTGTAGCATTAGCATGGTATCGCCTTCTCTCCGATAAATTAAGGCTCTGTCCAAGCCAATTCGTCAGCAAACATCCGTGTATCAGGTGGAATAAACGTCCCCCGATGTTTGAAATGTCAGTATGTGGTGAATATATGTATGTCTATAATATATAATTTTATGTCCTTAACAATATTTTGAGATTTTACCACCCTTTCAACTGACTAATTTTTAATTTTCTTTAATGTTGTAAGTAACAATTTACTGAAGAAAAAAGATCTCCAAAACAGTAAATGATGATTATTTCAGGTGAATGAGGAGCTGTAGGGATAACAATTTCTGTTGGCAGCATGACTAAAACTAACAAAGGGCCATAAATCTTGTAAAAGCAGTCAAGTGCACCTTGGTATAATATGATCCTCCTCAGGAACAATAACTGAAAGGTTTCATCCTAATTCATTGAAAACTGCAAGAAGTTTTTCAGGGCCATGGCTTCATATATATATTTATATAAAAACCAGTCAAGAGTCAATCATGACCTGGATAAAATATGACCATGTTTAGGTCATGGAGACAAATAACTGGAAAGTTTCATCAAAATTGAAAACTGTAGAAATTGTGGAGACAAGATAATGTCTACGGAGGGACTGATGGATTGACAAATGCACAGACGGCAACCACAGTAAAATATGATCACCTTCAGGTCATGAAACAAGAACTTGAAATTTTCATTAAAATCCCATGAGAAACGTTGGAGGAGTTGCGGAGATGAGAATTTCTTTTGATGAAATAGCAAAAACTGACAAAGGGCCCTAAGTCTGGAAAAAGAAATCAAGCCTGACCTCAGTGTACGATGGGAACAATGACTGAATGTTTCACTAAAAGCCACTTAAAACTATAAGCTGCAGAGACCAGACACCGTTGATAAAATGGCAAAAAAAACTGACCAAGGACCATAACTATTGCATAAATCGGTCTAGCATGACCTCGATAAAAATATGTTCCATCTGTAGGTCATGGGAACAATAAGTTGAAAGTTTCGTAAAAATCCATTGAGAAATGTAGGAGTTGAAGAGACGAATAACTTCTGTTGATGAATTGGCTAAAACTGATAAAGGGGCATAACTCTGGTAAAATTCTGTTTGTTTGATTTGAGGTTTAACGTCCACATCAACAATATTTAGGTCATTTTGGAAATGTTGCTCCCCATTTTTGTGCGACTTTTACCTGACAATAAGATGAAATGGCATTTCAAGCCCTGTCGCGCAATGGTAAAAATCAGTCAAGCATGACCTCGATAAAATATCATCTTCATGGGAATAATAACGGCAAAGTTTCATCAAAATCCCTTGAGAAATGTAGGAATTGCAGAGAGAAGAACTTATATAAAACTGACAAAGGGTCCTGACTCTGGTAAAAATCATTCAAGCATGACCTCAATAACATATGATCACCTTCAGGTCATGGGATCAATAACTGGAAAGTTTCATCAAAATCCCTTGAGAAATGTAGGAAGAGTTGTGGAGACAAGAACTTCTATTAATAAAATGGCAAAAACTGACAAAGGGTCATATTTAAACTCTGGTAAAAATCAGTGGAGCATGACCTCGATAAAATAGGATCATCTTCAGGTCATGGGAACAATAACTGGAAAGTTTCATCAAAATCCTTTGAAAACTGTAGGAGGTATTGCAGAGACAAAATTGTGTCTACTGGAGTTTTAGCTCACCAGGGGGAGCTTATAGGATAGGCAGTTGTCCGTCGTCGTCTGGCGTCAACACTTTCAAACGACATCTCCTCTGAAGCCACTGGACCAATTGGGCCCAAATTTTATCTGTAGCATCCTTGGGCTAAGGGATTGAAAGTTTTTTTGTTTTTTTGTTTTTTTATCAAAATCGGCTCATTAGTTTGGTTGCTATGGCAACTTGTAGTTTCCATAGACTTTTAATGGGTAAAATTGTAAATTGGCATATACTGCCAAGCCTCTGCAGATATTTTGACAAAAAATTCATAGAAACGTTCCACAGGCAATCTACTATCTGCCGTGTGATTTTAGGCCTTCTGCTCATTTTTATTGGTTTCCATGGAAACCAAAATGCAAAAAATAGACAAAAAATACTTAAAAATCATCTCAGAAACCATATGCTCTAGGAGGCTGAGACTTTATGAAAATATTCACCGTATTTGCCTTTACAGGTTTTGTGTTTTTTATGAAATTTGGCCTTTTAGTTTTGTTGCTATGGCAGAGTTTCCATTGACTTATAATGGGGAAAACTGAAATATGGCATTTACTGCCAAGTCATTGCAGATATGTTGACAAAACTTACATAAACATATTCCTTGAGTAAACTTCTCTCAGCCATATGCTTTTATGTCAACCTGGGGGTCCCCTAGGTTGTGCCGGGGCCATGCCCCGCCCCCTCCACTTCATAAAATGCCTGGTATCACAGAAACCTTACAGATCCCGACCCCTAAACCATATATATTCTAATTCCTTATGATAAGATGCATTAAGTGACATCAACCTGGGGGTCCCCCGGGATGTGCTGGGGACATGCCCTGTCCCTCTATTTTAATATCAAATATAACTACCCATCACTACAATTATAGCCTTTTCACCAGACGCAGGTCTGGGACAGTCTGACACAAAAAAAATCTAGCCAGAAATGCCACCGGCATGTCCCTTTTCCCGTGACCTCCCCAGCGTCGAGTCCTGATTGGTCGCTGATGTCACATGACCTATCAGACCAATAGGCAGACGATACAGGTCACGTGACCGCGATTTTCGCGCCGAGAAGGTCATTATTTTTTCAGACTTGCTTGGGATAGGATGGTCAAACTACATTCCATGGAAGAATGAATAAACGGATAAGTGTTTTATTCTTTTTTTGATTTTGCACTTACCTTGAGTTTCCACAACATACTTAGGCTTTTTAAGCTTACTGTTTATTCCGAAATTCTTAGAGACTTTATTTCGTGTGTTTCTGCCGACATTGCATGTGTAGTGGTTGTCCGCCATTTTGAAATTTCACTTGGAAGTTTTGTTTATCATGTGATCAACCGTTTTTGGTTTTTGATAAGCACCACACTTCTTTTCATGTTATGTGCCAGGGTATACGCTCGTATTATTCCTGGTAATGTTTTAATAGAAGTCGGCGTTGTGGAAACTTAAATTGCCAGAAAAGAGGACGTTTTTTGTACGTGTTCCTTCCACTTCCGGTATCGGAAGACGTTGTATCGCTGAATAAAAATTTTCAGCATTAATTTAGTTTTGAACATGTGCAAGACCCGTCTTTGTTTAGCACTTATAAATCCCACGATGCAGATGGATAATATTCAGGTCCCTTTGTGGCCTTTCTATAGTATCTTCTAAACAGAATCCATCCAATTCGTGTGGGTCACCATTGCCGAATCAAGATGAGCCAGTCTATGTCCCCTCCTCCCATTTGGGCCTGGGTTGACTAGGATAGGTTCGTCGACTGCCCCGTAGAGACCCTGCTCATAATTGCGGGGACTCCGGGGTGCGGGGAACCTATGCCCAAAAATTTTTTCCGAATCCATGTTACATACGAATTTTGGTACGGTTCCGATCCCGGTTTTTATCGGGTAACCTTTCCGGACCTTCGGTACTTAGTTTACCTTGGTCATATGCTTCTTTCCTCTTATTATGATAAATTTTTGTTATCATAATCATTAAATTGGATTGTTTTCCCTTGTAAAACATACAGATTTGGGCATCGTTTATTGGAATACCGTAACTATTGCAAGTGAATCCGGGACGTTTCGGTACTGAGTCGTTTCGGCCTGGGTCGTTTTCGACCCGATTTTGCACCTGGATCGATTCGGCCTATTTCGGTGGGTCGTTTCGGCCTTGGGCCGATTCGGTCTTGATCGTTTTAGGCACGGCTCCTTGAATGCTCAATTTTGATTCGGCAATTTCGCATGTTCAGTGCACTATATACAATAAAGGGCCTAACACTGGGGAAGTTTAATTGAGCCTCAAGTGTTTTGCCCCTAGAGCTGAATCTGGGCCTAGTGATTTATCCTCTGGGGATATATCAATACTCAGAGGTTGGTCCTTTTTCGTCCTTACTATTTAGCGATTATGAGAAGGACATATTTAGAGCCTCATCACCTATTGATTCTAAAACTTTAAGCGGACCATGTCTTCCCAACGTTTTCAGAATCAAGCTTCAAGACCGGGGGCACTCGTGCGAAATGAACTTGGAACATTGGTTCTAACAACAAAAAACATCAATTTTTTGTTCTTATGAAATTCCTAAATTCGACCCAGATTCAGTCTCTGTATATATGACGTCAGGGAAATTGGCATTACTTCCTGTTTCGACGCTCTAACATTGGAGCTTCTTACCAGGACTATTATTAAGTGGGTTCTCATTATGACTGGTATTCTAGTTCTACCCACTTTGCCTTCAAACAAGAGCATTCCGACCATATAGCTGCTATTCTAATGCTTTTGTTTATTTCCCGGTCATTTTTTACATGCCATGGCTGTCTACCACCATGTTGCATGTTTGGCGCAACTCTGCTCTTTATAACTGGTTCAGTTTTTACTGAGCATAGTAAATGAAAACTTAGAGCCTCAGCGCCTCTTGATTCTAAAACTATAAGCGGACCATGTCTTCCCAACGTTTTCAGAATCAAGCTTCAAGACCGTGGGCACTCGTCTTTTTTGAAGTCTTCGGAGAGCGTATCAAGTACAGGTACCGCAACCAAGAGACGCTCTTCGACTACTTCCGATGACTTTTAAGTGCTTATCACCCTCGACTAGAAGATCTCAATCAGTCCTCGTCTACTAATAGATCATTCTCAGATCAGGGTACACGGTCCTTTCGTTCCAGAGGTCGGACTGGAACGAAATCTCCCAATAGAGGAAGACACAAGTCTAACAAATGACTTTCTTCCTTCCCCTCCTCTTCATCTTCTCCCAGTAGGAGCCGAGCTTTTTCAGTTCTATCAAGCCTTGGCTTCTTTTATTAAATATTTTTTGAGTTTTATGAGTTGTGAGAAAGGGTTACTGGATTGCGTTCGTTAGGAATCCTTTCTCTTTCTCACATGCAAATACTATTTCTGGTAAATAGTATCAAGAAAAGAAATCTTTTTATTGGAAGAGGAAGGGTTCTTCTCCAAAAGAAAGCCGTGTAAGTAGAAAAATTTCTCCTTTCCCCAGGCTTCCACAGGCGGATCTTTCTGTTCGAGAAGAAAATGGGAAAATCGACTCATCATAGAGTTCTCACACTTAACACAGATGATGCAAGTCGATCATTTCAAAATGGAAACTTCGTCCTCGATTAGTCAGGTCAATTCTCCCAAATTCGGGGACGATTTCCGTAGTTTTTAAAGGACGCTTACCTTCACATCTCCATCCATAGGTCATTACGCAAATTCCTTCGTTTCACCTTGGATGGAATTTTGTGTATCAGTCCGTTGCCTTTCCTTTGTTGGATTTGTCAACGGATCAATGAAAGGAAAAGGAGAAAATGGGAAAATCGACTCATCATCGACTTCTCACACTTAACAAGATGATGCGAGTCGATCGTCTCAAAATGGAAACTTCGTCCTCGATTAGTCAGGTCAAATTTCCCAAATTCGGGGACGATTTCCGTAGTTTTAAAGGTCGCTAGCCTTCACATCTCCATCCATAGGTCATTACGCAAATACCTTTGTTTCACCTTGGATGGAATTTTTGTGTATCAGTCCGTTGCCTTTCCTTTGTTGGATTTGTCAACGGATCAATGTTTTCCCTGTTCACCAACTTATTGGAAATTAATTAAGCAGCTCTCATCATAGAATTAGGCCCCAATCTCGTGTAGTGTTCCGATGATGGGTTTTGTCATCATTTTTACAGATACTGTTTATCATACCTTGTCCTAACGTGTACAGGTTATTGTGAATTTAGATTTCATACACTTTATCGAGAAGTTGAAATTGACTCTACCTCAAAGATACTTCTCCAAATTTTTTCACGCTCCGAAAAACTTTCGATTTATGTCAGGGGTTTGTTTCCCCTTTTTAGAACTTAGTAATTGGATCCAGTTTCCCTGGACAATCTCATCTTAGACCTTTCCAGGTTATTTTTGCTAATATTATCACTGGAAATACCATACGGTCTAAAGGAGCAATAAATTCCATTATCAAGATTGCTCTCTACGATTTATGAATCCCTCAGTATCAAATGGGGTCTCCTCTTTTAGAGACTATTCCCTATTTGTTTTTTCGCATGCCAGCCTTTCAGGTTGGTTTTCCACTTCGAACCTCAGGGATTAGTTGTTCAGGGAACGTGGGGCCTATATTAGGCGGGGCTATATATATATATATATATATATATATATATATATATATATGTGTGTGTGTATGCGTATATGTATGTATATATGTATATGTGTATAAACATTCTGAAACTTCAGAAAAATTTCCTTGGTTTATCAGTTCTTCATAGCTCCAAACTGAGGAACAGCTTCATTATTGTTACTCCAGACAAATGAATAGTGTAGTTTTTTCTACTTATCAGGGAGTGACTCATTACTCTTCCCTGTTGGCTTTTACATGGAAGATTATAACTTGGTGTCTTCAGGAAGGTATGTCTATCCTTGTCGGACACCTCCAGGGCAGATTATGTCATTGGGATCGCCCCTATAGACCAGTTCACCATCCGTTCTCTACAGGGCGTTTTCTCAAATGGAGAGAACCTTTATTGGGCCTTTTTTAATCAAATGTCCAAACAACTCGGTTCTCCAATCAACTTCCTTTGTGTTTCAAGTTTCAGATCACCTGGAACGTGCAGTTGATTTAAAATCTCTAGATTGGGGGAATCTTTTACATATGCGTTTACACCATTCAACTGAATTCCTCTAGTTCTAGGTAAAAATTCAAGCGTCCAAAAGCCGAGCCATTCTGATTACGCCTCCTATGGCCTCAGAGATCTTGGTTTTTTAGTCATTCTGAGCCTAGTCTCAAGACTTGCAACCAGTCTTCCAGTAGTTCCAGATCAAATATCTAAAAGGTGTGGGTCAAGCATTCCATTTCAATCCAGAAATGCTTTACTTACACATCCAGATGTTGTCAGGAATCAAACCAGAGGTAGACACTTTTCTGGTTTCTCTGCCGAGTGTATCTTCAAATATAGAAAGATCTCCACTCTTAAGTTTTACTCTGGAAGATGGAAGATATTTTCTAGTTGGTGTAGAAAAAGGGAAATAAATCCAGACAATTCCTCTAGGGAGGTTTTTTACTGGATTTCTTTTTCTGTCTGTTCTCTACCCTTCAATTTCTATTTCATCTAAGAGAAGGGTACAGATCAGTAATCTCGAACATGTTAAAATTTTAGTCGGCTTCACACTTTTTCATTAAACCCTACCATCACCAGCTTATTAAAGGGGTTTTTTCACTATGCCGACAGGTTTTCAGGACTTTGAATCCAAATGGAATCTTGCATGGGTGTTGTGGTCTTTTCTAAACCACCTTACGATCCGGTGAATTCAGCTTCTTTTATTCATTTGATAGTCAAGCTGTATTTCATTTGACATTTGCTTCAGTTCGTAGAAGTTATAGTCATGCTTTGCCAATTACAGAGGGTTGTTTTCAGGTATGAGAAGAACAATGACTTCTTTTTCTCTTCTCATTCAACCTATTTTTGTTTCAGGCTATAAATGACCTTGTCTGAAACTACTATTTGTCCTGTCATTTCCAGGATTCGTGGATTGTAGGCTAATGTGAATTTTTTGTATACATTAGAATGTTTAAAACGTTTCGAGATTATCATGAGAATTTTTTCTTTTCAATCAAGGGGTTTTGGATATATTTCTAACCATCCTTGGTTGCAAAGTGGATTTGTAAAGTGATAAAGCTTCTACCAGTATATGCTAATTTCACTTCTGCCCTATTATCATTCAGAATACAGTATGAGGTTAGAACCTTCTACATTTTGGGCATATTGGAACTCCGTTTTTTTTCTTCAGAATGTTTTTTCTTACTGCGTAATGGATGTTCCAACGCTACTTTTCATCCCTTCACCTAAGGTGCTTGGTTCCCATTCGTAGTGGTACTCATTCCTTGGGTAGTTTAGTAGCTTCTCAATCTATTATGAGCAGCACTTATTTTGGGATTTTATTTTCCTTGGTTGTTTGTTAGCCTGTTTGAATAGGTATGAACCTTCTATTTTGACTCCGGTTCCTGTCCATTTATCTTCTCCACTTGTGAATTTTGGATTTGGATCCCTTGCAGTCATCGTGGATACTCTCTTACATTACCATCATTGGATGGTTTTAAAAGGGGCATAAACAACCAAGGTTGGAGGAGTTAGGTATGTGTAACTTTATTTTTCATCCAACCCTCCACTTGCTTTGAATTCAGGCTATAATTGTAGTGATGGGTAGTTATATTTGATATTAAAATGATATTTTTAATGTAAAATTAATTTTAATTAATAATATACCTACCCATCACTACAATGGTATGTCCCGCCTCCCAGCCCCGCCTGAAATATTTGTTTTCCTGAAAGAAATAATGACCTTCTCGGCGCGAAAATCGCGGTCACGTGACCTGTATCGTCTGCCTATTGGTCTGATAGGTCATGTGACATCAGCGACCAATCAGGACTCGACGCTGGGGAGGTCACGGGAAAAGGGACATGCCGGTGGCATTTCTGGCTAGATTTTTTTTGTGTCAGACTGTCCCAGACCTGCGTCTGGTGAAAAGGCTATAATTGTAGTGATGGGTAGGTATATTATTAATTAAAATTAATTTTACATTAAAAATATCATTTCATAAAATGCCATTTATCTCAGAAACCATTCAGAGCCCCACCCCTAAACTATATATATTCTTGTTCCTTATGCTAAGACGCATTAAGTGACACCAGCTGTGGCAGCGATCCTGTCTAGTCCTTGTTTTATTCCCTACCACACAGCTTTTAGTTTTATTTATTATAATAGTTGAGACACAACAAATGTAACCCTTTAAAATTTTATTACCCTATTGTACAATACTGTTTTATTTCAAAAATCGACATCCTTATATAGTCGTGGACGGCCAACACCAAAGCACGTGCTGCAATCAAAACCCATGCAGCACGAGCAAGTTCATGATTAATAGAGCTCCGCCACCCTAGCTCCGTCACCCTCGCTCCGTTCAGTCCAGCAAACATATAACTTACGTCAGATCACAGAAATTCGCGCTTTTCGCGACACTCCCGACGGGAAAGTTTAGTCAGCATACCAATATGAGTCCTGGTGAATAGATCCAGTTTGAATTGTGCTCACCTACGTGTCCCCTTTGTACCGCATACATTTTTTCAGTGTTATAATCATGGTTTTAACAACAGTTTTACCGTTTAATGGTACCAATCTTCTGTCCTCCACTACATCCCCCTCATCACTGCTTATCAATATAACAGTTTCCTGATGACTTTCGTTAGCTCCATCACGCTCACCATCACTCACATTAACTCCATCGCGTTCACCATCACTCACGTTAACTCCATCGCGTTCATCATCACTCCTGTTAACTCCATCGCGTTCACCATCACTCACGTAAACTCCATCGCCTTCCATTACTTCGACGTCAACGTGACCCTCCAGAAAGTCATCCCTGTTGTCAATGTCATTCACGGTAGCACTACTTTTACCATTAAACATGTCCGTATTGAATCCATCAATGACGTCACAGTAGTCCCGGATTGTCACCGTTTCTTCACGTTCTGCCAATAAATCCAGAATGGAATCGTCTTCACTGACGGGTTCCAAGTCACCGCGTCGAGCAGGAATGTCTCCCCTGGGTGCACTGATTGCCGTCTCTGTCGCACTGTATCCATGGTTCCAACATAAATGTCTGGACAAATAACTACGGCGTATGAAACGTGAAGTACACTTCCCCACCACACAGTTCCAGTACTCCACGGCGCAGTGTCGTTCCTTAATATGGCATCTCAAATTTCTCTTATAACGATAAGAATTCCCGCAAGTATCACAAAGATGTGGCATTCTTCTGAAATACAGTAACTTTCAATAAAACAATCACGTTAGCACTGAAATTAACTATACACAAAAACAGTTCATATACACATACACCAGTCGAAGTTTCACGCGCTATCCGTGTATAATACGACTCCGTCAAAGGTTTATTTATACTATTTCTGCTCCGCCGGTTAAAACTATAGCATGGACTTTACCTGTATGTACTTATCGTTTCACTGTTATGCACACAGGTTGTCGTCATGTTTAAATGTCACTGTAAACTTTGTTTTATTCGGCGCATCGTTTCTTCTACGGTGCATCGTTTTGGTCGTACTTGTGACTGAATATTTTCCTTCTCTCTGAATTCATTTTGATTATCACATTCTTCTTTATTTTCAGTGATTTCCAAAGGATACAGCATATTCAACGGACGGCATATAACCCGTCCAGAAAATAGCTGTACTTTTGCTGATCGTATCTCTCCATCTCGACTAGACGATAGAGATACGATTTTTGCTAATTTCCAACACCCCCTTGGAACATCGTCCTTCACCAGTACAATATCTCCTTCTGTAGGTAAATGTGTTGACTGTATTCGTCCACTCTTTATATGGCAGTGTGTCCTTTCTCTAAGACTAAGTAAAAAATCTTCCCTCCACGTGCTCCAAAACGAGTCTAGAAGTTTCTGGCCCTTTTTCCACGTTTCAAGCAGCTTTGTTCCTGTAGTTTCATAAGGGCTGTATTCACACACTGTAGCATCGGTTTCTGGAATGCCGATTCTTGGGTTCAATGACAGAAAATGTCCAGGGGTCAACGTTAGTCTTGAATTAATATCATCACCAATGTATGCTAATGGACGAGAATTAAGAACGGCTTCCACTTCTTTGAGTAATGTTTGCATTTGCACGAGCAATAACAGTTTTCGTCTCAATGACTTTCGCAGTGCTCTTTTGACGAGTCCTACGAGACGTTCGTAAAACCCTCCCATACTGGGCGCGAACTCCACTATGAATATCCATTTAGTCCATGCGTCAGATGCATAATTTTGTACGTCTTCACAGTGTGTCACACTTTTCCAGACAGAATCTATTGACTGACTGGCTGCCTTGAATTGCATGGCATTATCACTGTTGATCACATTTGGTAATCCCCGCTGTGCTATGAATCGTCTAAAACACAGTAGAAACTCCTCGGCTGTCATGTCCTGTATAATTTCTAAATGCACGGCACGGACCACAAGACAGGTGAATAAACAAATCCATACTTTCTTTGCTCCTTCAGTGCCTTTAATAAACAGATGTCCTAGATAATCCAAGCCGGTTCTTGAAAATGGTGGTGCTTCAGTTACACGGATAGGTGGTAATGGCGCCATTGGGGGCATTTTGTATGGACCACCCTCGTGTCGTCGACACACTACACATTTCTGTATCACTTGTCGAACCACTGCACGTCCTTTAGGGATCCAGAATTTGTTCCGTACCTGACTGAGGGTTTGAGACACACCTGAATGGAAGTTCGGTTTGTGTACCCGCTCTATCATTAGATGGGTGTAGTTGTCCTTGTTTGGTAATAACACTGGGCGTCTTGCTGCTTCAGTAAGGTCAGAATTGTCCAATCTGCCTTTACACCGTAAGAACTTACTAAGAGCCCTTGTTCATCAACATATAATCCCAACTGCCTTTGTAGGTTATTTTTTGTCTTTGAGGATATTGCGTTGAACACATCGCTATAACTGTTTCGTTGAACTGAACTTATTCACATCCTTTCAGCTTCAAGTAATTCTTCACTAGTCAAATATCCATTCTGATGAGAAACCTTTCTTGTTTTATTGACAAAACGTAACACGCATGCTGTTACTCTCAACAATTTTGTCACAGATGAATATTTCTGACTGTCCATTTCGAATGGGTAACATGCATTTGATGCACTTTCACAAGCGGGTCCTGACACTGAATACAAATTTGACTTTTTCTTATCTTTACGTCCCTTTATCTCGGATTCAAAGTCAAATTCCGTTTGCAGATTCAAACTAATATCTGATTCGGGCCATTCATGTTCCGGGATTTTCAGCCACACTGGTCCATGCCACCACAGTTTATTGTCCCAGAGTTTGTCCACGGAACTTCCACGAGTAGCAATGTCAGCCGGATTTTCCTTCGTGGAAATGTATCTGAATGTAACAGCGTTGTGTGACTTTATTTCACGAACCCTATTTGCTACAAAGTAGAAGTAAAACAAAGATCAGGAATTGATACAATTAACTTACTCCATCCATAAAAGACACCAAAGGGAAAGAAATACAAACATTAAGCGACCAGACCATAATGGAAACCTAAACAAAGGAAGGCCATATGGACAGTTACTTTCCCACAAAATGGCCATATGGCCATCCAAAATTAAAAGACACAAGTGATATACACAGTAAGTAACAAACAACAACATAAATAAATCGCCACAGAAGAGCCGCCTTGGAACGGTCAGTGGAAGATTTTCACTGGGGGGCTTAAATCGATTTTACGTGGCCACAATCCTCGCCCTTACTTCCGTCGCGATTTAGACAAAAATTTGTTCAGTCCGCATGAAGGCCTCCTAACTCATCAATGCAACATCTCCGTGAACACAGAAATCAAAGAACCACAGAGGTGAGACAACGGTGAGGACTCGACAGCAAGAAACCACTGAAATGCTGGAGCAAAAGAAAACCAACAGTTAGACTCCGATGAGCCCGACCAGAGACAGAGCACCAGGCACCAACCAACATTATCTCTTTAATTTTCAATAAGCCTTTACGTTGGAGCCGTCATAGAATCTGAGGCCTGACCCACCGGCGTGCAATTAAAGAGGGAAGCAAAGTTGCCAACCGTGATTGGGTTAACTACCATGCATGCAGTCTGTCATATAATATCCATGTTGTACCCAATCTTTTTATATCGAAGAATGATTTTACGAAATTGGGTGCTGAAGTCATTGCGGTTATATATTTTTTTGAATTTATATACTAAGTCACCATAAAATTCGGGTTCCGATAGACCTTGTTGCAGAAGAGATTTAAGTCCAATATTGAATTTTGAAATTAAATCAGAATGGCGTCTATAAAATTTTGAAAAGGCTTTGCGTAGTTTATGGTACCGATAACTCTGATTAAGG
Source organism: Lucinisca nassula (assembly GCA_963580285.1). Lineage (NCBI taxonomy): Eukaryota > Metazoa > Mollusca > Bivalvia > Lucinida > Lucinidae > Lucinisca > Lucinisca nassula. Next base: position 82,711,629 of record OY757018.1, on the reverse strand, counting down.
AGTTTAGCCGTTAATAATTTATTACGAGTGTTGAAGTCAGTTACATGACTACACACTCTAGCAAATCGAATTAACTGCGAAATATAAACGCCATAGGATGGCGCACGAGGAACATCACCATCCAAAAAAGGAAAATTTACAATCTCAAAATCAAAGTCATCGCGTTTATCATAAATTTTGCACGAAACAAATCCATCTACGATAGATAGATGTAAATCCAAAAACGGGGCCTCGGTATCAGAAGAATTTGCTTTATTTAACTGAAGTTCTAGGGGGTAAATCTGACTGATCAAACCATCAAAATAGGTATTATCAATATTTAATAAATCATCTAAATATTTAGAAGTAGAGCTAAAAGCTTCAATAATTTCAGATTGGTTATCAATGGAAAGCGACAAAATGAAGTCTCTTTCATAACAATACAAGAACAGATCAGCCACAAGAGGTGCGCAATTAGTACCCATCGGAATACCCACAATTTGTCTAAATAACTTAGTACCGAATCTAATATAAATATTGTCAAGTAGAAAGGTGAGGGCATCACACACTTTCTGACATGACCAAAGTGTATAATTCTTATGCTCTTTAGAAGTGAAAAATGCATTTCTGACATTACATGCAAGATAGAGAGAATCTTCTCTGTGAAAAGCCCATTCAATTAAATCATTAAGCTTTTCTTTTATAAGATTATGAGGAAGTGTAGTGTAAAGAGTGGAAAAATCGTAGGTAGACAGACTAGAAGCACGAAACTGTCTAGATTCCAATTTATTTAAAACCTCATTCGAATTTTTTATAGACCAAAACAGATTTCTTCCTGATCTTTCAAAGACTTTATCACAATATTTAATTACATGCGTTTTAATAGCAGTAAGACAGGAAGTTAATAATTTAGAAAGTTCAGTGGTAGTGCAAGAACTAGAATTTGCAATAAACCGTGCTTTGTAAGGTTTTTTTATGAAGTTTTGGTAACCAGTATAGCGTAGGAAGCTTGTCTTGGCCTTCGTTAACACACACGGCAAACTTGGTGGCTGAAAGACAAACATGTTTATCTACTATAGCTCTCTCTTCAGCCAAAGGCTGAAGTTCATAGGCCTTAGTACCACCAAGCTCCTGCTTAAGCGTGTTAACATAGTGGAGCCGTCACACAACAACGACGTTGTTAGCGGCCTTGTCTGCAGGGGCCAAAACAAACTTCTTATGAAATTCTTGAATACCTAGTTTAAGATGACGTAAAGACGTCTTGGGCTTAGGAGGTAATAAGTTAGTATTTTGAGAATAGAAAGAAATGCGTTTATTCACTAGTCTTAAAATGCTAAGTTTCCAGTCCTTTAGGGCTTTACTGCCAAATTCTTATCACTGCATAACCATTTCAACACACATTGGGAATCTGTCTACAAAACACTATCTTGGACACATAATTTCCATTGATGTTTTACAAAATCTAGACACCTAACACCGATAAGAACTGCCATTAACTCCGCTCTAGGAATTGTCATTCCTTTCACGGGAGTAAGCCTAGTTTTAGTGAACATTAAATCCACCTTTGACTGATGTCCATCTGTCTGGTGTAAGTATACGAGTGTTGCATAGGCACTTGCTGAAGCATCACAAAAGCATAACAGCCTGTTCTGTATCATACTGTTTGTTTTCATTTTAACACATCTCTGTAGCTGGCAATGTGAGATACTGTAAATATCTGACTGTTTATTAGACCACAACTGTAAATCTCCGTCAGATATTTTGTCATCCCAGTTCAGACCCTTGCTCCACAAATTTTGAAGTAGAACTTTCCCACGGAGTATCACAGGAGAAAATAGACCTTGAGGGTCAAACACCGATGCAATTACTTTCAGAATGCTCCGTTTTGTTGATTCCTGATCTTGTGTTGGCATTTCGGGATATTTCAAAGATATGCAGTCGTTTTCTGTATCCCATATGTGTCCTAACACCTTTGTACACTGACAAGTAGATCTATCCTCTGATGGTATGAAACGATCCACTTCTTCACTGTTTGAGGTCCATTCCCGTAGGTTTAAAGATGCATCACGGAAGATGGCTTTAGCTCCGTTATAGAATTGAATAGGACTTCCTACACTACTTGTTCCAGTAATGACATTATCAACATAAATGTCCTCTTTCAATTTTCTAGAAATGTCACAGCTATAAGTGTCTAGATGGCTTTCAACCGTAGCTCCTAAAAGAAACGGACTCGAAATAACCACAAATGGTACTCGACAAAAACGGTACTCCTGAATATTGTCACGGTTCACGCAGAAATTGTTCAAGACTTTCAGCCACAGGAAACGGGTAACATCACGTTGGCTTGCTTGTAGGCCGATCTGTAGGAATGCCTTCTCTATATCAGCAACAACACCTATCCTGTGTAGTCTAAATTTTAGGAGTATTCCACATAAATCCTTGAGAAGAACAGGTCCCCTGTAAAGGCATTCATTTAAGCTCTTGTTGCTCAGCTTTGTCTTTGCAGATGCATCGTAAACAATTCGAAGCTTGGTTGTTGCCTTTGTGGGATTTACTACGGCATGGTGTGGAAGGTAATGTATCATAGCTCCACTTTTAACAGCATTTACTTTCTCTATAACTCCCTTTTCTAACTGATCCTTCAGAATTGAATCATATTTGTGTAAGAATTCTGGTTTATTCCTGAGCTTTGACAACACAGATTTCAACCTACCAACAGCAAGTTCTCTGTTGACAGGTAATTCTCGAATCTCCTCTTTCCAAGGCCATGTTACTTGATTCCGGCCACTTTCAAACTTAAGTGTTTCATGAAATTGTCGTAGAGCACTTTCATTATCAGCACATTGTGGACTATCTATGACTCCTATTCCTTCTACATTCCAAAAATCTTCTAGGTCAGGCTTGATCGGCACAGCTGAATCAACACTAGTTAATCCCTCTGTAACTGTAACACTGTTTCCATATGTTAGTACAAACAAACTGGACTCCGTCACATCACTTCCGTTTTCTGTTGTTCGACCTGTGAGGATCCAGCCAAGTTTGGATGCAAGCATGTACAAGCCGGGTTGTATTTCCACTTTCTGTGACAGAATCAAATCCAAGTAATAATCGTTACAAATCAGCAGCTCAGTGGTAGACGATTCACTTTCTAATAGAATGCTGTCTGCTAATTCGACACTTTTCACTAGATGGTCTATCTGATCTGACACTAGCCTCATAGAATTCCTTTGAATAGTTCCACTTATTGTAGGCACAATGTTGGCACTAATACTAAAGTACTTTCCATTATTGAGCTTGATGTCTCTCTTTGTAGGTGTTGTTTTGATCGTCTTTGGTGTGTCAGATCCGAACGTGGCGAGTTTGATCTGTTCTTGGCCAGTTCTCTTCAATTTCAGTTGCTCAGCCAGGTGTTCTGTAATGTAGGTCCTTTGTGATCCTGAATCAAACAGAAGCCGCACAGTCTTGCTGTTGTCGTTATCTGGGTTCTTTACTTCCGTCTTTGCTGTTTGCATAAGAACGAATTCACCAGATGAAATGAGAGCATTTTCACTGGGGTCTTCACTTTGCTCCGTCAGAGCATTCACTTCCTGTGGTATCCGAATATCAGCTGACTGCTTGAACTTCTTAGGACACAAGCTTCTATGGTGGTCATTTACTTCTCCACAATGGACACACACTTTTCCTCGTTTGCAATCATTAGCGAGATGACCTATTCTCAAGCATTTGTAACAACTATCTTTTAATTGTTGTTTTCGGTCCTTAAGTGTTCGAAATGTTAGGCATTCGTCGCTCCAATGATGTTTTGAACAATATCGGCACATTTCTGAATAGTTCGAGATTGGCGCTTGTTTTGCTCCAGCTACGAGCGCCTCTGCCGAGCTGGCAGACTGGGGTGCACGCTTGTCGCTTCTTTGTCTCGGATCAACGTGCAATGGCGTCTTCGGGCGACTTTGGTTCTGCTTAGGGAAAATAGACGGTTTGGTCTTTGAACCATTAGCATTTTGCTCCGTCGGCTTTTGCTTCACTTCAGACTTTTCACGTGCCTTTACATAGCTACGAAGCGTCTCAATCAACTTCACTGTATTCCACTCATTATCTGCTCCGTTCATAATCTCAAGTTGGAGCAAAACTTCTTGAGGCAATTTTGCTTTCACCATGGAAACAAATACATCCTGATTTATGTCCTGTTTTAATACATCAAGACTCCGCAGGTGTCTTTGAATGCGATCAAGAAACAGTCTCAAGCTGTATGTGTTATTATTTGCGACCTGCAGATTGATAATTTGACTGTAATGCAAGTCAACAACTTCTTGCTTATTACCAAACCTTTCAAGCACGTGACAGCTATGTCATAATTTTCGTTTGACAGGGCTAAACCGGACACTACACGAGCGGCCTCTCCGGACAGCTTGTTTATCAAATAACTGAACTTTTCAATGTTTGACAGTCTGCTGTTTTTGTGTACGGTGCATTCAAACGAATCCCAGAATTCATTCCATTTGAGTCGGTCACCACTATATGAAACTATGTCAATCTTTGGAAGCTTCACAGAACTAGTTTTTTCTAATGCACTCAATTTCTCCTGTTCCTTTATCTTTTTCTGCTGATGGTCAATGAAATCCTGTTGTTGTTTCAATTGAGAAAGAATGAGGTTTTGCATATCAGCCAATCTTTCTGGGTCCGATTTGTCAGCAAGCTTACTTGCAGCACTTTCTTTTTCCTTAGGATCGAACATTTTTTGTTTCATTTGCTTCAAATCTATGCAGCATTCCACTGCATCGGCACAGATTTGACTATCTTCTCCCAAGATCGTGTCTAAAAAATCACTTTCACTTTCATCTAGGGAGCATGACAATTTTTCACTTTGTGTCTCAACCTTTTCAATATACACCTGTAACTTTTCTATGCACTTTTCTATTTCATCAACGGCACGTTCTACGTCGATAGTTTTGGTATCATAATGTAGTATTTCTGTTGCATTTCCTATTTCCTTTTCCAGGAAATTCCGGTATCTTGTTCGGACACCCTTCAAGTAGGGTATCTGGGCATTGCCAGTCATTTTAATTCAAAACTAATTTCACCTACTTGTGTTCCCAGGTTCCGGCACCAATTATATGGCAGCGATCCTGTCTAGTCCTTGTTTTATTCCCTACCACACAGCTTTTAGTTTTATTTATTATAATAGTTGAGACACAACAAACGAAACTCTTTATAATTTTATTACCCTATTGTACAATGCTGTTTTATTTCAAAAATCGACATCCTTATATAGTCGAGGACGGCCAACACCAAAGCACGTACTGCAATCAAAACCCATGCAGCACGAACAAGTTCATGATTAATAGAGCTCCGCCACCCTAGCTCCGTCACCCTCGCTCCGACGCCAAGCTCCGTCCAGTCCAGCAAACGTATAACTTACGTCAGATCACAGAAATTCGCGCTATTCGCGACACCAACCTGGGGGTCCCCCCGGGATGTGCCGGGGACATGCCCCACTCCTCCACTTCATAAAATGCCATTTATCTCAGAAACCATTGAGATCCCCACCCCTAAACCATATATATTCTTGTTCCTTATGATAAGACACATTCAGTGATATCAACCTTGGGGTCTCTCATGGGTGCGCTTGGGCCATGCCCTGCCTTCCACTTATTAAATGCCAAATATCTCAGAAACCATTCAGATCCCCACCCCTAAACTATATATATTCTTGTTTCTTATGATAAGACGCATTCAGTGACACCAATCTAGAGGACCCCTAGGATGTGGTGGGGCTTATGCCCCACCCCCTCCACTAAGTAACTGGCCGAATATCTCCGAAACCGTTCAGTTCCCACACCTAAACCATTTAAATTCTCGTTCCTTATGATAAGACCCATTCAGTGATACCAACCTTAGGGTCTCCCTGGCCGCAACAGGGCTATGCCCGACCCCTCCACTTCATAAAAGGCCCAATGTCTCAGAAACCGTTCAGATCCCCACCCCTAAACCATGTAAACTCCTGTTCCTTATGATAAGATGTATTCAGTGATAACAACCTAAGGATCTCCCAGGGTTATGCCCCAACCCTCCTCTTCATAAAAGGTGATATATCTCGGAAACCCTTCAGATCCCCACCCCAAAACCATGTATATTCTTGTTTCTTATGATAAGACGCATTCAGTGACACCAATCTGGGGGTCCCCTAGGATGTGCCAGGGCTATGCCCCACCCCCTGCACTTAGTAAAAGCCCAATCTCTCAGAAACCGTTCAGATCCCCACCCCTAAAGCATATAAATTCTTGTTCCTTGTGATAAGACACATTCAATGATAGCAACCTATGGGTCTCCCGGGCCGCACAGGGGCTGTTCCCTACAACTCCACTTCATAAAAGGTGATATGTCTTGGAAACCATTCAGATCCCCACCCCAATACCATATATATTCTTGTTTCTTATGATAAGACACATTCATTGAAACCAACCTGGGGGTCCCCTGGGATGTGCCCGGGCCATGCCCAACCCCCCCCCCCTGGGATGTGCCCGGGCCATGCCCAACCCCCTCCACTTCGTAAGAGGCTCAATATCTCAGAAACCATTCAGAACCCCCACCCCTAAACCATATATATTCTTGTTCCTTATGATCAGACACATTCAGTGACACAAACCTAGGGGTCTCTTGGGATGTGCTGGGGCTTCCACCCTTCCACTTCATAAAATGCCATATGTCTCAGAAACTGTTCAGATCCCCACCCCTAAAATATGTATATTTGTGTTCCCTATAATTAGACTCATTCACTCACATCAATATGGGGTCTCTATGTGCTAGGGCAACATGCTGATGCCATGGCCCACCCCTCCACTTCATAAAAAGCCATATATCTCAGACACAATTAAGATCCCCACCTCATAATCATATATAATATTCTTGTTTCTTATGATTAGACACATTCAGTCACACCAACTTGGTAGTCCACAGGTGCCATTCCTCTCCTCATCATTTCAAAAGAGAGCCTCATATCTTGGAAACTGTTCATATCCACATCCCATAACAATATATTTTCTTGGTCCTTATTATACCCCCGCAAACGAAGTTTGAAGGGGGTATATATAGGAGTCAGCTTGTCGTCTGTCGTCGTCGGTCCGTTACAAAAAACTTTAACATTGCTCATAACTTCCTTATTCTTTGACCGATTTCTTTAATATTCACACACCACACACCTTGCCACTAGTACTTAAGATTGATATACACAAAACTGACCTTGACCTTTACGTTGACCTTCCTCAAGGTCAAATACTTGTAAAAATTTGTCTGACAACGCATGCGGGGGTATAATTGGCGCCCGTTAGGCGGCAGCTCTAGTTATATTAAGACACATTCAGCGACAACAATCTTGGCTTTCCTGTGGTCTGCCAGGGCCATGCTCCAACCCCTCCGCAGCTTAAAAGGCCTTATATCTCAGGAACAGTACACATCCCAACCCCTAAACCATATATATTCTTGTGCCTTATGATAAGATGGATTCGGTGATACCAGCCTGGGCTCTGTTGGGTCCATGTCTCATCCCTCCTCCTCATAATAGGCCTAATATTTCAGATACAGAGTCCACATGGGTGCTCATTTGGAAATGGGGGTTTGTTTTGGAGACTTTATAATCAGTAAATTAAAACCTGAAACCATACATGGCTGCCAGTGGACAGTGCCCGCCCGAGCTCTGGTGAGCATTGTGGCCCATGGACCTCTTGTTTGGTTTGTATTGGAGTTTAACGGCCCAGTCAACACTATTTTAGGTCATTTTTGAGCAGGTCAGTTTACCTATCCACACTTTTCCTGGGCAAGCTTATACGTAAGCGGTTAAACAGTACAGTCACCATCAACATCCACATATTTTTGATTAACGTGCAGGTACAGGGGCAACGTCCACATAAGTGGGCCCCCTTCCAGGTTGCTGGCTTGCTGCATGCATGGCAGATCTTACACCAGCTCGCCAGGCAGTCCACATTCTTTCGCCAGAAACTGACAACTGCCCTTCTTGAATCAGCGGAAGGGATATAATGAGAGTAGAAAAGATTTCATGATCAATATCCACGAAAGAATGTTGCCGACCCCGGTAGGTATCGAACCCGTGTCCTCCTGATCCCCAGGCAGACATGCATCCGACTGAGCTACCGAGGTCGGCCGTGTCTACGGGAGTATGGACAAATGGAAGGAAGGACAAACCCATTACTATAGTCTCTTTCGACTGACATCGGTGGACAATAAACCACTTTTTGTAGCCCTTGTTCACGGTGGAACTTTTCAAGTTGACATTCCCCAGCATGCCAATCCATCGTCTCCTGCATTACTTCCAAGAAAATCTTTGGGGATCATTAAGAATGATAGTGACTCACAGTGATTGAAAACTGTCTATTAGCATTGCCATGTTGTTGATTAAATTTGCTTGAGGCATCAAGAACAAATTTACTTGTGACTGGTTACATCACTTATATGTCAGCATACTATAAGGTAATTATGTCAAAATGCTAATTAGGGTCCTGCAAATTTTTTGCGGGCACCCAATAGTAATCATCCTGTCCATCCGTCTGTCCATCCACATTTTTCATGTTTTTTCTTAATCGTCAAATGTGTCAACTTCAAACTTTTAACTAGCCCCCTCCCATAGGGGCTTGAAGAAAAATATGGGCTGCATGATGCTTCAAGGCAGAGCTGAATCCCGCCCGCACACTAGTACTGGTAAAATGCTTAGAGGATCTAAGCCTGTCCAGGCACCGCGGTGCAAGGCGGACCTTCCATGCTAATAAACCCTATTGGTTTCATTGGGCGACAGGGCTTGAGATTTCATTTTATCTCAATGTCGGGTAAAAGTCCCACAAAATTGGAAGCAACGTCTCCAAAATGACCTTTACAGTGTTGACGGGGACGTTATACCTCAAATCAAACAAAAATCAAACTTTTAACATAAGGTCACAAGAATGATACAGTTTCATGGCAAGTTATGTAACTCTAACTACATTGCAAGAGTCAGGGTCCTTCGAAAAATTAAGAATTTTAACATTTTTCATCTTTTTTTTTTCATCATAATTTCAAACTCGTTTTAGATATTCCAACGAAAATTGCTGTAGTTATTGACCGAGACAATACACACGTGTAGCAAAGGGCAACAACTATAGCTTTGATAAATTTTGACTTATGCCCCTTTATCCATCCCTCAGTCCATCCATATTTTTCATGTCTCTTTTTTTTTTTTAGCTCACCTGTCACGTAGTGACGAGGTGAGCTTTTGGGATCACTTTTTGTCCGTCGTCCGTCGTGCGTGCGTGCGTGTGTGCGTGTGTGCGTAAACTTTTTCTTAAGATGACATCTCCTCCTAAACCACTGATCCGATTTTGACCAAACTTCACAGGAATGATCCTTAGGTGGTCCCCTTTCAAAGTTGTTCAAATGGTTCTGGTCCATTGCACATCTAGGTCACAGGAGCTAAAAATAGATTTTTTAAACGAAAACTTTAAAATTCTTCTTCTCTGAAACCACAAGGCCCAGGTCTTCGATATTTGGTATGAAGCTTCATCTAGTGGACCTCTACCAAGATTGTTCAAATTATAGTGCTGGGGCCAAAAATGCCCCCGCCCGGGGCCCTTTGGTTTTACATAGGCTTATATAGGGAAAATCTTTAAAAATCTTCTTCTCTGAAACCGCAAGGCCCAGATCTTTGATATTTGGTGTGAAGCTTCATCTAGTGGACCTCTACCAAGATTGTTCAAATTATAGCCCTAGGGGCCAAAATGCCCCCGCCTCGGGGGCCTTTGGTTTTACATAGGCTTATATAGGGAAAATCATTAAAAAATATTCTTCTCTGAAACCACAAGGCCAAGATCTTTAATATTTGGTGTGAAGCTTTACCTGGTGGACCTCTACTAAGATTGTTCAAATTATAGCGTCGGGGCCAAAAATGCCCCCGCCCCGTGGACCTTTGGTTTTACATAGGCTTATACAGGGAAAATCTTTAAAAATCTTCTTCTCTGAAACCACAAGGCCCAGGTCTTCGATATTTGGTGTGAAGCTTCATCTAGTGGACCTCTACCAAGATTGTTCAAATTATAGCCCTGGGGGCCAAAATGCCCCCGCCCCGGGGGCCTATGATTTTACATAGGCTGATATACCGTAAAAATTCGGCTATAAGACGAGGATTTTTCCCTCCAAAATGAGCCCAAAAAAATGACCCTGTCTTATAGCCGAGGTCATGGACTGCAGGCTTTTTTCCGGCAATGTCCGGCGAAGACCAGACATACGGAAAAAGCCGATCGGTGATTTTTGAATTGATATAAATCGCCGCCCACAAACCACCGCTATGATTTTTCTGCACGCGATCGGTAAATGACGTAATCCGACGCCATTACCCCCAAACGTGTTTAATGTCATTGCATGTATCTCTTTCATAAAAAAAATGTTTGGAACCGGCAAAAAATATTTTCCCCATATCTAAGCGGTTGTGAATAGAGGTGGATAGAAAATCAGTGCTTTACACAGCTCCCGAATTATCCCCAGAAGCTCCGTGTCAATAACCAACAACAGCGTTCGACTTTTCCCGCCAACGTCTGCTATTTGGCGCCAAAACATAACCATTCACGAGATCGTAGAATAGTCCGATTTTATAATGCAAACATTTACCGTTAGATGTAGCTAATAGTCTGAGGAGCAATTAAATCATTTTCACATTGATTGTGGATTAAATTTTATGACTGGAGGATAAACGCAAATTAGAGACATAACTTGACCATATTTTCACACCTTATGGACACGCACCGCAGGGTGGCAATTATACGACAGGGATTAACAATAGTGTCATATTTGAACCGTAATAAATACACAGATGGTTTGTCTCTGAATTGAAAGCGATTTACTTACTGGTCTGGTTTTACTGTATTTAAGGACTCCGAAAGACTGGCAGTTGTAGACGATTTTTTTTTTTTGCACCTATCCCGACCGAGCGTCATAAGGTCAAAGTGCACCTGCCCGGCGTGATTTCGGTCTTGTCCGACGGCCGGGAAATGGATTTGTCAGCCCCTGTCGTCTATTAAATAGGAGTCTGTGTAGCCTAAGCATGCAAAGCATGTACCGGGCCGACAGCGATACGACGTAATGGCCCGACGTTTGCCGCTATTTTGTGCTAGCTGGGGCGTTGATTCTTAAACTGAATAGCTAGGTTTTGTGTTCCCCGATAAAAAAAAACGATTTCTCACATCTAAATGGCATCTGGCAGTAGCAGATAGGTCCCGTCAGATATGGCAAAAAATTGACCCGTCTTATAAAAGAGTATAAGAATAATTCCACCTTAGAAAAGCTGAAAAGGGGGTCCCGTCTTATAGCCGAATCGCCTTATAGCCGAATTTTTACGGTAGGGAAAAATCATTAAAAAATCTTCTTCTCTGAAACCACAAGGCCCAGGTCTTTAATATTTGGTGTGAAGCTTTACCTTGTGGACCTCTAGTAAGATTGTTCAAATTATAGCCTTGGGGCCAAAAATGCCCCCCGCCCGGGGGCCTTTGGTTTTACATAGGCTTATAATGGGAAAATCTTTAAAAATCTTCTTCTCTGAAACTGCAAGGTCCAGATCTTTGATATTTGGTGTGAAGCTTCATCTAGTGGACCTCTACCAAGATTGTTCAAATTATAGCCCTGGGAGCCAAAATGCCCCCGCCCCGGGGGCCTTTGGTTTTACATAGGCTTATATAGGGAAAATCATTAAAAAATCTTGACACGCCGTCTCAGCCTTGTGAAACAAGGCCCAGATCTTTAATATTTGGCACGAAGCTTTACCTGGAAGACCTCTACTAAGATTGTTCAAATTATAGCCTTGGGGCCAAAAATGCCCCCCCCCCCCCCGCCCCGGAGGCCTTTGGTTTTACATAGGCTTATACAGGGAAAATCTTTTAAAATCTTCTTCTCTGAAACCGCAGGGCCCAGATCTTTGATATTTGGTGTGAAGCTTCATCGAGTGGACCGCTACCAAGATTGTGGCCCTCGGGCCACAAATGCCCCCGCCAGGGGCCCTTTGGTTTTACATAGACTTATATAGAGGTAATCTTTGAAAATCTTCTTCTCTGAAACAGCAAGGCCCAGGTCTTTGATATTTGGTATGAAGCTTCATGTAGTGGACCTTTGCCAAGATGGTTCAAATTATTGCCTTTGTTGGTATTTGGTATGAAGCTTCATCTTTTTAGACCTCCCTCAACATTATGCACATTATAACCCTAGGGTCAATAATGGCCCTCCCCGGGGCCCACTTGTTACTCTATGGATCAGGTGAGCGATCCAGGGCCATCATGGCCCTCTTGTTTAATAACTTAACAAACTGTCAAGCAGATCACTTCAAACTGTACACACAAGGTCACAACAACAATAACAAATTTCATGTCAAGCTAATGTAACGCTAACTACAATATTTTCAGAGTTATGGCCCTTTAAAAATAAAAAAAATCCGCATTTTTCATCCTCATTTGTCATAATTTTAAAACTGTTATAGATATTTCAATAAAACATGCTGTCGGCCCCAGCCCATCGGGCCTTGAAGAAATAGATGTGCTGCATGATGCTTCCATGCAGAGCTGAAATCGACCACACATGAGTACTGGTAAACCGCTAAGAGGATCTAAGTCTGCCCAGGCAAAGCTGTGCGAGTCAGCCCGTCCATGCTTATAAACCCTGTTGGTTTCATTGGGTGTCAGGGCTTGAGATGTCATTTCATCTAAGTGTCGGGTAAAAGTCCCAAAAAATTGAAAGCAAGGTCTCCAAAATGACCTATACAGTGTTGATGGGGACGTTAAACCTTGAATCAAACAAACAAAACTTGCTGTAGTTATTGACAGTGACAATACACCCATGATTTGCAAGGGGCAAGAACTCTAGCTTTAATAAGTTTTGACTAATGCCCCTTTATTGACATAATAACATTTACACCGGTCGTAGTTTTGAAACCATGCAATCAGTGTTTGAAATAACTAGCAAGAAACAGAGTACTGACTGGAAGACTACTGACAGGGCATCCCCATTGTATGTCTAAACTTTTCTACCAATTTGTCCCCACTGCCTCCATACCCACACACATACATACCCCAACCCCACCACCACCACCACCTATAAACATGCTTTTGTGGAGCCCTGATCACTACTGTGATGGTTCTAGTTTGTTTTTTTTGCTGTGTGATAAATAGAAGCTAACTTTCTCGTTAAATTATTATTGAAATTGTTAAACTCGTTTGGAAAACTGATAAGATGCTCACTTAAGCCTCGCATTGCATTATTTTCCCAACTCTTTGATGAATTCAGTATAAATGAACACTCATTGCAGCTCCTATTTTTATTCACAGATAATATTTTTTTCCATTTTGACCTTTTTCTGCTTTCTTTTCAGGTTTTTGGATGACTGTGTATGGAGCGAAGATAGACGTTACTTTTTGATACACTGGGTTTAAACAAATCTCAGAAGAAAAGCAAAACTAAAAACTCATATAATTTGTACAAAAATTTTCATAGCTCCAGATACATGTAAAAGGGGGTTGAACAAGAATTTTGGAGGACAATGTTTCTTATCTTTTTAGTAAAAACGCCTCAGTTGTTGGTTCTTGCTAAATTTGCCTTTCCATACTGCATATAAACCTATGCTGTAGGTGTTCATTAGAACCGCCTCGTCGAGGCGGTTCTAATGAATACCCACAACATAGGTTTTTATGGAGAACTGACAAAAATATCCTTCAGTTATCACAAAATACCAACGTTACATGTTGCTATACGTTCCTTTTTTGTCTTCAGGAACTTTTTAGAATTGCCACCATGAGGCGATTCTAACAACATAGCAACAGATAAGGTGTGTATTTTGTGATAATTGACGGATAGTTTTCCATATTTCTCTATATAAATCTATTTTGAGGGTATTCATAAGAAATGCCTCACCAAGGTGGTTCTAATCAATATTCACAACACAAGTTTTTATAGAGAATTGACAAAAACTATCCTTCATTTATCACAAAATTCTGAAATTATCCTTCAATTAACCTTATTTTTCCCCTAACATGCCTATACAAATGCATTATCAATATTTTCGGCCAAAAATGGAAATTTCAAGATGAAAAATAGTGATATTTTTCATATTTCTGCTCAAAACATAGATTGTGGGGACTCATTAGAACCGCCTCGACGAGGCGGTTCTATCGAGTTCCAGTAATCTATGCTTTTTGAGCACATATAAGACAAATAATGTTTACCCTTGGAAACCCCAGTTTTATTATATAAAAGTGGGGTTTGAGGGGGTCAAAATTATATAGGCATGTTTTCATAATGATCTGGAACTTTGAAGTAGTACATGCCATATAGACTTGTGAAACTTCGCTTAGATTTTGGCTTGAGCACAGAAAAGCACACAAAAATACCTGTTCATCTACAGAAGACTCTGGTTAGTCTGCACAATCACTGAGTCTGTTCACTGTAATCCATTTGGACTGTCCAGAGACTGAAGACAGCCAGTATGGCAAATACTTTGCTCAAACTGCCCAGGGTCCTGTAGTTCAAAGTGTCGTTAACTTAACAAGTTCATTAATGGTCAGAACGTTGGCTGTTCTAGTAAGTTCAATATATAATTTGCTGAAACAAAAATGAGAGCAGTTTTTGTATATGCACAAGCTGCTCAAATAATATATATATTTGCCGCCTTACATGATCAAACTTTTAAACTGATTTGTTTCGGTTAAGTAACAACATCTTTAGGGTTGAACAGCTTGATCCTGCTGTGCAGGCTGATCTGAGTCATAATGGTAGCACAGGTATTGTAGGTAATGTTGTGCCTTGGCGTTTTTACTGCATAGATACACTGAGTGCTGAGTACCTAATGAGAGTTAGTATTGACTATTTGCCAAATCATGAAAACACGTCTATATAATATTGACCCCCTAGAAGTGGGGTTTACAGGGGTTGACCTTATTTTTCTTATTTCTGCTCTAAAATATAGATTGTGGGTACTCGTTAGAACAATCTACATTTTGAGCAGAAATAAGAAAAATATCACAGTTTTTCATCGTAAAATTTTTATTTTTTCGGCGATAAAGGTTACAATGTATTTGTATATAGGTGTGTTTTCATAATGTAATTTCATATAAACAGCATATGTGCTCTGAAGAACTGCAATCATATAATATCTTACTGTTACCTTTAAGGTTATGCTTACTGAGTGGAAGCAGAGTACAGAGAGTACCCGTAACATACGTTTGGAGAAACCAAGAAATCTTTTAAAACATCATTACATATTCATCTTTCCTTACTTGATATTAACCCTTGTCCTGCTGAATATTCATATATGCCACACCGACTACCGATTATCAACCAATCAGATTACTTGATGCAAATTATTGCAACAAATTCACAATCTGAATGGTAAACAATGTAGATCCTGATCAGAAGCCATCTGATCTGGATCTTCATTGTTTGAAAGATAAGCAGGCCAAGGGTCAAAGTACATGCAGACCGAGATATAATACCTTCATAAGGTCTTTGTTGTTTTATGTGGAATTAAATAACCCAGTATAATAATTAAAACCGGTTCTTTAGTTTTCAGTTTTGTGTTTAATTCCTTGCATCCAAAAGATTGCCTGGTACACAACAACCTCTTTATAACACTATTAATTGGGTCCAAAGCAGAAACTGTGTTAGTTAAACAACCGTGTTATATGCAAACAAAAATGTATAGATGGTATGTTGTGCATGCTCTTTAGAATTGCCTCATCCTAATGAGTACACAAAACATACATTTTCTTGATAAAATAAGAAATATCTCCCTAAATTATCCTTAAATATTTCATAGCAACAGATAAGCTTAGTATTTTTTGTTAGATGAAAGAGTTTTTGTCAATTCTCCATAAAAAAACTCTGTGTAGTGGGTATTCATTAACATAGGTTTATGTGAAGAAATAGAAAACTATACTTTAGTTAGCTTATGTGTTGCTATGATATTTGTAAGCTGGAGCTGTTGGAAGAATTTCTCAGGGACTCAAGAAAGCGTTTACATCAACAATTCCAGCACAGTGCGCCTATATAGACAGTTGAAAGGAAGTTTGCTTCATTCTGCAACTATTCACAGTGGAAGAGCATGACATATGACATCGTAAAAAGCCACTGTTTTAGGATGTCACACATGGGTTTTTTGCCAGTCATTTTGAAACTTTGCAGGTGTTTTTGTCATAGTTTGAAGATGTGCATATGGTTTTGGGGTTATCCTTTGTTTATTTTTTATCAACGCTTGGCCCTTTTTAGCTCACCAGAGCCAAAGGCTCCAGGGGAGCTTATAGGATAGGCAGTTGTCCGTCGTCGTCGTATGTTGTCGTATGTCTGGTGTCAGCACTTTTAAACGACTTCTCCTCTGAAGCCACTGGACCGATTGGGTCAAAATTTCATCTGTAGCATCCTTGGGCTGGGGGATTGAAAATTTGTGTTTTTTGGCTCACCTGTCATGTAGTGACAGAGTGAGATTTGTGATCACATTTTATCTGTCGTGCGTGCATCCGTAAACAATTTCAAATAAGTATATCTCTAATACCCCATGGTCAATCTTGATCAAATTTTATGAGAAGCATCATCAGGTAGGGGGAAAATGCTCCATAAGGTTTTACGGCTGATCAGATTGGAATTCTGGTTGCCATGGAAACAAAAATCTTTAAAAATCTTCTTGTCTGAAACCAGAAGGCCCAGGTCTTTTATATTTGGTATGAAGCTTCATCTAGTGGACCTCTACCAAGATTGTTCAAATTATAGCCCTGGGGCCAAAAATGCCCCAGCCCTGGGGCCCTTTGGTTTTACATAGGCTTATATAGGGAAAATCTTTAAAAATCTTTTTCTCTGAAACCGCAGGGCCCAGGTCTTTGATATTTGGTATGAAGCTTCATCTAGTGGACCTCTACCAAGATTTTTCAAATAATAGCCCTGGGACCAAAAAATGCACCCGGACCGGGGCCCACTGGTTTTACACAGGCTTATATAGGGAAATCCTTTGAAAATCTTCTTGTCTGAAACCAGAAGGCCCAGGTCTTTGATATTGGGTATGAAGCTTCATCTAGTGGACCGCTACGAAGATTGTTCAAATTATAGCTTTAGGGCCAAAAATGGTCCCATATGGGGGCCCACTAGTTTTACATAGGCTTATATAGGGAAAACCTTTAAAAATCTTCTTGTCTGCAGACTGAACAAATTATTTGTCTTAATCACGACGGAAGTAAGGGCGAGGATTGTGGTCAGGTAAATCGATTTAAGCCTCCCAGTGGAATTCTTTCCTCTGACTGTTCTAAGGCGGTTCTTCTGTCGTGGTTTATTTTTTGTTATGGTTTGTCTTTGGGTATATGTGTCGCTTATTATTTTATTTTAGATAGCCTATTGGCCATTTTGTGGGAAAGTAACTGTCCTTTTGGCTTTCCGCTGTTGATGTTTTCGTTGGGGTCTGTTGCTTCATGTTTGTGTTTCTTTCCCTTCTGTGTCTCTTATGGTTTGTTTGTTTGATTTGAGGTTTAACGTCCCCGTCAACATTGTAAAGGTCATTTTGGAGATGTTGCTTCCAATTTTGTGGGACTTTTACCTGACATTGAGATGAAATGACATCTCAAGCCCTGTCGCCAAATGAAACCAATAGGGTTTATTAACATGGACGGTCCGCCTCACACCGCGGTTCCTGGACAGGCTTAGATCCTCTAAGCGGTTTACCAGTACTAGTGTGCGGGCTGGATTCAGCTCTGCCTGGAAGCATCATGCAGCCTATATATTTCTACAAGCCCCAATGGACGGGGGCTTGTGTCTCGTATGGGAGCTGTGGGTTAATTGTATGGATTTAAAAATGTTCTTGTCTCAAACCAGAGGGCCCAGTTCTTTGATATTTAGTATGAAGCTTCATCTAGGTGACCTCTACAAAGATTGTTCAAATTACAACCCTGGGGCCGAAAATGCTTCATCTAGTGGACCGCTATGAAGACTGTTCAAATTACAGCCCTGGGGTTCCAAAAATGGCCCTACACGAGGGACCAATGATTTTACATAGGCTTATATAGGGAAAACCTTTAAAAATCTTCTTGTCTGAAACCAGAAGGCCAAGGTCTTTGATATTTGTTTTGAAGCTTCATCTAGTGGACCTATACCAAGGTTGTTCAAATTATAGCCCTGGGGCCAAAAATGCCCCTGCACCGGGGCCCACTGGTTATACATAGGCTTATATAGGGGAACCCTTTAAAAATCTTCTTGTCTGAGACCAGAAGGCCAAGGTCTTTGATATTTGATATGAAGCTTCATCTAGTTGACCTCTACAAAGATTGTTCAGATTGTAGCCCTGGGGCCAAAAATGCCCCCGTGCCTGGGCCCACTGGTTTTATGCTGGCTTATGATAGGGAAATCTTTAAAAATCTTCTTGTCTGAAACCAGAAAGCCCAGGTCTTTGATATTTAGTATGAAACTTCATCTAGTTGACCTCTACCAAGATTGTTCAAATTATAGCCCTGGGGTCAAAAATGGCCCCGTGCCGGGGCCCACTTGCTTTACATAGACATATTAGAGAAAAACCTTTAAAGTCTTGTCTCAAACAGGACACTGGGACATGTGCAAAATCTTAGCTCTTAGCTGAGGTGAGTGATATAGGACCATCATGGTCCTCTTGTTTATTTGTAGATGGATTTTGAAATAACGTGGCAGAAATGTTAACCACAATGAGACGATGTGTCTCTTGCATGACCCATGTTGGTACCTCAAAGGTCAAGGTCATACTAAGAGGTCAAAGGTCAAAAAGGGGACTTTTTAGCTCACCATCAAGTAGTGACGAGGTGAGCTTTTGGGACCACTTTTTGTTCGTCGTCCGTCCGTGTGTAAACAATTTTTAAACGACATCTACTAAACCACTGATCAGATTTTGACCAAACTTCACAGAAATGATCCCTAGATGGTCCCCTTTCAAAGTTGTTCAAATGGTTTTGGTCCGTTGCACATCTAGGTCACAGGAGCCAAAAATAGATTCTTTTCACCAAAAACTTAAAAAATCTTCTTCCCTGAAACCACAAGGCCAAGGTCTTTCATATTTGGTATGTAGCTTCATCTAGTGGACCCCTACCAAGATTGTTCAAATTATAGTGCTGGTTCCAAAAATGCCCCCGCTCCGGGTCCCTTTGGTTTTGCATAGGATTATAAAGGGAAAATCTTTAAAAATATTCTTCTCAGAAACCGCAGGGCCCAGCTCTTTGATATTTGGTATGAAGCTTCATCTAGTGGACCCCTACCAAGATTTTTCAAATTATAGTGCTGGGGCCAATAATGCCCCCGCCCCGGGGCCCTTTGGTTTTATATGGGCTTATATAGGGAAAATCTTTAAAAATCTTCTCTAAAACCGCAAGGCCCAGGTCTTTGATATTTGGTGTGAAGCTTTATCTAGTGGACCCCTACCAAGATTTTTCAAATTATAGTGCTGGTGCCAAAAATGCCCCCGCCCCGGGGCCCTTTGGTTTTACATAGTCTTATATAGGGAAAATCTTTAAAAATCTTCTCTAAAACCGCAAGGCCCAGGTCTTTGATATTTGGTGTGAAGCTTTATCTAGTGGACCCCTACCAAGATTTTTCAAATTATAGTGCTGGTGCCAAAAATGCCCCCGCCCCGGGGCCCTTTGGTTTTACATAGTCTTATATAGGGAAAATCTTTAAAAATCTTTTTCTCTGAAACCGCAAGGCCCAGGCCTTTTATATATGGTATGAAGCTTCATCTTGTGAACTTCTACCAAGATTGTTCAAATTATAACCCTGGGGCCTAAAATGCCCCTGCTCCGGGGCCCTTTGGTTTTAAATAGACTTATTTAGGGAAAATGTTGAAAAATCTTCTTCTCTGAAACCACAATGCCTAGGTCTTTGATATTTGGTATGAAGCTTCATCTAGAGAACCTCTACCAAGATTGTTCAAATTATAGCCCTCGGGCCACAAATGCCCCCGCCCCGGGGCCCTTTGGTTTCACATAGACTAATATACAGATAATTTTTGAAAATCTCTGAAACTGCAAGGCCCAGGTCTTTGATATTTGGTGTGAAACTTCATATAGTGGACCTCTACCAAGATTGATTAAATTATAGCCCTGAGGCCAAAAATGCCCCCGCCCCGGGGTCATTTGGTTTTACATGAGCTTAAGTAGGGAATATCTTTAAAACAAAAATCTTCTCTGAAACCGCAAGGCCCAGGTCTTTGATATTTGGTGTGTAGCTTCATCTAGTGGACCTTTGCCAAGATTGTTCAAATTATAGCCTTTTTTGATATTTGGTATAAAGCTTCACCTTTTTAGACCTTCCTCAACATTATGCACATTATAGCCCTGGTGTCAATAATGGCCCTTCCTGGGGCACACTTGTTTCTCTATGGATCAGGTGAGCCATCCAGGGCCATCTTGTTTAGTGTTCAGTCAATAAATTTCTTATTCCTGGATAGATTATGAAATTACTTGGCATAAATGTTAACCATCATAAGACGATGTGTTGCACGCTAGACCCAGGTCGGTACCTCCAAGGTCAAGGTCATACTAAGAGGTCAAAGGTCAAAAAAGTCTTTTTTTTTTGTGTCCAGTCAAAAACTTTTTTATTTCTGGATGGACTTTTTAAAGTAACCATGCAGAAATGTTCAACTTCATTAGATGATGAGTCGTGTGTAAGACCAAGGTACATACCTCCAATGTCAAGGTCATACCTAGAGGTCAAAGGTCAAAAAAGGGGCCTTTTTGTGTACAGTCAGACCCGGTAGCTTTCTTATTCTTTGATGGAGTATGAAATTACTTGGCAGAAATGTTAACCATCATGAGACGATGTGTTGTACCTCAAAAGTCAAGGCCATACCTAGAGGTCAAAGGTAAAAAAGGTTTTTTTTTTGTGTACGGTCAATAACTTTCTTATTTCTTTATGAACTTTTTTGAAGTTACGTTGCAGAAATGTTCATCTTCATTAGATGATGTGTTGCACATAAGACCCCGGTCAATACCTCCAATGTCAAGGTCATACTTAGAGGTCAAAAACGGGGGAGACATCTGTGTTTTTGTAGAAAAACAAATTCTAGTTTTCTTTTTTTTCGCTGTACATAGGTTATGGGTACTTTTTAGAAAGGCCTCAATGATACAGTTCAAACGAGCACCAACAGTCTATATAAGAAAAATACGAAAAATAAAGTTCAGCTGAAAAATGATAGTTCTAGGATGGTAAAGATGGTCGTTGTAGCCCACGGTTGTGTTGTCATGAGATGAAAGAATGGCAAACAAGGTTCAGTTGTTCAAAATAAAGCCAACACGCGCATACTGGGCAGGCTGATACGTAAGCGATTAGCCAGTACAGTCCACATTCTGTAAACGACTTCTCCCGGTACTGAAAAATGGATAGAGCAGAATAATATTGCTGCTATTGTGTCATTCAGATGACAAAGAAGACGGCGACCCTCTTGCAATTATTCGAAAATTTTCTCCTTGCGAACCATAAACTGGATTGCCGGAGCTGAAACTTGATATGAGGCATTGGGGTGACATGGGGATTCAGAGTTTTAAAAATTTTTCCTTCGGTATCAAAGATGGTAGCCATTTTGAAAAACTCCCAAACTACATTTTCTGGACAGAAAGTCGGATTGAGCCGAAACTTGACTGGAGGCACTGGGACAACATGCAGAAATTGTACCGTTCAAATATAGAAGATGGCCAAGGAAAGCTTCACCTTCCACTCTGAACTAACTCCTGTCGGGTTGAGCTGTTCATAAGTATATCAGAGCCACCAAGGAAACCTGCAGATTACGAATTGCTAAAGGCAATGATAGCCAAGATGGTCACCACAAAACACTGTATTATATCATGATTAGCCTCATCCAATTGAGCGATTACTGCCCCTCTTTGGTCTCTTTTTTTTATAGGAGCGATATAGGAGACCGGTTTTCCATTCCTTCGATTGTTCGTCAGTCTGTCCATCAAGGCGTCAACATTTGCGACCACCCTTAACTTTCACCCTAATGTAAGAGTCCGTTTCTTAAAGAACTATAAGGGATTTATTAATGATACTTGGTACAAGCTTGCATCTAGGGATTGCAACTTCAATGCAGGCATCCATATCTGACCTTGACCTATATTTCATGGTTCACTGTCTGAGAATTATTGCCCTAACCTTCACCCTAATGTAAGAGTCCATTTCTAGATAACTATTAGAGCTTCTTTAATGATACTTGGTACAATCTTGTATCTAGGGATTGCAACTTCAATTCAAGCATCCATATCTGACCTTGACACATATTTCATGCTTCACTTACTTTGTGAATTATTGCGACCACCCTGACTTTCACCCCAGTGTAAGCGTCCATTTCAAGAGAACTATAAGAGCTTTATAAATAGTACTTGGTACAAACTTGCATCTAGGAACGGCAACTTCAATGCAAACATCTATATCTCTTCTTGACCTAGAGTTCATGGTTCACTGACTTTGTAATATAGTCCGACCACTGTGTAAGAGTCCATTTTTCGAGAACTAAAATAGTTTCATTAATTTTGCTTGGTACAAGCCTGCGTCTTGGAGGGAAAACTTTTATGCAGGCATTCATGTTTGACCTCGACCTAGTTTTCATGGTTTGGTGACTTTGCGCCCCCTCAGGCACGACATAGCTTTCGTCGTAATTATTGTTTCTAGTTTCGGCTCCAAGAATCAGGCTGTGGGCACCCACAACCTTGTTGGATTGAGCATATTTATCGCAAGAAAAGTGAGAAACCCAACCAGCACTACGCACAGTGAAGCCTTTATGGCTCGATTGCCATGACTGGGTCTATATGGTTAACGAGTCGCTATGGAATTCGCCCAATAGATCCTGATGTAACGCGGTGGTTGATTGGATACGGTCAAACATTTCCGACAGTAAATATATCCTGTGATACACTATTGGAAACCCAACGTCATCATTAAAGGTCGCGTCTCATTGGATAGCATTCGGTCTTACGCAACTTGCAGCGTTTGCCGCTTTGTGCAAAATAGTACAATTTTTAACAACAAAAAGTTAAAACGTCGGTTTTTACGGTCGCAAATTCCGTTTTACGGCGACACTTGTAAATTGTCGGTTTTACATCGCAAATTTCGTTCTATGGCTTCGAGCGTCGCCATTAAACCGAATTTGCGACCGTAAAACATAAAAATTACCTCCCAAAATCCAAAATGTCAAGTTTGATTACAGCCATCCCTTAAATGTAGTTTTGGATAATCTTCAACATAATAACAAAAGAGGATCTTACATGAGCGGTCATTTCATATCACTGACTTTATGAAACACGCCTTCAGCGAGTTTCATGAATTTCATATGAAATGACCCGAGTGTAAGATTCTGTTAATCATATGACATTTAACCCATTTTGTACCAGAAACCCCAATACGGGTACCCTGGCAAACAGTGCAGGCCCAGATCAGACGCCGCAGAACGCGGCGCCTGATCAGGGCCTCCACTCTTTGCTGAAAGTTAAGTCATTTTCCAAATAAATTTTGATGAAAACACAACCTGACACCCCTATATTTTGAAATGGACTCCTGCTATATATGAGAAGGAAGATTCCATTTGGTACAAAAAGGGTTAATTGCCGAAGGAGTACAAAAGCAAACATAGGGTTGTCACGGGTGGCATCATGACGTTACGCCCCAGTAACTATGTGTTATAATGCAATGTGGTCATATGATTTTTTATGAAATGACTTTAACAACGACGTTATATGATAAATAGGGGATCTTGCATGAGTGGTCGTGTATTATTGAATTTAGTAAACAAGTTGAAAAAAGGGACACAATGCGAGGCTTCGCCCAGCATTTTATCCCTTTTCCCTAAAGAGTTTAATAATTTTTGGACGGGTTTTTTTTTAAAAAAAAACCCGTCCTGTAAAATAGCGATGTCCGGGCGGGCGGGCGTCCCAGGTTTACCTTTTGGTTAACCTTTTTTTTCAAAGTGATATTTTTCATCTATTCTGTAGCAGATTGTTTTAATATCAGGACTGATGCATAAGTGGAGGTACCGCTTTCATGTATTATCCATATATGGCGCAAAAGACTAAAATTTTGGCGGAAATTGTCATTTTTCAAACTTGTGTTTTTCAGGTTTACCTTTTGGTTAACCTTTTTTCAAATGCCAGTGTAGTGGATAGAGTGCTGGACTACGAATCCTATTGTTGACTATGAATCTGAGGGGCGTGAGTTCAAACCCCGGTGGAGACATTTTTTGTTTTTTGTTCTTTTTTTTTTCTTTCTTTTTTCATTCTTTTTTTTTCTTTATTTTTCTTTTCTTCTCCATAAACACATATGAACAATTATTATCTTTCTCCCCTGATAGTTGCTAGTAATGATACATACATGAATGCACAGGCATGGAATTTTCTCTTTTTTTTTTTTTTCGTTCTTTCTTTAGCTCACCTGAGCACGAAGTGCTCAAGGTGAGTTGATGTCCGTCGTCCGTCAGCAATTTCTTTAAACGACATCTCCTCCTGGGATAATGGCCCGATTTCAAAATTATTTTACAGAAATGTTCATTAGGTGACCCTTTTTCAAAATTTTTTAAAAATATAGCTAAAAATAGAAAAAAAAACATTGTTTTTTTTTCTTCGTAAAACACATAAACAAATCAACCCCCCCCCCCCCCTCCACCCCCCCCCCCCCCCCCCCCAGTGTTACTGGGTTAGGATATTGCATTTGTTCTGTACATACATGCATACATAGTTTTACATACATACAGAAATGTTCACTAGGTGACCCTTTTTCAAAATCGCTAAAATTAGTGTCCACCAGAGCTAAAAATAGAAGAAAAAAAACTTTTTTTTTTCTTCTTAAAACACATAAACAAATCATACCCCCCCCCCCTCCACAAAAAGTTGTTACTGTGTTAGGATATTGCATTTGTTCTGTACATACATGCATACTTAGTTTTACATACATACCCTACCCTACCCACCCTACCCTAGCATACCCTACCCCACAACCCCACCCCACCCCCATCCCAAAACAACCCCAATCCACCCCCAACCCCACCACTCCCCACCTTACCCGACCTCACCCCATCCCACCCACCCAAGCCCACCCGACCCCACAACCCAACCACACCCCATCCCACCCCACACCCCACCCCACCACAAATTCCACCCCGTCCCACCCAACTCCTAACCCATCCCACCCCACACCAGCACACCCCACCCTACCCCACCCATGCCACCACCATCCTAACCATACTGAAAAAAAAACCCGTCCATAATGCCATTAGGCATTTTGCTTGTTTTAATACATGAGCACAAATGCAAGATTATATTTATCCTACGACATTTATTACACATTTTACTCATGATTTTTTTTTAATCATCAACTGGGGTTTATAGGGGTAAATCTTATTTTTCTTATTTCTGCTCTAAAATATAGATTGTAGGTACTCGTTAGAACCGCCTCATGGCGGTTCTATTGATGCCCGCAATCTATATTTTCAGCAGAAATATGAAAAATATCAATTTTTCATCTTAAAATTTTCGCGTGTGTGTGTGTGTGTGTGTGTTTTTCGGTGGTAAAGTTTACACTGCGTTTATTATACCCCCGGCATACGAAGTATGTCAGGGGGTATATAGTTTTCGTCTTTCCGTCCGTTCGTTCTTTCGTTTGTTTGTTCGGTCGTTCGTACTTCCGTCTGTGCCGTCATCCGTCAACCTTTACGTCAAAGTTTTGCGTTAAACCTTTTTGATTGCTCATATCACTGTAACCACATGTTAGATTCTCTTCATATTTGGTAAAGAATATCTCTATAGCATTACCTTTCATATGGAATATCTAAGCCCGTGGGTCAAGCCCCTGGGTGGGCTGTCCGTCCGTTTGTCAACTTTTACGTCAAAGTTTTGTATTAAACATTTTTGGTCGTTCATATCTGTGTAACCACATGTTGGATTCTCTTCATATTTGGTACAGGATATCTCAATAGCATTACCTTTCATTTGGAATATCAAAGCTCGGGGGCAGAGCCCCTGGGTGGGCTGTCCCTCCGCCCGTCCTTCCATCAACGTTTACGTCAAATTTTGTGTTAAACCTTTAACCACATGTTAGATTCTCTTAATATTTGGTAAAGGATATCTCTATACCATTACCTTTCATTTGGAAAATCTAAGCCCCTGGGTCAAGCCCCTGGGTGGGCTGTCCGTCCTTTTGTCAACCTATACGTCAAAGTTTTGTATTAAACCTTTTTTATTGTTCATATCTCTGTAACCAAATGTTGGATTCTCTTCATATTTAGTACAGAATATCTCTATAGCATTACCTTTCATTTGGAATATCTAAGCTCGCGGGCCGAGCCCCTGGGTGGGCTGTCACTCCGTCCGTCCTTTCATCAACGTTTATGTCAAAGTTGTGTGTTGAACCTTTTTGATTGCTCATATCTCTGTAACCACATGTTAGATGCTCTTAATATATGGTAAAGGATATCTCTATACCATTACCTTTCATTTGGGCAATCTAAGCCCCTGGGTCAAGCCCCTGGGTGGGCTGTCCGTCCGTGTGTCAACTTTTACGTCAAAGTTTTGTGTTAAACCTTTCTCATTGCTCATGTCTCTGTAACCATATATTAGATTCTCGTCATATTTGTTACAGGATATCTCTATAGTATTACCTTTCATTTGGAATATCTAAGCTTCCGGGTCAAGCCCCAGGGTCGGCTGTTCGTCCGTTCATCAACTTTTATGTTAAAGTTTTCCGTTAAACCTTTTTGATTGATCATATCTCTGAAACCTCATGTTACATTCTCTTTTGTACAGAATATCTCTATAGCATTAACTTCCATATGGAATATCTAACTTGGCACCTGGGTCAAGCCCCTGGGTTTGGGCTAGGGGTCTATAATTAAGACGTAGGCGTTTTGACGTAGGCGGTTTGATTATGTCAAAGAGTTGTGTTAACTGTTTTCATTATAACCCTGGCATACAAAGTATTTCAAAGGTTATAGATTTTGTCTTTCCATCTGTTCGTTATTAGTAAGTTTGTTCTTTCGTTATGTTGTGACTCTTGTCAGATTTTGTCGGCTTATATACTGGCCCTTGTGATCTTAGAAACTACAGTGACTAGAACTGTTAAATTTTGCACAATATTTCCTCTTGAAATGCAGACAATAATAAATGCAAGTAATAATAAACAAAATGTATTGGTTTATTACGGCATTATACAGCTACTTTATTTCAGCAAATATTCTATGACAGCCTAATTTATGGTTGGTTTTTTTCCAGGTAAAATTGTTCCAAATTGCCACAAACTTGCAATTTTTATTATTCAGCAAAGACAAGCAGTTTCATCTTTGGATATGATAAATTATACTATATTTGTTGAAATTCAATAGTTATTCTCAGTGGACTAAATGGAAAGTTTATATGGAAAGGTTCAATGCTACAGACAAATTGTCACTTCCACTTAAAGGTGATGGCACTCGCCGGAGGTATACGTGTCCCACAGGGCACTTTATCTAGTGTAGGCGAGTTTTCGTAACGGTCAATATTCCGCCATTAGTACACGCGACGTCTTTGTTTGTTTTGGAATGTAACGGCCCAGTCAACACTTTTTAGGTCATCTTTGAGCCGGTCAGGTTTCCTATCCAAATTTTCTCAGACATAAGATAAAATATAATTAGCCAATATTTACCTAGAATACAAAAGAATTTGACATGCAGTGATGGCCAAGGACTCGGCGTGTGATCAGAGTGTAACAATTCTCTTTTAGTCAATGACTTTTAGCTCACCTGAGCAATGCTCAAGGTGAGCTGTTGAGATCATCCTTTGTCCGTCGTACGTGCGTCGTCAACATTTACCTTCTTCACACTCTAGAGGTCACAGTTTTGCTTCAATCTTCATGAAACTGTCTTGATGATATCTGGATCAAGTTCGAATATGGGTCATATCGGATCAAAAACTAGGTCAATAGGTCAAATTTCTTGAAAACCTTATTCACCCTCTAGAGACCACAGTTTTGCTTCAATCTTCATAAAACTTTACCAGAATAATCTAGGTAATGTTCGAATATGGGAAGCTAGGACACTAGGTCATCAAAACTTTGTTCACCCTCTAGAAGCCATACTTTTATTTAATCTTCAGGAAACTTTACCAGAATGTTGTCTTGATTATATCTGGATCAAATTCGAATATAGGTCATGTCGGATCAAAAACTAGGTCATTAGGTAAATTTCTTGAAAAAATTGTTCGCCCGTTAGAGACCTAAGTTTTGCTTTAATGTTCATGAAACTTTACCAGAATGTTTGCCTTTATATCTAGGTCGAGTTCGAATATGGGTCATGTCAGATCCAAAACTAGGTCATTAGGTCATCTTTCTTTACAAACTTGTTCACCCTCTAGAAGCCATAACTTTGCTTCAATCTTTATGAAACTTTACCATGTCGGATCAAAAACTAGGTCACTAGGTCAAAGTCCGTGAAAACGTTGTTCACCCTCTAGTGACCACGGTTTTGCTTCAATCTTCATGAAACTTTACCAGAATGTTTGCCTTTATGATATCTGGTTCAGGTTTGAATGTGGGTCATGTCGGGACAAAAAACAAGGTCACCAACTCAAATTGCGTTACAAACTTGTTTACCCTCTACAGACCACAATTTTGCTTTAATATTCATATAACTTTACCAGAATGTTTGTCTTGATGATACATGCATCTGGATCAAGTTCGAATATGGGTTATGTCGGATCAAAAACTAGGTCACCAGGTCAAATTTCTTGAAAACCTTGTTTACCCTTTAGAGACCACAGTTTTGCTTCAATCTTCATGACACTTTACCAAAACGTTTGACTTGATGATATCTAGGTCATGTTCGAAAATGGCCCCGCGCCAGGGCCTACTGGCTTTACATAGGCTAATGTAGGGAAAACCTTTAAAAATCATCTTCTCTGAAACCAGAAGGCCAAGGTCTTTGGTATTTGCTATGAATCTACGTCTAGTGGACCTCTACCAGGATTATTCAAATTATTGCCCTGGGGTAAAAAATGGCCCCACCTTGGGGCCCACTGGTTTTACATAGACTTACATATGGCTATCATTTGAAGAGGGCCCAGGTCTTTTATATTTGGTATGATGCTTCATCTAGTGGACCTCTACCAAGATTATACAGTTTATGGCCCTGGGGCCAAAAATGGCCCCACTCCGGGGCCCAATGATTTTGCATAGACTCACATTGGAAAAACCTTTAAAAATCTTCTTGTCTGATTCCAGATGACCCAGGTCTTTGATATTTTGCGTGAAGCTTCATGTAGTGGAGCTTTACCAAGATTGTTCAGTTTATGGGACCCAAAATGACCCCACTCTGGGGCCCACTGGTTTTACATAGACTTACATATGAAAACTTTTAGATTTTTTTTTGTCTGAAACCAAAAGGCCCAGGTCTTTGATATTCGGTCTAGTGTAATTTTTTATTACCAAACTGTAACTGTATTGCTCGTAACTTATTTTCATATTCATATTTGATCTTCAATGTTACATTGTATAAACAAATCTTCCAATGTGTTTAAAATAAAGCATAAATATAGGAATGTTGCTTCTCGCTTTGCAACCGTTATCTAATGGTGATGACAATGAACGTCACTATATGAGCTGCACAACAGCAAAACGTCCTATTGAGATAACACATCCGTGTGATCATATATAGTGCATTCTATCATCGTATAGTGTATTCTGTCATATCTCCGAAACTGACATTTTTTCTGATGAAGATATGTTGTCACTGCTCCATATCAAGGTTGTGTGTGCTCGCTAGAACCGCCTCATCGAGGCGGTTCTAGCGAGCACACAAAACCTATATCTAGGATGAGGAATAGAAGTTATTGATTGTCCCGGTAACCACCTTTATCTCTATATAAATTGGGGTTTATAGGGTTGTTCATTTCACGCGCATGTTAACGTGACGCAAATATGCATGAGTGACCTGACAAGATGCATATTAGTAGAAGCAATCGTACATCCTGGCCTAAACCTTCTTTCGCTTTTCGCTCTGTGTCTTCCTCAGTGTAATGCAGTCTGGTACCCATCACTATACACTGGATGCAGGTCCCCGCCCATCGTAAGGTTTAAAAATTGTAGTCTTTTGTGTAGATATGCTCATCAAGTTAACAAGTCCGTGTTATGAACATCGCTCTAAACCCCACTTTAAACATAGAAAAGTACGGTTTTCGGGAGGCTATCCATTATTTTCCTTATCCTGGCGGTTCTAACGAGCACTCATAAACTCCATTCAGACTAGAAATAAGAAAATTTTCAAACGGTTTAAGGGGAATGGGAACACCTAGCAAATTTTTCCGCCATTTTTCAAAGGGAGACTACTTTCGGGACTTCCTGTTAACTTTTTTATAGGCTCAGTGTCGTCGAAAAGGGACTCTACTATTAAAGGAAAGAAGAGTTGACCCCTATTGTAAAGTAAAGAGTTTGCTCCCCAGGAGCAATTTCTTTTCTTTAAGAGTTGACCCCTATTGACATGGGATGCAAAAACACTTTTGCAGGAGCTGCCTCTCCTGAAGGTGTACCCATTTCCCTTCATCTGAAAAATGCTAGATTTAGACATCCCGAAAACACGCCAATTTAATTCTTACCCCCTCGAACCCCACTTTTATACAGTAAAACTGAAGTTTAAGGGGGTATACATTATTTTTCCTATTTCTGCTCAAAAACATAGATTGTGGGAACTCGATAGAACCGCCTCGTCGAGGAAAACATAGATTGTTGGAACCCGATGAGGCGGTTCTATCGAGTCCCCGCAATCTGTGTTTTGAGCAGAAATAAGAACAATATCACAGTTTTTCATCTTAAAATTATTAGTTTTTGGCCAAAAAAATGGCGCTGTATTTGTATAGGCGTGTTTTCGTAATGGATAAGAAATACGATTTTTTAGCACATGAGTTTGTTATCGTACTGTCTCCGCTACATACTGAAAACTGAAAGCCAGCCAAAGAAATTCGTCTTTAAGTGATGACGTTGGGGTTTCGACAGTAATATCGCAGGATATAATGTCGCAAAGAGTTGACGTTATCCAATCGAATTGCACAGTACGCATGTGCATTAGGAAAATGAAAACTTTACAAGTTTTCGTCTGTAAATTATTGTCTAGTCTAGTAGGCTAAGGGTACTTTATAATCCACTAAGAAGTATAAGGTTTCACAAAAAGAACACGGCCCGTAACAAGTATAAGCTTTCACAAAAAGAAAAAAAGATCGAGGGCAGATCACATATAATACAAGCCAAAGGGGCCATTACAAGTATAAGCTTTCAAACAAAAAGACGCCCAAGTGCAGGGCTCTGGCACAGAATTGCTATCACATCTGTACAAGCCAATATTTGCTGTCATATTTGTACAGGCTAGTAGAAAATAAACATCTTCAAACTCTAGATGACGATGGATTACTGTCTATCATATAAGCTCGCCAGCAGCCACCGGCTCTGATGAGCTAGAAAACTTGCCTCGCCGTTAGCAACAATGTTTATAGAACACTCTATCGATATGTTAAGCATGTAAATTATTTTCATGACGTTTGGACTTGTATAAGCGCTTAGACAGACTGGCCGCGAACATAACGTCCCTGCTAGCATTCTACATAAATCTACAGCGGGCCGTTAGCGGCCCGTCAGCTACCCTGACGGGCCGCTAACGGCCCGCTGCAGATTTATGTAGAATGCTTACTGGGACACGTCGCACGGGTTTGATGAGGTGAACAGGGACGGAAACGCATACGGTCTGGTAGTATCACTAAGTGCCAGACTGGCAGTTAGAATTTTACCTAAGACATTAATTTTATAAAACATATTTTTGGGATATAATTCTAGACATTTACTGTATATATGAGCTAAGCGTTGACCTAGCTTTTTGTAAAAGCGATACTTGTCATTATCATACCAAAATAAAATAAATAAATAAATATCATAACAAAAGCGTGACTGCTAGGGCGCATCGGTTACTAAATTTAATATAGATTTTAGCCAGCGCACGACGACGATGCCTACCACAAAGTTTCAGAGAAGCCTGCATATCCACGAATCATTGCGATAAAACATCTGTGTGAAAGACATACATGCAGTGCGTACTTTCATATCCCAAAAACGGTTATTTATTTATTATGCCCCCGCCTATTCGGAGAGTAGCAGAAGGGCATGAAGTTTTACCCCTGTCCGTCCGTTCGTTCGTTCGTTCGTCCGTTCGTTCGTTCGTTCGTGCGTCCCGACATCGTGTCCGGGCCATAACTCCGAAACCTTATGGAATATATTCATGAAACTTCACAGGTGCATTCATCACACTGAGTCGATGTGTCATGAACAAGGTAGACAACTCTTGCGTTTTTTGGTTTTTGGATTATCTGCCCTTTACTTAGTACCATATAGTAAACCGTGTCCGGGCCATAACTCCTAAATCGTATGGAATATATTCATGAAACTTCACAGGTGCATTCATCACACTGGGACGATGTGTCATGAACAAGGAAGACAACCCATGCATTTTTTTGCTTTTGGATTATCTGCCCTTGACTTAGTACCATATAGTAAACCGTGTCCGGGCCATAACTCCTAAATCGTATGGAATATATTTGTTCAGCGCAAAGTAAGAATCGGTACAATTCTAGAATTGTCTTGCGCAAAGTAGGAATTCCTACTTTGTTGCGCAATTCTCGAATTGTACCGGATTCGAATGTTATATGAAACAGGTAAATGTCTCTGCGCAAAGTGGGAATCTTTTGGACAAAGTGAGAATCGAATGTTTCATACGTATGGACAAAGTGGGAATATTTGGGACAAAGTGAGAATCGAATTTTCATCTGAGGGAATAGCATTTATCATCTGTATAGTCTGGGTAACATTACTTTGATGGTTTTGTGAGTAGAAAATTATTTGCGATTGTAGGAGCTGAATGTTTTGTATATTACATGAACACAATGCATTTGCTAATTTCACTTTTTATTTTTCAAATCGAAACTTTTATTTTCATCGTTATACGATAATTGAGAATTTACTTGGTTAGCTGTAAAAATATCAGTTTTAAAATAATAATGTGGAAATTCATGCCTTTATTTTTTAAGAAATAAATATCCTTTATCTGCAAAAACTTCGTGCCATCAGCCATAAAATAATGATTAAAATAATGCATATAATAATATGTAATATAAGCCAATATAGGGGTGTCATGTTTGTTTTTGTTTGTGGCAAATTTTACAAATATGAAGCAAACACTGTAGACCCAGATCAGACGCGGCGCTTAGCGGCGTCTGATCTGGGTCTACACTGTTTGCAAATGTTCCAAAAAAGGGCCGCTAGGCATGTATGGGTTAAGAAAAAAAACAAAACAAAACAAAAAAAAAAACAACAAAAAAAAACATTATTTTACATGACGATAACATATCCGTGCGAAAAACGGCATTCCTTCAGATCGCTAAAATGATTTTCTGGTGATAATATGTTTCTACTCAAATCTTTGGTTTTCGTCGCTCGTTAAAACCGCCACATCGAGTTCTAACGAGTACTTGTACCTAGGGCAGTAATAAAAAATAATATATACCCCTGTAAACCCCAGATTTCTTCATATTAAGTGGGGTTTACACGGGTGTTAATTAGACATGATGATTCAGGCAAATATGGTGCTATCAATATACAGTTAAGTTTCGATGAATAAAATATTGGTGGCTCGTTCTACAGTCCATCACGTGAACAGGGCCATGAAATGAACACCCTCTAAACCCTACTTTATATAGAGAAACTAGGGTTTATGGGGTGTACATTATTTTTTCTTATTTCTGCTCCAAGTCATAGGTTGTGGGTACTCGTTAGAGAGCACTCAAAACCTACGTTTGCAGTATAATAAGATAAAAGACCACGGATTTTCATCAGAAGAGTAGCCATCTTGGAGATGTGAAAAATGCACTATGTTCGCACGGCCGGATGTGTTATCGTAATGACTAGAAAAAAGAAATCTCTGATCTTCAAGTTATGTCTTGTATTTTTGGAAAAACATTAAAAAAATCTCGGCGTACTATCATTTTTACACAGTGTATAGTAATGTGCCTAAATTGTGGGAAACCTTCATCTTTTCCTTTCCTTTTCCCGTCATTGATGTTTCGCGCATAAATGTCATAGTGCAGGCTGTATGGTAAACACTGTACACCCTGATCAGAATGCATGCTCATCTGAGTGTAGACTGTTTGCTCACGTACTTGTTTGTCCCAATTTTTAGAATCATTACGATTTATTAGATGTATTTTGTGGTTCATTTCTGAGTCTGAGGTCATCCACAAGAACAGCGGAGACTCGCTAATATAATGTACATTTCAATTTCATATGTGCTTTCATATGTTTGTTCATCATGTGCTCACAGTTTTGTTTTATCACCATAATAAAGTAAATTGAGCATGTCTGTTTTTTTTTTTTGTTTTTTTTTTTGTTTTTGTTTTTTTTTTTGTTTTTTTTTTTATACACCCCATCGCCGCAACAACTACTTTCAACTTGACTGAAATGTGCTTGCTTTACCGATATCTTGCCGTCGTAAGTACAAAAAAAAAAAAAAAAAAAAAAAAAAAAACTGATGTTACTGATGAAGTTGGAAAATTTCATAAGCAACAGGCAGTAAAAATAAAAAAAAATAATAATGATATCGGCAAAAATAAAATGCATTTCAAAACAAATTCAAGTGTACCCAGCCATCAAGAAATCAACACTGGACTAATGAGCATCTGCCCATGATATCAGCGGCGTCACGCATAAAATTGTTCTTAGCGTATATCCGTAAATTGATCACATAAATGCACATGCGCAAAGTCTCACTGAGGCCAAATATTTGATTCTTTGTCTGAACCTTCCTCTAGTCCCATATATTCTTCATGCGTACAGCGAAGGCTCTAAGGACCTTTTATGCGTGATGCCGCTCATATTCTTTTAAGAAAATTAAAATGGAATGTCCATGAGATAGAAGTGAAGTTTTGACTACATTTCATAGAGTGATTTTTACCACCAGGGATCAGTTTCCATATGAATGTGATAAAATCCCGTAATAATATTTTACTATTATCACTTTGTCCCGATTCCCACTTTGCGCAGAGGCAATTCCGATACTGTAATTGCGCAAGGTATAGGAATTCTCACTTTGTCCCGATTCCCACTTTGCGCAGAGACAATTCCGGAATTGTATTGCGCAAGGTAGGAATTCTCGCTTTGCGCAACAAAGTGAGAATTCTTACTTTGCGCAGGACAATTCTAGAATTGTACCGATTCTTACTTTGCGCAGAACATATTCATGAAACTCCACAGGTGCATTCATCACACTGAGACGATGTGTCATCAACAAGGAAGACAACTCTTGCGTTTTTGGTTTTTGGATTATCTGCCCTTTACTTAGTACCATATAGTAAACCGTGTCCGGGCCATAACTCCTAAATCGTATGGAATATATTCATGAAACTTCACAGGTGCATTCATCACACTGGGACGATGTGTCATGAACAAGGAAGACAACCCATGCATTTTTTGGCTTTTGGAATATCTGCCCTTGACTTAGTACCATATAGTAAACCGTGTCCGGGCCATAACTCCTAAACCGTATGGAATATATTCATGAAACTCCACAGGTGCATTCATCACACTCAGACGATGTGTCATGAACAAGGAAGACAACTC
Organism: Lucinisca nassula; assembly: GCA_963580285.1. Classification (NCBI taxonomy): domain Eukaryota; kingdom Metazoa; phylum Mollusca; class Bivalvia; order Lucinida; family Lucinidae; genus Lucinisca; species Lucinisca nassula. Next base: position 82,675,989 of record OY757018.1, on the reverse strand, counting down.
TTGCGTTTTTGGTTTTTGGATTATCTGCCCTTTACTTAGTACCATATAGTAAACTGTGTCCGGGCCATAACTCCTAAATCGTATGGAATATATTCATGAAACTTCACAGGTGCATTCATCACACTGGGACGATGTGTCATGAACAAGGAAGACAACCCATGCATATTTTGGCTTTTGGATTATCTGCCCTTGACTTTGTACCATATAGTAAACCGTGTCCGGGCCATAACTCCTAAATCATTTGGAATATATTCATGAAACTTCACAGGTGCATTCATCACACTGAGACGATGTGTCATGAACAAGGAAGACAACTCTTGCATTTTTGGTTTTGGATTATCTGCCCTTGACTTAGTACCATATAGTAAACCGTGTCCGGGCCATAACTCCTAAACCGTATGGAATATATTCATGAAACTTCACAGGTGCATTCATCACACTGAGACGATGTGTCATGAACAAGGAAGACAACTCTTGTATTTTTGGTTTTTGGATTATCTGCCCTTGACTTAGTACCATATAGTAAACCGTGTCCGGGCCATAACTCCTAAACCATATGGACTATATTCATGAAACTTCACAGGTGCATTCATTACACTGAGACGATGTGTCATGAACAAGTAAGACAACTCTTGCATTTTTTTTTTAATTATCTGCCCTTGACTTAGTACCATATAGTAAACCGTGTCCGGGTCATAACTCCTAAACCGTATGGAATATATTCATAAAACTTCACAGGTGAATTCATTACACTGAGGCGATGTATCATGAACAAGGAAGACAACTCTTGCATTTTTGGTTTTTGAATTATCTGCCCTTGATTTAGTTCCATATAGTAAACCGTTTCATGAATGGCATTTGGCGGGGGCATCCATGTCCTATGGACACTTTTTCTAGTTTATTTATTTATTTATTATTAATTTATTTATTATTAATTAATTTATTTATTTATTAATTTTTATTTATTTATTTACTTATTTTATTTTTATTTATTTATTTATTATTATATATTATTTTTTTTGTTTGTTTGATGAAAATTTGTGAAATTTTGCTTATTAATGTCCCAAACCTAGGCTGTTGGTGCTCGTTAGAATCGCCTCATTAAGCTTAAGGTTCTCACTGTGGCGGTTCTAACGACTACCCACAACCCCGTTCTTGGAAAACAAATAAGAAAAAATAACGTATTCCCCTGTAAACCTCAGTTTTCTCTATATAAAGAGGGGTTTTCATAACATGATGTGCGACCAACAAAGTTTCACATAAGCCTGCATATCCACACATTTTCTATTCATATCTCTATATTGGGGAATGGATACACCTTCAGGGGAGGCAACTCAAGCAAAAGTATTTTTGTCTCCAATTTCAATAGGGGTCAACTCTAAAAGGAAAGAATTTGCTCCTGAGGAGCAAATTCTTTCCTTTAAGAATGGACCCCTTTTTCAGTGGGACAGGGTTCTGTAAGAAAAGCGAACAGGAAGTCCCGAAAGTTGTCTCCCTTTGACGGATGGCGGAAAAATCATACATGTATTCCTATTCTCGTTAAGATAGCCCATAAATGCGACTAGCGAAAACTCCGATCAAGCTGCGCGGAAGCGCAGGCTTATGTGAGTGAGTTTTCGTTGGTCACATAATTCTATTGTAGGATTTTCCATGTGCTGGCGTATTTCCCATAACGTGCCTAAAATTGTTTTGGTCATATTATGTTTCATTTAAATTAAATTATTGATCGCGCTATCTCGTGATTTCAAACGATTTTAAAGAAATTTCCATTAAATGATTAAGTGAAAATTGTTTTAATAAGTTAAAGATCTTTCCATTCCATTTAAATCGAACAAATGTCACGTTAACAGCAAATAATCTTGTGGTGGGCTTCGAATGAATTCATTGCGTCATGAATTTTAGAAGTGGTGAATAATATCCCGTTAAGACGAAAAAAGTATCCGAATGAAAAATAAAAAAAAAACAACAAAAACATGAGTTTCACACCATATTTAAATTTATCAGCGGTTTTTTTGTGTTTGTCAACAAAGTTTTACGTCCCCATCAAAACTATTTAGGTCATTTTGGAGACGTCGCTTCTGATTTTGTGGGACTTTTACCCGACATTGGGGTGAAATGACACCTCAAGCCCAAGCGCCTAAAGTATCCGCCTGTTTTATGGGAGGTCTAACTGGCACAACTTTTCCTGTGCAAGTCGTTTACCATTACTCAAATGTTCTGTGCGCGGAAGCGTCTTGCAGCCCAATCTATTTCTCCAAGCCCTGATGGACGGGGGGCGTTAATTCGGCGTAAGTTACGCCTGTTCATCGCCTATTGTTATCGAGGCGATTCAACCATGATTTTGTTCTTGGAGTAATAAATCGACGAGGCGATTATAACAAATATCCACAATATTTGTTTCTTGGCGTACTATAAATACATTATTATTGAATACCTCAATAAGCCACTCATTACGAAAACACACCTATACAAATACACTGTAAATTTTATCGCCGAAAAAAGGGGAAATTTTAAGATGTAATATTGTGATATTTTTCTTATTTCTGTTCAAAATTTAGATTGTGGGTACCCGTTATAACCGCCTCAACGAGGCGGTTCTAACGAGTACCAACAACCTATTTTGGAGCAGAAATAAGAAAAATAAGGTTTACCCCTGTAAACCTCAGTTTTACTTCACAAAAGTGGGGTTTGAGGGGGTCAGAATTATATAGGCGTGTTTTCGTGATCTGCCTTCCTGAGCTAAGGATTCGTTTCATTGAAATTATCGTTCAACCAGATTTGTGTCGCTAAATGAAATGTCGGTATAAAGTGGATTATCTGTATTAGCATTTATATAATACTTACAGTGAGTCCACAAATTCTGCACTGATTCAGAAAATAAATACCTTACATGGGTATAAGGGGTGCACAGAAAAATCAATGTCCGCCTTGTCTGGCATCACGAGGCTTGCCGAGTAATGCCGGACTGTGATCCCGCGGGACGGATTTTCTATCCACCCCAATGGTTTCAGTTTTAGTGGCGTAACGTAATGTGCTGTGACGTCATCCTTAACGACGGTGCATATGAGGTCTTGTTCAGCCATTGCATATCAAACACATGAGAATATTCGATTTTTACCCTGTCCCTTGGTAACAACACCAAGAACACCAGGGAAAGAACAAAATTTCTTGCACACCAGACAAGGAAATCCGTGATTTTACCCTGGGATAGAAATTTATGTTCCGACCCAAAATCGAATATAATCGCGTGTCTGATAAATGCACTGGTTGATTACGACCTCGTATGCGCCGTCGTTAAGGTTGACGTCACAGCACGTTACGTGACGTCACTAAACATTCCTGCAGTGTCATCACAATATGGCGGACGTCGGTATCCGAAGTGACTGCAGCATTAAAGTTACAAGCTAAGAATGGAAGGTATGCAAGAAAAAGAATCCTATATGGGTGTGAGGGGTGGATAGAAAAATCTGTCCCTCGGGATCACTGTCCGGCATCACCCGCAGTCTTCTTCTTCCTTTTGTGGCTTCCTATTGGAAGTGTAACTCGCAGTTGTTCTACACAGCTGGACAATGGAATTGGCAGCTCCTATGTGTTCTTTGTTTATCTGGCAGACAACATTTTCATGTTAATGTACAGCCGTGGAAGGAAAACCCATCAAGCGCTATGCACGTTTAGCAGGTGGAATTTTAAGAGCACATTGTGGATCGATTCTCTATCAATCGACCAAAAGTTTCTACCCGCCTGTTATTGTCTATGTGACTATCGCTGCCCATATGCACAAGCCAAGTATTGGTTAATTATAGCAGCGCTAGTCTTCTTCCTGTGAGGTCAGAGCGCTATGTGAAATGTTACATCTAGATTGGGCTATTGAACTTGGGGGGTTTAATGTCCACTTCACCACTATTAAGGTCACTTTGGAAACGTTGCTTCCAATTTTGTGGGACTTTTACCCGACATTGAGATGAAATGACATGTCAAACCCTGCCGCCCAGTGAAACCAAAAGGGTGTATATGCATGGCTAGAACGACACGTACCACTTTGCCTGGACAGGCTTCTAAAACATTCTAAGCGGTTTACCAGTACCCATGTGCACGGTCGGTTTCAGCTCTGCGTGGAAGCACCGTCCCGATCTATTTCTTCAAGACACGATGAGCGAGGGCGTAGGATTGGGCTAGTGAAGTTGACCATTGGCAAACAGTGCAGACCCTGATTAGACGCGACATTACACGGCATCTGATCAGGGTGTACACTGATTGGTTACAATACTGGAATTTACGGATTAATCGTATTAGTTTAAGCCTCAGTTCAGGACCATTTCCAAGTCTACTCTCAGAGAAATCGACCCACCAGCACCCTCAGTGCTTTGATTTCTAATAAGACTTGACATTATATGTGAATTGTCTGCCCGGGCAGACAATTCAGATAAAATGTCAAGCCTTATTTTTGCTGAAAAAATAATGAAACAATTAGATTGCCAGCAGCTCTAGAAATTTCTACAGCATCTGAAGACCTGATAAGTTAAAATCTGCTTCTTTCTTTCTTTCTTTCTTTTGCTTCCATACCGGGTTATCTTGTCAATGATTAACCCATTTAGTACCAGAAACCCCAAAACTGGTAATTGGCAAACAGTGCAGGCCCAGATCAGACGCCACAGAACGCGGCGTCTGATCAGGGCCTACACTGTTTGCAAAACGTTCAGCCGTTTTCCCAATAAATTTTGAAGAAAACACAACCTGACACCCCTAATTTGGAAATGGACTCCTGCTATACATATGGAGGAATATTCCATTTGGTACAAAAAAGGTTAAAAAAGAAAGACACAAATATTGTAAGAAGAAATAGCTTTATTTTGTAATGTACAACTTGTACCTGCAAATAACCTTATTGCACTGATGATATCATATACCCGAAGCAACAACACAAAATTCAGAAAAAAAATACAGAGAAATGGGTCGAACAAAGATTCAAACACCGATAGCTCGGTAACAATGTCTTACTTGGTACGTGTGTCCATGATGCTCCAGGGGTCCGTTGTTCAAAGCATCGTTAGCTTATCGAGCTCGTTAGTGGTCAAATTGTTGACTGTTCTAGCAAGTACAATATCTAAAATGTTGTTTTTTTTGCTGAAAAAATGTGGAGGTTTTGCATAGGAGCTTTTGCAGAGATGCAAAAGCTATTCATATTTTGTCAGTATAAATATTAGCATATTTGCCATATAAAATGATCAAAATTTTAACGATATGTTGACTAACGACGTCATTAGTTTTGAACAATTTGACCCAGATATATATAGATAAATTTGGGAGGTTTTCTTAATTTATATATCAAGGAAAGCGTATGTCGTGTTTCCTTAACTTTGGTTAATATACAGCAAAAGTTCAGATCAGACAGCACGCGTGTACATGTTGAGTTGAACCGCTGAATGACCGTTTTGCAAGTTACATGCAGTTTCAATTGTCACCCCCTTTTCTTATGACAATTTCTCTGAATGCACTTACGTATGTAACGCAACGTCTGACTGGATAACGTCAAAACTCGGAAACCCGACGTCAGAATATAACGTCGCTTTCCATTGGTTGGTATTTGGTTTTACGCAGCTCACTACGCTTTCCGTTTTGAGTAAAAAGATTTTTTTTTTCAAAACAAAACAAGTGAATAAGTGCATTAGAATAGGGATAACTGTATTGAAAATTGTCATATGGGGAGGTAAATCGTCAGTTTTACGCTCGCACATTCCGTTTAACGGCTCCGCTGACGAGTCGACGTAAAACGAAATTTTAAAATTTTAATTTTTAAAAAAAAAGCTGATTTACCTCCCCAAATGACAATTTAGAATCTCCTCATTCTGTCGGTCGAACTTCTATGGCTCGAACATCTTTGAGAACATTGAAATTTGTTCGAGATAGGGGTAGTTAGAGCTAATGAGGTGTGACTGTAGTTTCTTATACGAGCCAGCACACGACAAAGTCTATAGTTAGATTCGTGCGACAATACAAGCATGTGTAATGTGTAGGCTGTAGACGGTTCACGCGATCAGTGAAGACTGAGCAAACTGTGTAGATACGTGGGCTGATCTGAGTCTTCGCTGATCGCTCGCCTTCTTATTTTCCCGTGTGCTGGCTCATATCAAAATTAACCCTTGTCCTGCTGGATATTCATATATGCCACACCCACTGCCGATTATCAACCAATCAGATTATTTAATGCAAATTATTGCAACAAATTCACAACCTGAATGGTAAACAATGTAGATCCTGATCAGATGGCTTCGTCAGAAGCCATCTGATCTGGATCTACATTGTTTCAAAGATAAGGCATATCCGGGATTAGCAGGACAAGGGTTAAAGGACTTCGTTTCATACATCACCATTAAAAGGGCCGTATGCTGCAAAAATATATCTTTTGACATAATGAACCAGCAAGGCCCACAATCAGCCATATCATCCATGAAGGCTGATCAGACTAACCATTGCGTGCTATACCCAAAGGGTCTTCAAGCAGACAGAAATGCATTGCGATAACACATCCGTGTGTCAACGTTGTGCATTCTTTCATTTCTCCAAAATGCCGGTAATATTTTTCTAATGAGAATTTGCGATATTTTATCTGTTTATAGTCCAAATGTCTTGGAGCAGAAGTTAGTAAAATAATGAATACTCCGGTAAACCCAACTTTTCCCTACATGAAGTGGGGTTTAAAGGGGTGCTCATTACGCGGACTTGTTAACGCATGTCTGTATATTCTGACAGGATATGTATCACTGTTGGCTTCAGTCTTTGCTGACACTGGATGTCCGATTAGCATCCCGAAAACATGCCTATATAATTTTGACCCCCTCGAACCCCACGTTTGTATAGTAAAACTGAGGTTTACAGGGATAAACCTTATTTTCTTATCCTGCTCTAAAATATAGATAGAGGGTCCTCGTTAGAAACGCATCAACAGCCTCAATGGGCGGTTCTAACGAGGACCCACTATCTATATTTTGAGCAAAAATAAGAAAAATATCACAATTTTTCATCGTAAATCTTTCGTTTTTCAATGGTAATGTCTACGATGCGTTTGTATAGGCGTGTTTTCATAATGGTCACATGTCTGCACTAAGCAGCCAAAATAAGGTATACATTTGTGCACATCAAATGAGGAAAAAGCATGGACTTAACTTTGGAACAGAAGATAAGGACCTTTCATGGATGTGAGGGGTCATCACATATCCAGAATATCCGTCCCGAGGCCTGGTCACTGTTCGACACCACAAGGCTTGCCAAGTGATACCGGGCAGTGATGCTGAGAGATGGATTTTTCTATCTACCCCTCAAACCCAAGTAAGAGTCTTTTTCTTGCATAACTCTCATTTCTGATCGATTGTCGATGTCAGCCATATTTTGTTGATGATTATTCAGCGTTATAACGTCACTCTACTTGCAGTGACGTCAAACTTAACGACGGCGACGTGGCGTCCTATTTTACCAGTGCACATCAAACACGTGAAATTTCTCGATTTTTTTTATCCTAACCCTGGGTAGGATAACCTTGGTAGGTGTTAGTCAAGGATTTTATTATCTTGCATGCAAGAATCTAGTTATCTTTCTCACATGTCGATATCACAAAAATAAATACTATGCAATGTTTAAAAATATCTACAACAAATTGTACAAGACATAATTGGCAAAACACGCCCATGTGGGATAATGATATCCTCCATGACTCCGAAAAATGTTTTTCAGGTTTTAAACTTGAATAGTTTTCTTTACTTGAATGCCAAACTGAGTTTGTGGGTGTTCGGAAGAACTGCCACAGAGGAGCGGTTCTAACGAGTACCAACAAACGTCCTTGAGCAAAAGTAAGAAAATAAAAAAATGATGTATGCCAATGCAAACCCCGTTTTTCTCTTTTTACGGTGGGTTTACAAGGGTATACGTTTAACGGGCTTGTTAACAAGTTTTCACTTAAATACATATCACAACAAATTGGCTGATCTGTATTGTCTGTGTGCGCAGATGCCACATTTGCGCGCCATTGCTCCAATTTCTTTTGGCCTTTTCATTTAGAACATAACTGAACAAAAGACATTGTAAGTATATCATAAACAACAATAGTATAAGGAAAATAGGCAACAAATAATGCTGAAACATATTATGTCATGAAATCATTTAAATATAATTATTTTAACAATCGCCGTTCCTGGCATTTCTTGGTATCTTTATTTATCATTTACCCCTTACCTTAATTGCATTGAAAGTTCTTGATATGCTGTTTCAGGACAAGTGAACATGACATTGCACTTCTATGAACTGGACTACTGAAAAATTGGCAAAAGTGTCAGTGTGTACAAGGAGATTAACTGATAAATAGAATACCGATTCGTGTCCTTTGATATCAAGATTATCAGGCTCGGCTTTGAGAACGCATGTAGAATCGCTCGGCTAGCCTCGCGATTCTACAAGCGTTTTAAAGCCTTGCTTTATAAACGTGATATCAAATGACACGAACCTGGTATTCTCTATACATCAACACATGTTTGTAGATACATCCGCATGGGCCCAAACAGAATGGCTGACTTTGCCATGAACGCACAAATTACAAAAACTAAAATCAGTTTTAGAAATTTCGAAAATGGTTTGAGCGACCAGCAAACATTCGGATGTGTCTGCGCAGTTGGTAAGTCTGATTTTACTGCGTTATTCATATCTTGGTCAGGGACAATGGATGAACGATCAGCTCTTATGTAATTTTGTAGATACACAGCTTGATCCGACATGTCGCTGGTCGCAAATGCAATTTTAATTGACATAACGAAAACACGCATATATAATTTTGACCCCCTTGAACCCCACTTTTATAAAGTATAACTGGGGTTTCCGGGGGTATACCTTATTTCTGCTCTAAAATATAGATTGTGGGTACTCGTTAGAACCGCCTCGATGAGGCGGTTCTAACGAGTGCCCACAATCTATATTTTGAGCAGAAATAAGAAAAATATCACAATTTTTCATCATAAAATTTTCATTTTTTCGGCGATAAAGGTGGCACTGTATTTGTATCTATAGGCGTGTTTGCGTAATGACACATATCGAGTTCTAACACAGTGCGCCTATATAGGCAGGCTATGGAAAGGAACCGTGGTTTATTCTGACACAAATCACTTTGCGGAAGAGCGTGACGCGAAACTTACCCGCCGTTTTATGACATCACTCGAAGATTTTATGACTTGAGACGGCGAAGCGTTATTTTCTCGCATCAAAAATATTACAAAGGACATAAATGTACTGACGAGCATTACGAGCATTAGGGCCAGGTATGCTTTTATTTCTTAAATAGGCATCTCAAAATTTCGAAACCTCGACTTAGTACAGTGAAACTCGAACTGTCGACTTACTAGATCTATATCGAAATTTCGACTTAGTATCTCGAAATTTCGATGAACTAACTCGATATTTGGACTTATTAACTTGAAATTCCGACTAATATTAACTCTAAATTCGAAAATTCGACTTAGAATCTTGAAAGTTCGACTTATTAACTCGAAATTTCGACTTGTTATCACAAGATTTCGACAATAATTAGGAGACAATAAGTGGGAGTTATTATGTCGCCAATTTCGAGATACTAAGTTGAAAGTCAAAGCTTCGAGATATTATGTGGGGAATTTCGAGATAACTAGTCGAAATTTCGAGTAAAAATGTATCGCATTTTCAAAGTATCAAATCGAAATTTCGAGACACAATATCGAAATTTCGAGATACTAAGTCGAGATTTCGAGTTATTAAGTCGAAATTTCGGGATAGTATATATAAGTGGAAATGTCGACACGGTAAGTCGAAATTTCGAGTTAATAAGTCGAATTTTCAATATGGTAAGTCAAAATTTCGAGATACCAAGTCGAAATTTTTAGATACTTATCAAAAGAAATAAACGTATACATGGCTTTAATGCTCTTTCGCATAAATGTGTGTAATACAGTAATGTTAGCGGGTTTTCTTCTAGTTTGGGAGAATTTCAAGGAAACAACAAATCTATTGTCAATTGTTAGTGTGTTAGATTCGATATGTGTGGTCTGTTGAGTAATAAATTAGTCTGTCGGTCAGTTTTGAGTAGGCAATCACTCGCACTGCGCGCTCGTGATTTGCTTTATTTTACAACGGACCTCCAAACTGTGATTTATTACTCAGGAGCTGATCTTTTTCTTAACTAACCCAACCTCCTGCAGAAGTTGTATTTGATAATGCATAATGGGAATATCTTACATTCACTGATTTGTTTCACGGAAAACTGAACTAAGCATGCTTCTTGTAAGTTCTAAAATTCATTCTAACACAGCGCTCCTATATGGGCAATGGAAAGTAACTGTGTTTTATGCCACAACAAATCACGACAAGGAAGAGCGTGACGAGTGACGTCATTAAAAACTGCCAATTGATGACGTCACTAGTCGATTTCCTTGACGTTAGACGGTGCAACGTCATTTTCTCGCATCGAAATCGTTAGATATAAATGAATGTGTTTCAGTCGATAATTTTAGCGGGATTTCTTCTAACAATGGCGAAAAGTTGTGAGATTTTGAAGGAAACAACAGCATTATTGCCGATTTTAAGCCTGTTAGAATCGAAATAGATCAGCTCTAGTTTGTGATTTGATGAGTAATAAATCACAGTTTGTCGGTCAGTTGAAAGTAGACAAATCACGCGCACTACGCGCTCGTGATTTGATCTACTTTACAACTGACCTCCAAACTGTGATTTATTACTCAAAAAATCACAGTTAGAGCTGATCTATTTCTTAAATATACAATGGAACTTCAATACTTCGAACAAGGATGGGTCGTTAACAATGTATAATTTGAACCTGCTCTTGACTCCCTGGTAAGGCTGACACGATTAATCGTATAATCGATTAATTGATCGATAAATTCCACAAAAATGATTATCAGTACTGATTTGCATGTAATCGATTATTTGATAAGTGCAATTTACTACCCAAATTGCACGACCCGCAGAAAAAGCAACCGACTTAAGTCGGTTTTTTCTAAGAGTGCCCTAAAATCACCGTGTCATTCTGTCATTCTGTCAATCTGTCAGTCTGACATTCTGTCTGTCCGTCCGTAACCCGTTTGTGAAAATTGGTGATAGTGACTTAACCGCTTGGAATATTTAAACAATTTTTGGCATACTGATAGATATCAAAGAGATCTAACCAATGAACTTACGAAATATTACATTCCATTTAGTATAGCCTCGCCGAGGCGAAAAATGTGAAAATTTTCGAACATTTTTGAACTGCTTCTCCTCGGAAACCGTTGGGCCGATTGAAGTCAAATTTCATATGGAGCCTCTATGGGATGGGGGAAACCAAAATTTGCTCATGGGGTCAAGGTCACATGACCAAAATGGCCGCCAAGCCATATATGGTTTGTCTGTCTGTCCGTCCGTAACCCGTAAGTGAAAATTGGTGATAGTGACTTAACCGCTTGGAATATTTAAACAATTTTTGGCATACTGATAGATATCAATGAGATCTAACCAATGAACTTGAGAAATATTACATTCCATTTAGTATAGCTTCGCCGAGGCGAAAAATGTGAACATTTTCGAAATGCTTCTCCTAGGAAACCGTTGGGCCGATTGAAGTCAAATTTCATATATGGAGCCTCTATGGGATAGGGAAACCAAAATTTCCTCATGGGGTCCAGGTCACATGACCAAAATGGCCGCCAAGCCATATATGGTAAAAACCCTTCAAAAATAGTCTTCTCCAGAACCACTGGGCAGATTTCCACGAAACTTGATAAATAGCATCTGGGATGTAGGCCTATCATAAATTGCTAAAATGGTGACCCTGGGTTGACCTTGACCTTCTTTGGGTCCGTCTGTAACCCGTTTGTGAAAATTGGTGATAGTGACTTAACCGCTTGGAATATTTAAACAATTTTTGGCATACTGATAGATATCAATGAGATCTAACCAATGAACTTACAAAATATTACATTCCATTTAGTATAGCCTCGCCGAGGCGAAAAATGTGAAATTTTTCGAACATTTTTGAACTGCTTCTCCTCGGAAACCGTTGGGCCGATTGAAGTCAAATTTCATATGGAGCCTCTATGGGATGGGGGAAACCAAAATTTGCTCATGGGGTCAAGGTCACATGACCAAAATGGCCGCCAATCCATATATGGTTTGTCTGTCTGTCCGTCCGTAACCCGTTTGTGAAAATTGGTGATAGTGACTTAACCGCTTGGAATATTTAAACAATTTTTGGCATACTGATAGATATCAATGAGATCTAACCAATGAACTTGCGAAATATTACATTCCATTTAGTATAGCTTCGCCGAGGCGAAAAATGAAAATTTTCGAACTGCTTCTCCTCGGAAACCGTTGGGCCGATTGAAATCAAATTTCATATGGAGCCTCTATGGGATGGGGAAAACCAAAAATTGCTCATGGGGTCCAGGACACATGACCAAAATGGCCGCCAAGCCATATATGGTCTGTCTATCTGTCCGTCCGTAACCCGTTTGTGAAAATTGGTGATAGTGACTTAACCGCTTGGAATATTTAAACATTTTTTGGCATACTGATAAATATCAATGAGATCTTATCAATGAACTTGCGAAATATTACATTCCATTTAGTACAGCCTCGCCGAGGCGAAAAATGTGAAATTTTTCGAACTGCTTCTCCTCGGAAATCGTTGGGCCGATTGGAGTCAAATTTCATATGGAGCCTCTACGGGATTGGGGAAACCAAAATTTCCTCATGGGGTCCAGGTCACATGACCAAAATGGCCGCCAAGCAATATTTGGTAAAAACCCTTCAAAAATAGTCTTCTCCAGAACCACTGTGCAGATTTCCACGAAACTTGATAAATAGCATCTGGAACGTAGGCCCATCATAAATTGCTAAAATGGTGACCCTGGGTTGACCTTGACCTTCTTTGTGCCTATGTCAAACTTTGACACATATGCTTTTGTGTTGGATTTTATCCTGCAAACGATTCAGAATACAGTACTAAAGTATAAGATATATTTTTGCTCCTTACGATAAGGCGCATTTATTGGGGGAACCGTTTTATGTCCAGGTCACATGACCAAAATGGCCGCCATACCCATATATGGTAACACTCATAAAGCTAAAAGCATCCGGCGGGTCGTGCACTTCAGCTGAAGCACTGGTTTGTGCCTAAAATAGCTGGATCAGTGGCAAACAGTGCAGACCCTGATGAGACGCCGCATGTTGCGGCGTCTCATCTGGGTCTACACTGTTTGTTCAGGCCTGCTTGTTCAAATATACATATGGTAAAGTGCAACATATGGTAAGAGTTCTGCTCAGACAGAAAACCAGACAGGTAATATTATGACAAAACCCTTAGCGATTACTAATCGATTATCGATCGCAGTGACATGACTGATAATCGATTATCTTTTCTGCTCCGATTAGCCAGCCCTACAGTCCCTGGAGAAGTCTGCCCATACAAGTAGCTCCATATAGCCATATATTTAGGGTTACTTATGAACTTTTTTCTCTAAAATTATTTTGAAAAACTATGTTGTTTGTACTCATTAGAATCGCCTCATTGAGGCGATTCTAATGAGTACACACAGCATTCCTTTAGTTGATAAAAGCTAAAAAATACTCTTAAATCATCCCTATTTTTCATCATGGTCTTGTTCTATTCTCAGTAGTTCGAACAATCCCTATTTCGAACAAATTTTCATCGTTCAACAGGTTTTCGAGATAGTGAAGTTCGACTTTACGAATAATCAATAAAATATCTGTATTTGTAAAGCAGAAACAAGGTACCCCACGCCTCCTAGTGGCCCACTTTTTATATAGTGTCTCCTTACTCAAAATATAGGTCATTTTATAGGTTTTTAATGAAAAAAATAGGTTTTTTGGTTCTTTCAAACTTAGATACAGTTTTAAAACTGAGTAAAAAATATCTGATGAATTTTTGCATCATGATTTATCAAATAGAGTTGAGTTAAATTTTACGAAGTCCGAGCGAGCCAATTGACCTTTCATCACATTTTGGAACTAAAAAGTAAAGTTAGTAGGGCATTTTGAAGAAAAGTTAAGGTTGAGACGCGAGAAGTTTAAACAAGAGGACCAAGATGGTCCTATATCGCTCACATGAGCTAACAGATTCAAAGTTTCAGGAAGTGCCAATCTTTACTGAAGGATTTATGCGAGGACAAGGCGATGACACGGTAAGCATTTTCTGCAATCAAGTAGAATGTAACTCTATAATAGGCTGGCCTCACTGGTTTTCAAACTCAATCAAGCTTTTATCCCTGACTTGTTTATACACATGTATGTAACTTTCAAGAAGATCCAATATAAAATGAAGGGGCTATGGTGATGACAAGGTCAAAAATAAGCAATTAATTGCTGCAATCAAAGGGATGTAACTCTATGATAAACAGGGAAACCTCACCAGTTTTCAAACTCCTCCGAGCTTTTCTGCCTGACTTACTTGTTTTTAAGTTTCATGAAGATCCGATCAAAACTGAAGGGGCAGCGGTGATGACAAAGTCAAAATAATTAACATTTTCAGCCAAGCAGGGGAGATATAACTCCATGATTAATTGACTGGCATTGCTAGTTTTTAAACTTGTCTGAGCTTTTATCCCTAACTTAAAAACATACATTTCAAGAAGATCCATGAAACCTGAAGGAGTTACGGTCAAAAAGAGGCTTTTTCTGTAATCCAAGGGGTGTAACTCTATGATAAATACGTTGACCTCATCAGTTCACGAACTCATCCATTTTATCCCTAACTTACTAACATGTAAGTTTCAAGAAGATCCAATAAAACTGAAGGAGCTACGGTGATGTCAAGGTAAAGCAATAGGCATTTTCTGTAATCGAGGGGACATAACTCTCTGAAATACAGGCTGACCTCACCAATTTTTTAACTCGGCCGAGGTTTTATCCGTTACTTACTTACATGTAAGTTTCAAGATCCGATGAAAACTGAAGGGGGCTATGGGATGACAAGGTCAAAAATAGGCATTTTCAGCAGTAAAAGGGACGCAATTCTACGTTAAATAAGCCAACCTTGTCAGTTTTCGAACTCATCCGGGCTTTTATTCCTGACTTGTTTGTAATTTTCAAGAAGATCCAATCAAAACCGAATGGGCTACGGTGACGACAAGGTCAAAACTAAGCATATTAAGCAAAGTAGGGGACATAACTCAATGAGTAATCAATCTACATCCCTAATTTTCAAACTTATCCAAGCTTTTAACCCCAACTTATTAGTATGTAAGTTTCAGGAAGATCTGATCAAAACTGAAGGGGCTACAGTGATGACAAGTTCAAAAATAGGCATTTTCTATAATCAACTATAATCAAGGGAGACAGAACTCTCCGAACTATAGGTCAACTCACCAATTTTTGAACTCAGCCAAGGATTTATCCCTTACTTACTAACATGTAAGTTACAAAAAGGTCCGACGAAAACTGAAGGGGCTATGCTGATGACAAGGTCAAAAATAGGCATTTTCAGCAGTAAAGGGGATGTAACTCTACAATAGATGAGCCAACCTCGTCAGTTTTTTAAATCATCCGAGCTTTTATCCCTTACTTACTTGCTTGTAAGTTTCAAGAAGATCCGATCAAAACTGACGGGTCAAAAATAAGCATTTTCAGCAATGGAGGGGACATAACTCTGTCAGTAATCGTCCCACATCGCTAGTTTGCAAACTCATCGAAGCTTTTAACCCTTACGTACTTGTACTTAAGTTTCAGGAAGATCCAATCAAAACTGAAGGGGCTTCGTAGATGACAAGGTCAAAAATCGGCATTTTCAGCAATCGAAGGGATGTAACTCTATGATGAATGGGCCGACTTGGCCGGTTTTCTAACTCATCCAAGTTTTTATCCCCAGGCACCTTACATATAAGTTTCAGAAAGAGATCTGATCGAAACTGAAGGGGCTACGGCGATGACCATGTCCAAAAATCGCCATTTTCAGCAATCAAAGGGATATAAATCGGCTGACTGGCCGGTTTTCGAACTCATCCGAATTTTTATCCCCAGCGACCTCACATATAAGTTTCAGAACTGAAGGGGCTACGGTGATGACCGAGGTTTTATCCCCAGCCACCTTAAATATAAGTTTCAGAAATATCCGATCACAACTGAAGGGCCTACGGTGATGACAAGGTCAAAAATCGGCATTTTCAGCAATCGAAGGGATATGATAAATGGGCCGACTTGGCCGGTGTCCTAACTCATCCAAGTTTTTATCCCCAGCCACCTTACATATACGTTTCAGAAAGAGCCGATTAAAACGGAAGGGGCTTCAGTGATGACAAGGTCAAACATCGGCATTTTTAGCAAAGGGACGTAACTCTATGATAAATGGGCTGACTTGGCCGGTTTTCGAAACTCATCCGAGGTTTTGTCCCCAGCCACCTTACATATAAGTTTCAGAAAGATCTGATCAAAACTGAAGGGCCTACGGTGATGACAAGGTCAAACATCCGCATTTTCAGCAATCAAAGAGACGTAACTCTATGATAAATGGGCCGACTTGGCCGGTTTTCGAACCCATCCGAGTTTTTATCCCCAGCCACCTCACTAATAAGTTTCAGAAAGATCCGATCAAAACCGAAGGCGCTACGGTGATGACAAGCATTTTCCCATTGTGCTATGGGACATTGGGATTGCCATAGCAACCAAAGTTTTTATTCAATTTTAATAAAAAGCTAAATTCTTTGTTGCCCCAACCAAGGCATGCTACAGATAAGAAATGATTGAGATCAGCTTGCAGGCTGCAGAGATACAACTGGTCAAAGGTGGTGACGGACAGACGACGGGCAACGGACGACAGACGACCAGCTATAGTATAAGCTCCCCTGGAGCCTTCGGCCCAGGTGAGCTAAAAAAAGTGAAAATATGTTTTCTCATGAAACTACAGGCTTTTTAAAGGGTTTATGAATAAAATAAAGGTTTTATAGGTTTGTCACAAAATGCTAGGCTTTATAAGTTTCGCTAGGAGGCCTGGTGTCCTGGTCATAAATACTAAAATGCCAATAGTTTTTGATACTTTGATACGTATCAGCAGGGCAAATGTCATGCTCAAGTAAGATGAGCATAAAAATAGTTTATTAACCCTTTTTGTACCGGAAATCCCAAAACGGGTAGTTTGTAAACATGCAGGCCCAGATCAGACGCCGCAAAATGCGGCGTCTGATCAGGGCCTACACTGTTTATAAAATTTCCAAACAGTTTTTGAAGAAAACACAACCTGACACCCCTAAATTTTGAAATGGACTGCTGTTATTATATAAAGTGGAAGATTCCATTTGGTATAAAAAGGGTCATATACGACTCTTTGAAAAACTAACAGCACTGAGTAAAACATTGCAGATACACAGTTTCCTTCGTCCCTTGTCGACTGCTGATCTCGGCACCGAAGTCCAGGGTCACCTACGAGTACGAGTGTCATATCACCCAACATGTATCACAAATGAGTGTCATATCACCCAGAGGAAATATATGTCATCCTTGCAATCATTATAATCATACAACATTACCGCTATGATAAGCGAATACTGCAAGGCTGCATAAAGTTAGCACATTACCCACGGCATTTTCTCGAGACCTAGTTTATATCACACTTGTGCCCACATCAAGAAGAATCTAGACTGGTCCTAACACTCGGGAACAAAACACTGAAACTTGCCTTTTTCCTCTGTCCATAGCTGCAAACAAATAAACAAACAATATAATTCTACGCACACACAATGCGCTTGTTCATCAAATATATAGTTACGTCAGAGTCTGAGCATGCATGTCTCTTGGAGATAAGTGCTTGGAACTAGACTTTGTGGCATCCGAATAGAAAATACATGTGCGGACGACTGCATAACCCTAGTCCTGCTGAATAAGTTAATTTGCCACACCCATTTCTGACTATCAACCAATCAAATTACTTGAAATAGTACATTCATTCAAATAAGCAATCTGAATGGCAAACAGCGCAGATCCTGCTCAGATACCTTCTTTAGAGGCCATCTGATCTGGATCACTGTTTGCAAAGATAGGGCTTATTGTGCAAGACAAGCGTTAACAGAGTCTATTTACACTAAAATTCCTATATTAACCCTTATCCCGCCGAATAATTTAAATAGCCACACCCATGCCTGACTTTGAACCAATCATATTACTTGGTGTAATTTATTCCTACAAATTCATAAACTGTATTACAAGCAGTGTAGATCCATCTGATCTGGATGTACAATGTTTGCAAAGGTAGGGGTTGTCGTGAACAGTAGGATAAGATTTAAGACCACCTTTGGTCCCATTTATCACATCCATGAGACATGGTGCAATCTTTCACATCTCAAAAAATGGCTACTTTACTTATGGAAATCCGTAATATTTTTCTCATTTATACTGCAAACATTGGTTGTGGGTGGTTGTGAGAACCGCCTCGTTGAGGAGATTCTAACGAGTATCCATAACCTATGTTTTTGAGCAGAAAGAAGAAAAAATAATGTTGCTAACCCAAGTTTTACTGTTTAAAAGTGGGGTTTAATTGGATCAAAATTATATAGGCATGTTTTCGTGATGGAAACATAAAGAAAGAGCAACAGAAACGTTTAAATATGTTTTTATAACAATAATTGGTTTATACATTGTATATTTTAGATTTCTTAATTGTGGAATTTTGCGGTTAGGACGATTTAGTGAAATCACCGAAAGCAACCGAAATCATCGCCAAAATTACCGAAATCTGCATTTTATTTTTATAAATCCATATTAAATATGTGAAACGAGATAATGCTATATCGTAGGTCTACATATTTGTTATTTTTTGGAATTAGTACTAGTAGGAAAACTACAAAAATATAACCGTATTTTTCAATATACAATTATGAAATCACCTGTCACCGCAGAAATTACCGAAATCATCACCATCAGTTTGATCTGAAAGCTTGCATATTATAAGGGTGTGTTTGATAATTTTTGTTTTACAACGGGCGGGGAATATCCCAAAAAATGTTACTGTATTTGGGTATTAATATGTTTGATATTTTTGAATACATGCTATCAACGAATCTCCCGAAAAATGTCACTAAATTGTGTATGTTGGTATCAACCGAAATCACCAGTCATCTCAGAAATTACCAGGCATTTATGCTTCCATGCAGAGCTGAAACCAACCGCACAAGAGTACTGGTAAAACGCTTAAAAGGTCTAAGCATGCCTTAAAGGTGCATTATTGAGCTATCTGGAAAAATGCTTCCAAAAATAAAATACATATCGCCGGTATTTTTCTTTGAAACAATACAAATGAATGCATTTTAAAAAGTCTAAAAGGTCTATGCGTGCCCTGGCAAACTGGTGCGAGTCAATGAATATTAACCCTATTGGTTTGTTTGGAAGGTTGGGCTTGAGATGTCAATTCATCCCAAAGTCGGAGGAAAGTCCCACAAAATTGAAAGCAACGTCTCTAAATTTACCTAAATCTCTACGAAAATGACCAAAAGAGTATTGGCCGGGACGTAAAACCCCATTTCAAACAAACAAAACAGTAGATATTTCCTTTGCCTGCTCAGATTCCACCAGATTTGTGTGCACTGCATGGATGCCAATAGAAAAGGCGAGACAGCGGTTAATTAACCTGAATTTATCAAATGTCAGGAAAAGAAGGACCTGTCAAAGCCATACACATGAGCTGAAATTGCGATGTCAGTTACAGACAATTCTATTCCCATATACGGTTTAATTTGCTTTTGACGTAGCTGTGCTGTTTTAACCCATTTTGTACCGGAAACCCCAAAACGGGAACCCTGGCAAACAGTGCAGGCCCAGATCAGACGCCGCGTCTGATCAGGGCCTACACTGTTTGGAAAACGTTCAGCCAGTTTCCAAATAGATTTTGAAGAAAACACAACCTGTCACCCCAAAATTTTGAAGTGGACTCCTGCTATATATAAGGAACAAGATTCCATTTGGTACAAAAAAGGGTCAAGAATAATATGTATAATGTGTTCACATGTAAATCTAGAAATAGAATGTTCTCCTATTATAAATATTGTAGCAGCAATGACAGCGCGCTCGGTGGTGGCGGGGATGATGTTAGTGGCGGTGCTGGCGCTTTGATTGTTTTGGGTTTAAGGACACGTCAACACTAACGGGGTCATTTAGTGTCGTCTCCCAGAGAAAGGGAGAAAAGAGATAGAAGAAGAGATATTTTTTTTTTATATTGGTTTTACGGCCCTTTCAAGATTGTTTCACTCATATCGAGCCGATCGTTAATCAGAGGTGGGCGAAAACCGCATTACCCGGAGAAAAAACACCTGAACTTCCGTTGCAGTAATTGGCGTCTCACATGTGACCCGAGCCAGGCTCGAACCCACAGCCGTGAAAGACTTAATGATTAAGAGATAGCGCTCTTATCCACTAGGCCACGGAGGCCCGTCAGAAGAGGAGATGAAAGTGAGGTACAGAGGAGAAAGAGGAAAATGAACGGTGTTTGTGCTGGTAGTATAAATAGCAGTCGTAGTTGTAGTATAAGTAGTGTAGTCAATCCTCTTTATACAGACATTCGTTATAACGCCAAAACTCGTTATAACGACAATTTCAAATGGAATGAATTATTAGCTCAAGGCTTAGCCTCGACTCCGAGCGACGTGGGCTTCCTTCTGGTGGGAAATGTCCAAATCATGAAATATTCTTGTAATTTAATACTCCAAGAAACAAATGTTATAGATATTTGTTAGAATCGCCTCACCGAGGCAATTCTAACAAATGCCTATAACATTTGTTTCTAAAAGTAATGATGTGGAAAAGACCTTTTACAACCTAACATACTCCTAACTGTGATTCTTTATAACGGCAAATGCATTATTACGTCACAATAATAGAGAACAAATACTGTCGTTATAACGCGGATCCTCTGTAGTAGTGTAACGTTCGTCGGGTGGTCCACGAAGTCAAGCATCACATACTATCCACGTTCGTTGTTGCGTAACTTGAAAAAAAAGAAGAAAACAAAAATGTCGCCAAGTGAGTCGACTCCTACAGCAAGGCCCTTATCCCTCTTGAAGTGATATATTTTATTAATCGTTTAATCTTAATCATCTTCCCCTCAATGTGCACTGCATGGAAGCATATTGCAGCCCAACATATTTCTCCAAGCCCCGGTGCGCGGGACCAACCTTTAATAAGTCAAGTTCATTCAAAACAGAGGTTTTATCTAAGAGGAAAGAAATTTCTTTTTTTTTTTGAGTAGATGCCTTGATAAACAAGAATGTTTTTGAAAGCGCTTACTCTCTCTTGGACGTGTCTGTACTCACCTGAAGGAATGACGTATTCAGTTTAGAAAACGGCACATCTATGGGGTGCCGATTTACTAGTTATTCAATATTTATTGTTATCCATAATTCGTTTTATGGATATCCATAATTCGAATTATGGCTATCCATAATTCAGCCCAATATTTGGATATCCAAAATTCGAATTATAGATATCCATTAATCGACTTAGGGATATCCATAATTCGATTGATGGATGTCATTAATTAAGATCGATTTATGGATATCCATAATTCGAATTATCGATATCACGAATTCGAATTATGGATATCAATAAATCAAAAATATAGACACCCATTGTTCCGTTGATTTATGGGGATATCACTCATTCGAAATATGGATGTCTATAAATCAGGCTGAATTAATGATATCCATATTTCGAATTACGGATATCCATAATTCACCACAAAAGCCCTTTGTTCCAGTCATTATTTATTATATTTATTTGCAAAGACGAATTGTTGATCTATCATTCGAATTAGTGATATCCATAAATGGACCAACTTATGGATATCCATAATTCCAATTAATGATATTCATAATTCGAATTATGTACATCCATAAATCGATGTAAATTAATGATATCCACAATTCATGGATATCCATAATTCGAATAATGATATCCATAAATAATGAATATCCATAATTCGAATTATAGATATCCATAAATCGAATATTGGATATCAATAATTCAAATTGTGGATATCATACAAATACTTGTATATTGAAAATTTTTCCACCAAACAAATGAAATTTGCATATAAAAATTCTGGTATTTTTTAATATTTTTGCACAAAAACATAGATTGTGTTTACTCGATAGAACAGCCTCGGTGAGCATTTCTAACGAGTACACACGATCTATGTTTTGAGCAGAAACAGGAAAAATAATGTTTACCCCTGTAAACCCCCCTTTTACCATAAAAAGTGAGGTTTAAGGGGGTCAAAATTATAAAGGCGTGTTTTCGTGATGACGTCATGCCTAAAGGTTGAATCCCTGTTGGGATGAAATTGTTTGTTTGTATTGAGGTTTTACATCCCTGTCAAAACTATTTAGGTCATTTTGAAGTCGTAGTTTCTTATTTTGTTGGACTTTTACTGGTACTGAGATGAAAGGACATCTCAAATCCTACCGTCCAAAGAACACGTTAGGATGACTCGCGCTCTTCTGGGCAGGCTTAGACCTAAGCGTTTCACCAGTAAATACAACCTATGTCTTGGAGCTAACGTATACCACTGTAAACCCCAGTTTCTCGAAAAAGTGGGGTTTAGGGGTGATCATTTCACGGTCTTGTTCACGTGATGGGTCATTCATATTCATATAATAATTGCTGGAATGTTAAAAATGTCCATTTGGAATAGAATTTCACATCCATTTTCATCGCATATTTTAACAATGAATATCACGTTATTCCCTTTCTAACAAGACACCCTTTTATGGGAAACTGTATTTAAATGCTATACTTTTATGTTTGTTTATCATTTGTACGAAGGTGAACCTATTAGCTTTGGTCCAAATCTAGATACCGACAATTTACAGTTTCATCTTACTGGGTAATTAAAAGATGGGTGTCATATTTCTATCACTACATTATAATTATATGCCCATGCAGTAAGTTGGTATTACCTAGGGCTCTATTAGACCATACCATGAACAAGCGTATCAAAATCGAAGTGCGTTCACAGTGCCAACGTCATTCAGAGAGCAATACTACTACTACTACTACTACTACTACTACTACTACTACTACTTCTACTACTACTTCTACTACTACTATTACTACTACTACTACTAATAACAATAATGATAATAATACATCACCAAAACACGCCTATATAATTTTGACCCCCTTGAACCAACTTTTATGTGGTACATGTAAGGGGTAAAACTTATTTTTCTTATTTCTGCTCTAAATCTGTATTTTGAGCAGAAATAAGAAAAATATCACAATTTTTCATCTTAACATTTTTTAGGCGCTTAAGTTTACAATGTATTTTGTATAGGTGTGTTTTCATAATGAATAATAATAATAATTATCAATTAAAAATGTTCCAAAAGAAAGCTATGTTATCCCACAGTAAAAAAAAACGTAACCATTTGACCTTGTAAAGGAGGTCAAGGTCACCAAAATCTAACTATGTCTTTGGTAGGTTGAGATGATATCTGAACACAATTCATGAATATGGTGCAGACAAGTTTTTTTTTCTGACCAAACAATGACACTTTGGGAGCCTTTATTATTATTATTTATGGGGATTTTGAATAATATTGGTGAGTGAGTGTGAGGGTGTTTCAGTATTACGTCCCACCAACAGCCAAGGTCATATGGAGACGGGACCTAGGTTTAAAGACTCATCCGAAAGTCTGGAGAAGCCCGGGATCAATCCTGCAATCCCTGGTTTATCAAGCGATTGGCATGACCACTACAACACAGAGGCTTCTAAATAATAATGGTTAAATCATACAAGTAATATAAGTAAAGTCTCAACTTTAGTCCGAGAGTGAGAACCTATTTGAGTCAGCTCGTGCGAAAATGGTATTTATCGCAAAGGCCACCAGCAATGGCTGATGTGCGCATGCGCATTAACCAAGTCTCGCAAGAGCCGTTGCTTAGCGCCGAGATGTAGAGGAGGCCCTGAGGTAGATGTTTGGAATAATATTAGAATCATACATGGGTGTGAGGGATGGATAGAATGATCCATCCCGAGGGTAACTGTCTGGCATCACGAGGCTTGCCGTACGTGACGTCCTATTTAACCACTGCACATCAAACATGTGAAATTCTCGATTTTTATCCCATCCCTGGGTAGAATAAGAATTTCTATCCCAGAGTTAATTATGTACAGGATTTCCTTATCTGGTGTGCAAGAATATAAGAATCTTATATGGGTGTGAAGGGTGGATTGGAAAATCCGTCCCGAGGGTCATTGTCCGGCATCACGAGGCTTGTCGAGTGATGCCGGGCAGTGATCCCGAGGGACGGATTTTCTATCCACCCTCACACCCATAATTATTATAGGATTCTTTTTCTTGCATACCTTCAATTCCTTAGCGCGGATCTTTTATGCTGCAGTCACTTCGGTTACCGACGTCCGCCATATGGTGATGACACTACAGGAATGTTTAGCGACGTCATGTAACGTGCTGTGACGTCAACCTTAACGACGGCGCGTATGAGGTCGTATTCAACCAGTGTATTTATCAAACACAAGTGAATATTCGATTCTGGACAAGAACACCAGGGTTAGAACAGAATTTCTATCCCAAGCTAAAACTATGGATTTCCTTATCTGGTTTGCAAGAAATCATGTAATTATGTATAAGGTCCAATTACATGTAGCTGTTTGCATCCGCGCATTTAAACAGCGTGAATGGGATTATTACATTACGGAAACACATGCGCGCGACAAAATGGCTACTTTTCTGATAAAGATCCGATATGTTTTTCTTATTTATACAGCAAAAATGGTGGTGGGTGTTCGTTAGAACCGCCTCATTGAGGCCTCATTGTGGCCGTTCTAACGAGTACCCACAACATATGTCTAGGAGCAGAAATAAGAACAAGAGGCCCATGGGCCACTTTGCTCACCAGAGCTCAGGTGGGCACTGCCCAATGGCAGCCATGTATTTTATCATGATATAATTTTAATCTGCCAAATGAACCCCCATGTCCAAATGAGCACCCATGTGGACTCAGTATCTGAAACATTAGGTCTTTTATGAAGTAGAGGGGGTGGGGCATGGACCCAATGAAGCCCTGGTTGGTATCACTAAATGCGTCTTATCATAAGGAACAAGAATATATATGGTTTAGCAGTGGGGATCTGTAAGGCCTCTTAAGTGGTGGAGGGGTTGGGGCATGCCCTGTTGATCCCAGGAAAGCCCAAGATTGTTGTCCCTAAATGTGTCTTATCATAAGGACCAAGTATATATATGGTATAGGGGTGGGAATCTGAACGGTTTCTGAGATTCGAGGCCCTTTTATGAAGTGGAAAGGATAGGAATGGCCCCTGTGGACCCCTCTACAGTAGGTGTGCTAATAATAAGGAACAAGAGCATATATGATTATGGGGTGGGGATTTGAATGGTTTCTGAAATATAAAGCCTTTTATGACGTGGAAGGGCGGTACACATTGCCTCAGCACAAAGAGACCCCCAGGTTGATGTGATTGAACGAGTCTTGTCATAAGGAACAAGTATATGGTTTAGAGGTGGGGATCTGAGATATTTCTGAGATACATGTATATGGCTTTTAATGAAGAAAAGCGATTGGGCATGGCCTAGGCATGCTCCAGGGACTCCCAAGCTGGTGTCACTGAATGCGTTTTATCATAAGGAAGATGAATATATATGGTTTAGGGTGGGGCTAAGAACATTTTCTGAGATATAAGGCCTTTTGTGGAGTGGAGGGGTGGGGCAAGGCCCCGGGAGACTCCCAGCTTGGTGTCAATGTAGGTGTCTTATCATAAGGAACAAGAATATGGTTTAGGAGTAGGCATCTGTAGGGTTTCCGAGATATTGTGAGATTAAGAAATGGAGGGGGTGGGGCATGGCCCCAGCACATCCCTGGGGACCCCCAGGTTGGTGTCACTGAGGAAGTGTTTCAGTTTTACGTCCCACCAACAGCTAAGGTCATACGGAGACGGGACCTCGGTTTAAAGACTCATCCGAAAGTCTGGAGAAGCCCGGGATCGAACCTGCGACCCCTGGTTTACAAGGCGAGTAGCGTAACCACTCGACCAAAGAGGCTTCTAGTTGAGGTCACTGAATGCGTCTTATCATTATGAACAAGAATATATATGGTTTAGGGGTGAGGAGCTAAACAGTGTCTGAGATATATGGCCTTTTGTGAAGTGAAGGGGTGGGACAAGGACCCGGCGCATCCCTGAGGACGCCCAGGTTGGTGTCAATGAATGTGTCTTATCATAATGACCAAGAATATATATGGTTTAGGGGTGGGATCTGTAAGGTTTCCGAGATATTGGGCCTTTTATGAAATGGAGGGGGTGGGGCATGGCCCAGGCGCATACCGGGGACTTCCAGGTTGATGTCACTGAATGGGTCTTATCATAAGGAACAAGAATATATATGGTTTAGGGGCGGGGATCTGTAAGGTTTCCGAGATATTGGGCCTTTTATGAAATGGAGGGGGTGGGGCATGGCCCCGGTGCATCCCGGGGACTTCCAGGTTGATGTCACTGAATGGGCCTTATCATAAGGAACAAGAATATTTATGGTTTAGGGGTGGGGATCTGAATGGTTTCCAAGATATTGGACCTTTTATTAAGTGGAGGGGGTGGGACATGGCCTCGGCGCATCCCTGAGAACCCCCAGGGTGGTGTCACTGAATGTGTCTTATCAATAGGAACAAGAACATGTATGGTTTAGGGGTCAGGATCTGAATGGTTTCTGTGATATATGGCCTTTTAAAAAGTGGAGGGGATGGGACATGGCCCGGCACAACTTCGGGGACCCTCAGGTTGGCATAAAAGCATATGGCTGAGAGAAGTTTATTCAAAAAACATTTGTTTAAAAGTTTTGTCAAAACATCTGCAATGACTTGGCAGTAAATGCCATTTTTCAATTTTCCCATTATAAGTCTATGGAAACTCCAAGTTGCCATAGCAACCAAACTAATGAATCGATTTTCATATAAACTTTCAATCCCCCAGCCCAAGGATGCTACATATAAAATTTGGGCCCAATCGGCCTAGTGGCTTCAGAGGAGAAGATGTTTAAAAGTGTTGAAGCAGACGACGCAGACGACACAGACGACGCAGACGACGGCGACGGACAACTGCCTATCCTATAAGCTCCACCGGAGCCTTCGGCTCTGGTGAGCTAAAAATGATATATACCCGTGTAAAGCAAAGTTTTCTCTATGTGAAGTGGGGTTTAGAGGGATGATCATTTTACGGACTTGTTATTGTGACGATAAGGACCTTTTTCCCCAAGCGTGAGCTCATTCAAACATTCAATACCACTTAGGGACAACCTCGGAGCAAGATGTACAATGTGTTAAAGTCTGCGAATTTTTATACAATATTTACAAATTGTCTTTCTTAAGCATGTTAATTGTAAAATGTTGTTGTTAAGAATGTTTGACTTTGTACTCTTACAACTTCGGTTAAATATCTTCAATTGAAAATTGTCACAAGAGGATAAAATCATTCTCTGTTCGTCCCGCCCATCCATTAAAATGGTTTAAAATAAATAAGGATTAACCACAATGAATAATTTACGTTATACTAGTGTAAAAGACCATGAACTAGCAAAATTGCATCTAGACAAATGCAGATGGAATTAAATCAAAGCATTGACCCGAGTGTACCTGTAGGCCGGTAAAACTAATTCTGAACTGTTGGTGTTTGTTTTAGCCATGTATTGCTAGATCTACATCAGATTCACATGTCCGTGTACTGAACCCTCCTGCTTTATGTAAAGAAAACTCGGGTTTACAGGGGGTATATATTATTTTTCTTATTTCTGCTCCAAGAGATAGGCGGTTCTAACGAGCACGCACAACCTATGTTTGGAGTGTAAATCATAGGGATATCAAAATTTTCGTAAGAAAATAAACCGTTTTGGAGACTTTGTCACATGGATGTGTCCCAGCAGGGACACGTCGCAAAAGCAACGTCAAATCAACGTCGGTGCAACGTCACGACGTTGCACCGACGTAGTTGTGACGTTGCTTGAAAGTCATGGCGTTGCACGGACGTTGATGTAAATTCACAACTACGTCATGTGCCTACTGGGTGTTATCGTCATCGCATCCACAAAGAGGGACACTGTCTCAGCGAAGCGTCTCCCGTGCCGGGAATTTTTCGTTTACCCTTTCCCGCTGAATATTTTAATTAGCCGCACCCATTTCTGACTATCAGCCAATCAGATTACATGATATAACGTTTTCGTTCAAATTCACAAACTGAATGACAAACAGTGTAGATACTGATCAGATGGCATTTGATCTGGATCTACTCTGTTTGGAAAGGTATGGGCTGTCGTGAACTGCAGAACAAGGGTTAAACTTACATTTTATCTGACACGGCTTAATTTAATTTTGGATGAACCTGTTAAATGTTATAAGATGGCATATACAGTCAAACCTGTCTTAGTGGCCACCTCTATTAAGCAAGCAACCTGTCTTAAGCAAGAAGGCATTTAGTTCCCGAAAAAGGCAAATACATTAAAATTCACCTGTATTAAACAAACACCTGTCTTAAGCAAGCACATTTTCATTATCCCTGAGGTGCTTGCTTAACACAGGTTGGACTGTACATGTATATGCATTGCGGTGTCTTGTTCAAATAGTGATAACCTTACAGAAAAGAGCCATGAAGATTGAACAACCCCGAGCAAACGTCTGTGAGCAACGTAGGAACAACGTCACTGCGACGTCATGACAAAACTGTCGACATTGCAGGGACGTTTAATACTATTTTGTTTGCATGTTGTGCACTAAAGCTTAGGTTTTGTTCTTCAATAGTAAAATTCCATAGTTCATTCAGAAGGAAGCTTATTAATACATCGTTAAAACGTCAAGGGTGAATTATTTTGCTTTAACACGTTACGATTTACAGACCTCTTATGAAAGACCACCCTGCTTGAAATGTACTAGCTACCTGAACCTTTTATATGTTTAGCCAGTGCATAGCAATACATCTATACGACCTGCGTGACCTGCAAAGATTCAGATCAGCTGGCAACACAAGGATTTTCGCGTATCTCGCTTTGCGTAGCCCGAAGACTGTAGAAGGCACATGCGATCAGAGAAGACTCTGATTAAACTGCATGGATTCGCATTGTGATCGGAATCTTCGCTGGCCGCACGTCTGATAGTATTTGCTCTTCTAAGATTCAAAACATAGCTCAACTTCCAATTTAAGCGGTGTCTGTTTTTCCTTCTGTAATAATTTCTGTCCTTTTGTCTTTCAATCAACGTTGAATCAACGTTTTGTACCTGTAAGATTATTTTTTTGTCTTTCTTTCTTTCTTCTTCTATTATTATTATTATTATTATTATTATTATTATTAGTAATAGTAGTAGTAGTAGTAGTATCCCAGCAGGCACTCAATGTTGAATGAACGTTGAAACAACGTTGAAAACGTTGTTTCAACGTTAGTTCAACGTTGAGTCAACGTTTTGTGCCTGCAGGGATGTTGTTGTTGCTGTTATTGTAGTTGTTACTGTTGTTGTTGTTGTTGTAATAGTTGGTTGTAGGCCAGAAGGTTTCCGCTAACACTGAAGTTCTTGCTCATAAATGAATTTTGTTATACCGTCTGGTCCTGCTCTGATGGCTCTCTTAGGCAACTTATTATATTTTAGTGTTTGTTTGTTTGATTTGAGGTGTAACGTCCCCGTCAACACTGTAAAGGTCATTTTGGAGATATTGCTTCCAATTTTGTGGGACTTTTACCCGACACTGAGATGAAATGACATCTCAAGCCCTGTCGCCCAATGGAACCAATAGGGTTTATTAGTATGGACGGTCCACCTCGCACTGCGGTTCCTGGACAGGCTTAGATCCTCTAAGCGGTTTACCAGTACTAGTGTGCGGGCCGGATTCAGCTCTGCGTGGAAGCATCATGCAGCCCATATATTTCTTCAAGCCCCTATGGGCGGGGGCCTAACACTGAAGTTCTTGCTCATAAATGAATTTTATTAAACGGTCTGGTCCTGCTCTGAAGGCTCTCTTAGGCAGCTTATCATATTTAATTGTTGGTTTGATTTGAGATAAACGTCCCCGTCAACACGGTAAAGGTCATTTTGAAGACGTTGCTTCCAATTTTGTGGGACTTTTACCCCACATTGAGATGAAATGACATCTAAAGCCCAGCCGCCCAATGAAACCTATAGGGTTTATAAGCATGGACTGTCCGACTCGCACCGCTTTGCCTGGGCAGGCTTATATCATTGTAAGCGGTTTACCAGAACTCGTCTGCGGGTCGGTTTCAGCTCTGCGTGGAAGCATCATGCAGCCCATCTATTTCTTCAAGCCCCGATGGGCGGGGGCCTTCATATTTTGTGAATTTCGTCTTGTGACAAGCTGAGAATCATATGACCACACGTGTAACAACACATAGTTACTGGCATAACGTCATGACGCCGTCCGTGACAATTCGTTATTTTCATTTTACCGTCTTCGGCGATAAAATCTGATTGAAAAATCATTATGATAAACAGAATCTTAAACTCGTGGTCATTTTATATGAAATTTATGAAACTCGCCGAAGGCTCGTTTCATAAATTTCGTATGAAATCACCACTCATGTAAGACCCTCGCTATGACGACAGCACACGCGTGTCCTGCAGTGTCTGCTATGTCAGTTTTCATGTCGGCGGAACTAGCATCATTCTGTGTGCTTGTGCTTTCTGGCTCGATTTTTTTTGTCATTCGACTCAGTGTTATAAAGTGCAGTAGCTTTTCACCAACTCCATGTGACTATCACTGACTGGTAGGAAATCCAGGTAACGGGTATTTATAGAAGATTGTCGCGCTAGTCTTATCGCTGTGCGATCAGCGTGTTGCATAAGAGGGTTATCTGTAAAATCTGGACTGGAATCATGTGTTTGGTTTGGCAAACTGTGTAGACCCAGATCAGACGCCGCAGAATGCGGCGTCTGATCAGGGTCTACACTGTTTGCTTTCAGTACACACATTTAAGGGTTAAAAACAGCAGTTTAAATTTGAGTTCCAAGACATTTTCCCAGCATACATCCAGAGAGAGAGAGAGAGAGAGAGAGAGAGAGAGAGAGAGAGAGAGAGAGAGAGAGAGAGAGAGAGAGAGAGAGAGAGAGAGAGTCGACCCATCAGTGCTGTCAGTGCCTTGATTTGATTTTGTGTTGTCCTAATTATGCTCCAAATATCGATTGTAAGTGCTCGTTATAACCACCGCACTGAGGCGGTTTTAACGAGAACTCACAACCAATGTCTATATGGAAAATAATAAGAAAAAAAAATGAAAGCAACATGCCCTTGAAAACCCAAGTTTTCTTAAGGGGAATGGGAACAACTTCAGGGGAGGCAACTCCTGCAAAAGTATTTATGTCTCCCATGTCAATAGGGGTGAACTATTAAAGAAAAGAATTTGCTCCTGAGGAGCAAAGTCTTTCCTTTAATGGTAGACACCTTTATCAGTGGGTCAGGGCTTATAGAAAAGCGAACAGGAAGTCCCGAAAGTTGTCTCCCTTTGAAAAATGGCGGAAAAAACCTGCCAGGTAATCCCATTCCCCTTAAAAGCAATGGTCAAGACTTGTTTAGTGATGAGAAATTCGGGTTGAACAGTTTAACTGAATTTCTTGACATGATCGAACAAATAAACAAATAAAGAGATCCAAGAAAGAAACAATGGACCTGTAAAACAATTCACACACCTGATCTCTTTGCAAGTTCTGCAAAAACAATATTACTGATGATATCGGCGCACGCCGATGGTGTAACATTTCATATTGCCTGATACGTTAGCGATATATAATCGGCATGCTTTGACCCTCCAGTGGAACTAAATCGAGTGGGAACCGGTTCGCAGAACAGTCTACAAAATTACATTTCTCATCAATGAAGACTCGGATCAGAATAAATATCCGCGTGGTTTGATCAGCATCTTTTTCAGTGGTGCTTTTGATGGCACGGCATCAAGAGAAATCTCTGCCAGTAGTGAAGGCTCAGATCAGACTGCGCAGCGCGCAGTCTGATCTGAGTCTTCACTACTGGTCTATAGCATTTTGTAGACATCGCTGTTCCACACGCTATCCTGACCGACAGATGCATGAATCTGGAACCGAAATTAAAACATTTACCAGACATTTATTGGAATTTTATTAAAGTAAAAAATGCGAGCTATCTCGAATTCTGGTTAGAACATCAGTATAATCCTATTTTAGTTCATTCATTTCCAAGAGCCAACAGTGGCTGTAACTTTTTTGGTTTTCAGACATGATTTGTCATAACCGTAGAGTACGAAAGTCCGAATTTTCGACGCGCATGCTTTTAACATTATCCGATATAGAGATCCAGTTTTCCGTCCCGTTGCTAGCTTCGTACCTTGTGTTCAATTCAGATCTGCAGTCTGCACCCTCTGCCCCACTCAACCAATATCAAAACAACCACGCAAAGATGCGATAAATTCTGGGATGGAATTGTTATTTATTTATTTATTTATTTATTTATTTATTTATTTATTTATTTACTGGTTTTGCATTTACGACCCTCTTCAGATTACTTCATATTTCGAGCCGATCGTAAATGCCCCTGGCAATGTTCATGTAGAGAAACTCAATATTTGTTGGACTGCAACCTTGAAAGAATATGAACTGCTCCATATGGGCCCCGCCAAGCGATTTTGGTACTTATCGCCTATGCGAGCAGCGAAGGTTCAGGCGAGCCTGCGCATCCGCGCAGTCTCGCCAGAACCTTCGCTGCTCGCTCATACAAGCAGTGAATCAAGAGGAACCTTCAGACAGAAAGCCATATCCCTGGCCCCTCTGAATGGCTGGGCATGCGCAGTTAAAATTTGTCATGACGGAATGCTCGAAGACCCAAATACGCTTGGCGGGGCTCAAATCATGGTCTAACTATATATCAAGTTTCAGCTTAATCGGATCTAAATTGCAGGAGCAGTTATCCAGAAAATGTTTACCGAAATTTTCAAAGGGGCATAACTCTGTTGATATTTGGTAGAGCATTAACCATGAAACTTTACGCATATCTCCACATTATAGTCTTACTCTCTATGAAGTTTCAGCTTGATAGGATGAAAACTCTAGGAGGAGTTTTCCGGAAACGAAAATGTTAACCGAAATTTTCAAAGGCGGATACCTCTGTTAATATTTGCTGGACGGTAAAACTCGAAACAGTACGCACATCTCCACATCAGAGTCTTACTCTCTACCAAGTTTCAGCTTGATTGGGGGAAAATTGTAGGAGTGGTTATCCAGAAACGAAAATGACTACCAAAATTTTCAAAGGGGCATAACAATTGTTAATACTTGGTGTACGGTCAATCTCGAAACATTACGCACATCTCCACATTGCTTACTATCTATCAAGTTTCAGCTTGATCGGATGAACACTGTAGGAATTATCCGGAAACGAAAAAGTTTGCTTACGTACGGATTGACGGACGGACGCCGATCCAATAACATAATACGACCGTTTTTTTAAAACGTTTAAAAAACACCTGATCGTCTGTTGCAGAACTAGGCGTCGCACATGTGGCCCGAGCGAGGCACGAACCACAGCGGTAAGACACCTACATGTAACGACTAACAGTCAGCGCTCTGTTAGCCGCTCGGACACGGAGGCCCTGAATTCTTGAAGACATTATACAAAATGATTTTAAATCCCAATAAAAGATAACATTATGCAAAATGCTTTTAAATCCCTTTCGCATTAACATTATCTTAAAATAGCTGAGAACTCTTATGAGATACACCGAGAAGCGGAGTCTGGTCTGCGTCTTTGCTGGTGATATCTGCTATTTTTCTGGGGAAAAAAGCTGATGCAGACTGGGAAAATAGTCCTGAACTGAGACTTTTACTGTTCGCTGAACCATTAAATGCGAATATTTTCAGCAAATAGTGTACACCCTGATCAGCCGCCGCAATCTTAGGAGTCAGATCTGGGTCTACATTGTTTGCTAATTTCCCAGTGCACAAGCCCAGTCCATGTTTTACAGATTACCAAACCGAGAAGAAAAGCTCTGTTATAAATAACCGTTTCATGGATTTTGTACATGGTAAGCGATAGTCACGATATATGGAGAGGATATGGCTTTTTGGCCAAATACCGACGATACGGACAACAAAAGCAGGAGTGAAGATTCTGCAGTCTGTAACGTTTGGTCGACTGAGAAACAATCCAATTTGATAAGGAAACTACTTTCCGGTACTTTGGTGATCTTTATTTTTTATTGCGCTTTATTTACTTATTTATTTATTGAGCCGGTACACAGCAATTCAATCAATATGCATGTGCGCCGGACGAAGAGTTAGATATGCCTGCGCATCCATATAGTATGACCAGAGACTTTTCTTGCTGCATGAAGGAGAATTGGACCCTTAGCTATCATTAGAGGACACAGCGAAGCCTCTGAACAGACTGCGCGGATGCACAGGCTGATCTGAGTCTTCGCGGTGTGCACATGTAAATTGTAGGAAATGTTGTGACCCAGCTATATTTAATTATGTATTACTTTGTGCGCGCTTTAACATAATTTGTTAGTGGAATTCACGTGGTCATCAGCAGTATAACAATGCTTGTATATATTAATTGTGACTCAGGGAAAGAGCAATGGTTCTCCGCCCAGCTGACATTTTCCATATGCATAGGCAATTTATACTTGCATGCAATAGTTTGGTTTTGCTGCATGCAATAGTTTGGTTCTGCTGCATTTTCATTCTGCCTTGTCCTTTGCGCTTTAACGGAACACCATTAATGGCGCCTAGGCCTACTTCTGCAGTTTGTCATTTGTCCTAAACATGCACATAAGAGGTGGCCGAAAACCGCAGAACACCGGAGAAAAGTCCGGAGCTGAGAGGTCGAACCTACAACGATTTTGTTTGTGATGAGGGTTTTACATTCCCATTAACACTATTTAGGTAATTTTGGAGACGCTGCTTCCTATTTTGTGGGACACCGACACAGAGTTGAAATGACTTCTCAAGCCCTACCGACCTCGGCAGGCTTAGAGGCTTCTAATACTCAAAAGTTTGGTCGGTTTCAGATCTGCGCGGAAGCACCATGCAGCCCAAGCTCCGATCGTCGGGGTGCTCACTTCAACGATGAGAAAACTAAAGTGTCTAAGAGTGAGCGCTCACAGTTGTCCCATTACGAAAACACGCCTATTAAAATTTATTGGTAAAATTGAACCGCCAAAAATGAAATTTTTCAGATACAAATCCTGCTTTTGTTCCAATTTCTGCACACAAAAAAAGATTGTGGAGACTCGTTAGAACCGCCTCGGCGAGGCGGTTCTAACGAGTACCCACAATCTGTATGTTTGAGCAGAATTAAGAAAATAACGCAACCCCTGTATACCCCGTTTTACTATATAAAAGTGGGGTTCAAGGGGGTCAAAATTATATAGGCGCGTTTGCGTGATGGAGAAAATAATCGTAAAAAGGAATAATCGAAAACACCAGTAGTGTCACGCAAAAAAAAAAAAACAAAAAAAAACACCCCACCACACAACACGGTTCTTGCTTTCTTCTTTATTAGTTCTTTCTTTCAGCATCCGTTTTCACCACAACTGCCAATTAGCACGAAGAAACAACAGTTTCATTCTTTCGATTCGACACCATTCTTTCTGTTGGAATGCCACACTGTTTAAAAACATATAAATGGATTTCCGCATTCTAATCACTAAAACAAATATTAGTGTAACTTATAACCTGTAGCTACAAAAATGGTACCTTAAGGCGCCAACACAAGAGCACCCGTTTCTTGCACATTTTTTTTTTAAATTCTAATCATAATATGTTAAAAGATGACAAGCATAATGAAAGGCCTTTGGTTTGGATGCGCTGATATTAATTCTGCACTACTCCTACGGGCTCGGATTTAGATCAAGCCTGATCCCCAAAATGCCAGACTCTTCAAAGAAAATGAGAAATCGTTTGATATTGTTTGTTTTCATCTCTAAAAGCTCTGAAGAAACAATTATAAGCTTGTAAATCTTATCGCATATACTAATTAATTCTTTTTATACATTCCCGTTTTATAATTATATATATTAATGATCTTACACGAACAGAGAGACTGGACAGCTGTCGCCAAAAAATGACACATCACGAAAACACGCCAATATAATTTTGAACCCCTTGAACCCCACTTTTATATAGTAAAACTGGAGTTTACAGGGGTAAACCTTATTTTTCTAATTTCTGCTCAAAAATATAGGTTGTGAAACGAGTACCTTCTTTATTTTGAGCAGAAATAAGAACAATATCACAATTTTTCATCTTAAAATTTTCGATTTTTCGGCGGTAAAGTTTACAATGCATTTGAATAGGCATATACCGCCTCAACGAGTACCCACACCTATGTGTTGGAGCAGAAAGATAATAAAAAACCCCTAAAACCCCAGTTGTCTCTATATAAAGTGAGATTTAGGGGGTTATCATATCACGGACTTGTTCACGTGATCTCGAGACTATTACGACAACATGCCGATTTTAACCCTTAACCTGCTGAATATTTAACTATGCCACACCCACTACCAATTATCAACCAATCACATTACATGATGCAAATTATTGCAAAAAATTATTAAACTGAATGGCAAACAATGAAGATCCTGATCAGATGGCTTCTTCAGAAGCCATCTGATCTGGATCTACATTGTTTCAAAGACAAGGCATATCCGGGCACAGCAGGACAAGGGTTAAGAATAGCATTGTGTAAAAAACAGCTAAAGGCGACTTTTCCTAAACAATTAAAACTGCAGTCACGTCTCGTTACGTTTTGAAAGACTAAGTCCCTGCTAACCTCTCTTTTAGTAGGTGGTGATGGTTGCATTTTAAACCATAAATGCATAGCGTCCCTTATTGTGACGTTGGAAACAGTGTAGACATTGGTGAAAATACATGAATTTTTGTAAACCTTTCCCCAAACAAAACAAATCTGACACCGCTATAACTGGGAATAGATCACTCCAAACTTATTAGGTGGAATATTCCATTAATATATTTGAAGCCATGTAAAGAGAACAGTCTATTGACCTAGTTGGCGAGATGGGCACCTATGTGCTTTTACGTCCGGTTACCTCACAAGCCATATCAATGCAATGCAATTCAGGTTGTTGACCTGATTTTAGCACAATTTAATGTGCGATGTATGAATGAGTACTCAGGCTCATGAACTTATTAACCTCTTATTTTGTAAAATATTGATGTTTACGTCATAAGCTGAAGCAAGACCACATAGAGATACCTATGCATTAACCTGTTAAATCATTTAGTCAATTAGTTCAAAAATCAATCAAAAAACAAAACATCAAAGCAGATACCGCCAAGGAGAGCCGATAACAAAATTAAGATAGAAACGCATGTTTTATTTTTTTTTTCTTTCATTTTCTTCTCAATATATTTGCCTCAGATCACGATGGATTTGAAATCATCATTACATAAACACGCCTATTCAAATATATTAGAAAATTTTACCCCCAAATTGTAAAATTTTCTGATAAAAAAAAAATCCGATATTTTTCATATTGCTGCTCTAAACATAGATTGCGTATACTCGTTAGAACCGCCTCGGCGAGGCGGTTCTAACGAGTACCCACAATCTATGTTTTTGTGCATAACTAAGAAAAATAATCTATGCCACTGTAAATCCCAGTTTTACTATTTAAAAGTGGGGTTTAAGGGGGTCAAAATGATATATGCGTGTTTTCGTGATCATGTTCGTCACAAGTCTTCACATGACAACCAGAGAGTGAAGTCTAGGACCCATCCAAAGTTTATCCGGAAAAAAGGTGTGGGTAAGACTGCATGAATGCACATGTTGATCGAGGTTTTGTTTTTATTTGAGGTTTAACGTCCCCGTCAACACTGTAAAGGTCATTTTAGAGACGTTGCTTTCATTTTGTGGGACTTTTACCCGACATTGAGATGAAATGACATCTCAAGCCCTGTCGCCCAATGAAACCAATAGGGTTTATTAGCATGGACGGTCCGCCTCGCACCGCGGTTCCTGGACAGGCTAAGATCCTCCAAGCGGTTTACCAGTACTAGTGTGCGGGCATGATTCAGCTCTGCGTGGAAGCATCATGCAGCCCATATATTTCTTCAAGCCCCTATGGGCGGGGGCGAATTGATCGAGGTTTAAACAATTTTTCATGCTGGACAAGGCCTATGTCCCGGGCTGGGAAACAGTGTAGAGCAGGCGTCTGAGTTTGCGTAAAATACTCACGGGGCTTAAAGGGTTAAACAAAAAGTATAAGGATCCACAAGTGCGGTCTGTGCTTTGACAACAATGCAGTGAATGTAGAAAAGTTTCGGAATCCATAAACTCACATCACGAAAACACGCCTATATAATTTTGACCTCCTTGAGCCCCACTTTTATATAGAAAAACTGGGGTTTGCAGGGGTATGCATTATTTTTCTTATTTCTGCTCAAAATCATAGATTGTGGGTACTCGTTAGAACCGCCTCGCGCAGGCGGTTCTAACGAGTATCCACAATCTATGTTTTGAGCAGAAATAAGAACCAGAGGACCAGTGGTCCTGTAAACGCTCACCTGACACCTGGTCCTGGTGTACATTTTAATGTTTTACCTATGAGCCTAAAGGCTCAGGTGAGCTAAAAATCAATTATTTTCACTTTTTCCCAAGCAAAAGCCTAAGTCCGCAAATTTGACATTGCCGTAAAATAGGTAAAGGTCAACCCAGGGTCACCATTTGAACAAATTATGATAGGCCCGTGTACCAGATGCTTCCTGCCAAGTTTCAAGGTCATTTGCCTTACGGTTCTGGAGAAGAAGAATTTCGAAGTGTTTTTACCATATATGGGCATGGCCACCATCTTGGTCATGTGACCTGGACCATATGAGCAAATTTTCATTTGTTCATCATATAAAGGACCCATATCAAATTTCACTTGAATTGGGCCAGCGGTTTCTGAGAAAAAACTGTTTGAAATATGGAACCTGGTTAATCTTGGTCCCAGGTCACTGAATGATGACTTGTCTTACCCATCAATCTTCATGTATTCATTTACTTTACCTGATCTACCAATTTGGTGACATTGTCTTCAATGGTTTCCTAAAAATCCATTATTTTCACTTTTTCCCTTGCAAAAACCTAAGTCGGCAAATTTGACACTGCCATAAAATAGGTCAAGGTCAACCCAGGGTCAGCATTTGTAAAAACTATGACGAGCCCGAGTACCATATGATATATGCCAAGTTTCAAAGCCATTGGCCTTACGGTTCTGGAGAAGAAAATTTTTGAAGGCTTTTTACCATATATGGGCGTGGCGGCCATCTCGGTCATGTGATCTGGACCGTACTGGCAACTTTTCATTTGTTCAACTCACAAAAGCTCCATATTGAATTTCACTTAAATTGGCTCAGTAGATTCTGAGAAAAAATGTTTTTTTTTGAAATATGAAATCAGGGTGACCTTGGTCTAAGGTCAATGAATGACCTTGACCTTTCTTACCCATAGATCTTCATGTATTCAGTTACTTTACCTAATCTACAAATTTTGGTGACACTGTCTTCAATGGTTTCCCTAAATATCCATTATTTTCACTTTTTCCTATGCAAAAGCCTAAGTCAGCAAATTTGACATTACTGTAAAATAGGTCAAGATCAACCCAGGGTCACCATTTGAACAAATTATGATAGGCCCGAGTACCATATGCTACATGCCAAGTTTCAAGGCCATTGGCCTTACGGTTCTTGAGAAGAAGAATTTCGATTTTTCTTTACCATATATGGGCGTGGTGGCCATCTTGGTCATGTGATCTAGACCATGTTGGCAGCTTTTCATTTGTTCAACTCCCAAAGGCTCCATATTGAATTTCACTTCAATTGGCTCAGTAGTTTCTGAGAAAAAATGTTTGAAATATGGAACCTGCGTGACCTTGGTCTAAGGTCAATTAATGACCTTGATCTTTCTTACACATAGATCTTCATGTATTCAGCTACTTTACCTTATCTACTAAGTTTGGTGACACTGTCTTCAATGGTTTCCTAAAAATCCATTATTTTCACTTTTTTCCCATGCAAAAGCCTAAGTCGGCAAATTTG
Organism: Lucinisca nassula; assembly: GCA_963580285.1. NCBI lineage: Eukaryota > Metazoa > Mollusca > Bivalvia > Lucinida > Lucinidae > Lucinisca > Lucinisca nassula. The sequence goes on along the minus strand of OY757018.1, from coordinate 82,635,894 downwards.
ACATTGCTGTAAAATAGGTCAAGGTCAACTCCGGGTCACCATTTGTACAAACTATGATGGGCCTGAGTACCATATGCTACATGCCAAGTTTCAAGGCCATTGGCATTACGGTTCTGGAGAAGAAGAATTTTTAAGGCTTTTTACCATATATATAGGCGTGACGGCCATCTTGGTCATGTGATCAAGACCGTATTGGCATTTTTCATTTGTTCAACTCACAAAGGCTCCATATTAAATTTCACTTAAATTGGCTCAGCAGTTTTGGAGAAAAACAGGTTTGAAATATGGATCCTGAATGACCTTGGGCTAAGGCCAATGAATGACCTTGACCTTTCTGACCCATAGATCTTCATGTATTCAGTTACTTTACATGATCTACAAATTTTTGTGACACTGTCTTCAATGGTTTTCCTATAAATCCATTATTTTCACTTTGCCCCATGCAAAAGCCTACTTCGGCAAATTTGACATTGCTGTAAAATAGGTCAAGGTCAACCCGGGGTCACCATTTGTACAAACCATGATGGGCCCGAGTACCATATGCTACATGCCAAGTTTCAAGGCCACTGGCCTTATGGTTCTGGAGAAGAAGATTTTTTGAAGGCTTTTTACCATATATGGGCATGGCGGCCATCTTGGTCATGTGATCCAGACCCCGCGAACAAACTTTCGTTCCCCCATCCCACTGAGGCTCCATATGAAATTTGGCTTTGATTGGCCCTGCAGTATAGGAGAAGAAGATCTTTGAAAATGGTGGACGGACGGACGGACGGACGGACGACGGACCATGGCTATACTATAAGCACACCTATGAGCCTAAAGGCTCAGGTGAGCTAAAAATGCCACATTCTTGTTCATCTGAAAATTTTCATTTTTCGTTGGTAAAATTTACAACGTATTTGTATAGGCGTGTTTTCGTAATGAAACCACTTATGGATGATCTGAAGGAAAGGATTACTCTTTATACCCACACTCATTTTGACTTTTCCTTTTCTGTAAATGTATCCCAAAAAGTCTATTATTTCGAAAAAGAAAGTTCTTTTATTTTACTCACCTTGGAATACTTGTCCTTGCACGGAAATTTTCTTCTTGAGCAAGTGTCCTTTCTCACGCATTTACCAAACCTTTTCAAACACCGGAAGTCGTCTTTCCTACACTTCCGGCAAGATGGCGTCGTAATAAATCTGCATGCACTGCATGAAGTGTGTTGACATTTGCTTTGACATGGCTGAAGAAAGTCTGCTACATCTCTGAAAAAGTAAAGTTTCTTACTGGTAATAGAAAACCATAGGGGCTTGAATCATGAAAAAAAAAAAAAAAAAAAAAAAATTTTTTTTTTTTCATGATTCAAGCCCCTATGTAGAAAACGAAATATGAATGACACCTACTTATATGACAATAAGGATAACACACAAGCATGCCACAGAGCCTCTTTCCTCGGCTTCATACTTTATACTGTTATTTCATGACAGTTTGTAGCATTACGAAAACACGCCTATACAAATACATTGAAAATTTTACTGCCGAAAACAAACGAAAATGTTAAGACGAAAAATTGTGATATTTTTTCTTATTTCTCCTCAAAATATAGATTTATGAGCAGAAATAAGAAGAATAAGGCATATCCCTGTAGTCCCCAGTTTTACTATATAAAAGTGGGGTTCAAAGGGGTCAAAATTATATAGGCGTATTTTCGTGATGCAAAACTATTGCTCCAAGGTGCTGTGGATGACTTGGAACAAGAGGGCGTGGCCGGTGTTGCACATTTCAGTACTGGTCATGAACAGACTCAATAAAACAGTCTTCTATTTTCGTTCATTTGGTATATTCTTTGCTCCCAAAGAACCTAACTATTCAGAACATATTTATATGCATGGACGGTCTTTGCCTGGGCAGACTTAGCCCTTCTAAGTGGTTTACCAATAGTCATATGCGGTCGGTTTCAGCTCTGCGTGGAAGCATCACGCCGCCCAATCTGTTTCTCCAAGCACCGGTGGGTGGGGGCCAACGAGCAGCGTTTACTCGTATATGAACCAATTTGTGGGTGAACTTAGCCTACTTTGCTCGTGGCCCGATGTTGTTCACACTTTGAATAATGAACGTTAAAATTCCTACCGTCATATCTGAAATATTTCTCTGAAATTCTTTCGAAAAGTATAACAATATTAAAACAAAAGATGTCACTTTATTTGTCAGAAAATATGTTATTGCACCTGCCAAGAATTTTAAATGCAGTGGAAATAAAGAAAGAACAGTGCCAGCGCATGAAAAAGAATACTTATCACATATCCACCAGCAAAGGCCAAGGCGGGGCCATTACGAAAACACGCCTATACAAATACATTACGAATTTTACCTAAAAACATTGAAAATTTTAAGATGAAAAGTTGTGATATTTTTCTTAAACCTGGTCAAAATACAGATTGTGGGTACTCGTTAGAACCGTCTTAATGAGGTCATTCTATCAAGCGCCACAATCTATATTTTGACCAGAAATCGAGGCGGTACAATTTATATTTTGAGCAGAAATAAGAAAAATGAGGTTTACCCCTGTAAAGCTCAGTTTTACTGTATAAAAGTCGGGTTGGGGGGGGGGGGGGGTCAAATTTATATAGGCATGTTTTCGTGATGCTCGCCAGAGCCTTTTCAGCTCGAAGCATGAGGAGGAGACAAGAGGACAAGAAGGCCTTGATGTAGTCACCATGGTAACGAGTCCGTGAAATAAACATCCTTGTAAACCTTACTGACACGGATGTGTTATCGTAATGCACATGCATAAAGTCAATTGTCTAGCCCTTCAGGCTTCGCACGCGAATTTGAAGAACAAAAACTGGGAAATGCTAAATGACCTTTTGTCATGTGTCGGCTTAAATGTATTTTTAGGTAAGTTTATCAAGGTAAAGCACATGCATTTGAATAGTTTTACTGACCTATGTTATCACCAATAGGCGTTAACGAGATTATCCACCTGAAAATTTTCGGAATTTTGTGACGTGACCCCTTTATGTCAATCAAAGTGTAAAACTAAATAGGTGGCCAAAACGCCAAGAATGACATTTGGAATGATCTTAACTGATTACGGCTGATAGGTTCTAATCGAAATTCCAAAAAGTCACTTTTTCTTCAATTTTGGGCGTTTCTGTTTCGAATACTGTTACAACGTTTTTTGTTTGTTTTTTTTGTTGTTGTTGTTGTTTTTTTTTTTTTTTTTTTTGTCAAGTTTTTTTTCCAATCACTGGCTTTTGTTACATGTATTACATTATATATGCACAAAATAACCCGAAATATACCTATTGGTAGGACCTGCCCCTTTTATAGGAAAGGCCGACTTTAGAGGAAGGCAAACATGACGTCACAACGGGAGTTATCCTAATTGTACTTCTTTAACACGCCTCTATAACCCCACATTTATATGGTAAAACTGGGATTAACAGGGGTTTACATTTTATTTATTTATTTCACAGTCATCAAATAACTTTATATTATTGCGAATATCTACGGAACCCGGGAAGGGACATGAATTTTTTTATAAGTTGTGCGTAATATCTTGTGCGGACAAGATATTATCTTGTTCGGACAACATATTATCTTGTGCGCACCAGATATTCTATTGTTTGCACAACTTAATATCTTGTGCGCACAAGATATTATCTTGTCCGCACAACACAATATCTTGCGCGCACAAGATAATGCGTTGTGCGAACAAGATAATATCTTGTCCGCACAACATAATATCTTGTTCGCACAACTTCCCAAGATCTATGTTGTGCGCACAAGAGAATATGTTGTGCGAACAATATATTATCTTTTGCACACAAGATAATATAGTGTCCGCACAAGATAAATTATGTTGTCCGCACAATATAATATCTTGTGCGCACAACATATTATCTTGTGCGCACAAGATAACATTTTGTTCGCGCAACTTAATATCTTGTTCGCACAACATATTTAAAACAATCCATGTCCCTTACCGGGTTCTGTAAATATCTCTTACCATATATGTTTACTATTGACCAGTTCTATTGGCCGGTCGGTGTTTAGACGCGTCCGTGGTGCAGTGGTTACGCTACTCGCCTTGTAAAGTAGGGATCGCAGGATCGATCCCGGGCTTCTCCAGACTTTCGGATGAGTCTTTAAACCGAGGTCCCGTCTCCGTATGACCTTAGCTGTTGGTGGGACGTAAAACTAAAAAAACTCACTCACTGGCCGGTCGGTATGGTTTTTATCCAGTGTCGTAATAATTAAAGCTCAGATTATGTGGCTTACGTCACAGTCAATAACAATGGCGTCGAGTGTGTCTTAAGAAAGGTTTTCCACCGTGAACGAAGAAGATTTTGCGACTGACTTGGTAATTCCATTGCAGATTGGAGTAACTCGGGCAATAGTGCACCAGGGGCCAGTTGTTCAAAGCATTGTTAGCTTAACGAGCTCGTTAGTGGTCATATTGTTAACTGTTCTAGTAGTTACAATATCTAATGCTCAGGATTTTTTGCTGAAAAAAAAATGTGAGCAGCTTTTACATTTGCAAAAGCTGTTCACATTTTTTTCAGCAAAAATATTAGTATATTTGCCTTATTTAATGAACAAAGTTTTAACGATATGTCAACTAACGACATCATTAGTTTTGAACAACTGGCCCCTGGTCGTCAACAGAACATCGGGGCCAATAACTCTACTCCAAGCTGCCATGAAATAATTGAATTATATGTCGTACTATTGCTCCAAACATTGCAATCAATCAGTAGGAGAACAGGTAAGCCTGACATATATTATTTGATGGCTGTTTGGACAATAGTATACAACTATTTCATACCTTTTTGGGCGACAGTCAAAACTATCAGCCCCGAGGTGCTGTGGAGCACCTGATGAACTATCGCCCGAGGCCGAAGGCCGACGGCGATAGTTCATCAGGTGCTCCACAGCACCGAGGGGCTGATAGTTTGACTGTCGCCCTTGGAGGTATGAAATAGTTGTTTTATTACCCAACTCGTATAAAGAGTTATTTTGATCACAATAAGCAATTACTACTTGTCAAGTTGCTAGGTGATCACGTGACCATGAGATAGTATACAACTATTTCATACCTTTTTGGGCGACAGTCAAAACTATCAGCCCCGAGGTGCTGTGGAGCACCTGATGAACTATCGCCCGTGGCCGAAGGCCGAGGGCGATAGTTCATCAGGTGCTCCACAGCACCGAGGGGCTGATAGTTTTGACTGTCGCCCAAAAAGGTATGAAATAGTTGTTTTATTACCCAACTCGTATAAAGAGTTATTTTGATCACAATAAGCAATTACTAGGTGCTAGGTGCTAGGTGATCACGTGACCATGAGATAGTTAAAACTATCTGCACCGGGCAATAGTTCAGTGCTCCGTGTGATAGTTCTCTGAAAACCGGTTCAATCCGATTTCATGCGAAAAGGTGTTAGATAGTCGAAAATGCTTAATAACTTTTTATATAGTAGGTTGGATAATAATTAAAACTATCTGGACCGGGCAATAGTTCAGTGCTCCGTGTGATAGTTCTCTGAAAACCGGTTCAATCCGATTTCATGCGAAAAGGTGTTAGATAGTCGAAAATGCTTAATAACTTCTTATATAGTAGGTTGGGTAATAATCGAAAATGCTTAATAACTTCTTATATAGTAGGTTGGGTAATAATCTAAACTATTGCTCCGAGGTGTTCTGGATGACCTGAAGTACTACTGCCCGATGCTGATAGTGCTTCAGGGTCGTCGACAACACCGGGGGGCAATAGTTAAAAAGCCATCAAATAACTGTTGTATTACACAATCCAGCATACACTTCATTTTTCGGACGCTTTCCGGTGTGATTTTAATCACTAAGGCGGCAGTGTTTACATTTCTCTGCAAACGGTCACGTGCTGTTGCGCAGACTGTCAGCTTTTAACTGGAAAACCAACCAAACCATCCAATAGTGAAAATATATGACGGCGATATAATTTACTCAGGGCGAAACTGCTTGAGAACTCATCCTAGAGCCAAAACTACATCATAACACTTTATATGGTTTGTTTGATTTGAGGTTTAACGTCCCCGTCAACACTGTAAAGGTCATTTTGGAGACGTTGCTTCCAATTTTGTGGGACTTTTACCCGACATTGAGATGAAATGATATCTCAAGCCCTGTCGTCCAATGAAACCAATAGAGTTTATTAGCATGGACGGTCCGCCTCGCGACGCGGTTCCTGGACAGGCTTAGATCCTCTAAGCGGTTTACCAGTACTAGTGTGCGGGCCGGATTCAGCTCTGCGTGGAAGCATCATGCAGCCCATATATTTCTTCAAGCCCCTATGGGCGGGGCCGATAACACTTTATATAAGGGATTGAGTAAAACAATGGAAGGGTTAATGTGGGTAAATGTAGCTGCTGAAAATGGTGGCTGCTTAAGACAGGTGATCGTTAGTAGAGGTTATACATAACTTGAATATTCGGAGAAATACCGATGGCACTAAAGGCTGTAACATAGAATATTTCAATAAGTGTTGCTTTGGCATTATACACATCACTATTGCAGCTCTCGTTTCAAAGTGTGACCGTAACTCTGGATACTATGAAAAATCTGATATGGGCTATGTTGTTGATGTGCGTTTCCAACCCGAGGGCCCGGGATGATCGTGCTGAACGAAACCGAGGCTATTTAAGATTTATTTTAGCGCGTACTATACTTAGGTAGTTTACCTGGGTAAGGACACTAGGGTAAGAACAGAATTTCTGTCCCAGGCTAAAACAAAAGACTTTCTTATCTGGTGTACAAGAAGGCTTATGTCTGACATTTCAAAGACAGGTGTCAGTTTATATTCCTTTTTTAGCCTTTTAAAACTTTCATACAGTCACCTAATAGGTCTACAAACAGTGCAGATACACATGTTCCATCTCATCAGGATCTAAAATGTTTGCGATCCTGACCATATTTATAAGAATGGACAAGTCCAATTTCATAGATGGGCAATCCATGGGCAAAACGATTAAAATAGGACTTGACTGCTTGACAGTAAAACTTTCTGTATGTTTCAGATTTAGCTTCGATTTATTCTTTAACCAATTTAGTACCAGAAACCTCAAAACGGGTACCCTGGCAAACAGTGCAGGCCCAGATCAGACGCCGCAGAACGCGCGTCTGATCAGGGCCTCCACTTTTTGCTAAAAGTTAAGTCATTTTCCAAATCAATTTTGATGAAAACACAATCTGACACCCCTGCATTTTGAAATGAACTCCTGCTATATATAAGGACGAAGATTCCATTTGGTACCAACAGGGTTAAGTTAATGTCCGCTGTAACCGCATATTGAATTTTGTTTTGGTATTAATTGAAAACATGTATGTAAAGAGATCTTTATCAATATAGAAATTGATATGATACAGAAATAGAGAGAATCATTCCAAAAATAAGGTACGTTATAAATATTATAATGCATCGAATTAATTCACGGATGCCAATTTATCATGGTCATTTGCCCAACTTCAAATCTAGTGCTAAGGAGAACAGGTACAGTCATCACAAGTCTATGAACAAGTCTATGAAATAAATAACCATAAACCCTACTTCAAATAGAGAAAACTGGTGTTTACGGGGGTAAATATTCTTCTTCTTATTTGTTCTCCAAGACATAGGTGGTGGGTACTCAACGAGGCGGTTCTAACGAGCACCAAGAGTATATGTTGGGAATCTACATAAGAAAAATAGAAAAATATCACAAAATCGCATCAGAAAAATAGCCATTTGTGGCGATACGAAAGATGCACACGAATGTGTTATGGAAATAGAGAACCAATCCACAGTTAACATAGATTATGAATATTATAATGCAGCAAATTCCTTCCTAGGAACTGAGCGCATAAACAGGTGAAATAGTGCGTTCTTTCATACATGTATCTCCAAAATGATTACATTTCTGATGAAAAGTTGATGTTTTTTTTCTTATTTTTGAGGCGGTTTTAACGAGTACCAAATGACGCGGTTCTAACGAGCACCATAAACCTGTGTCTTTCACAACCGATAGTCACCGAATGCTGCCGGCAATAAACGAATTGCTTTAAAACAGGTGTCAAGTAGCGTAATTCTGGAGGCTACCTAAAAAAACTGCCAGTACATGTTCGTTTCCTTGATTTCCCTTGATTTCACATGGCCGAACTTTTCCCGTATGGAGCAGAAATAAGAAAAATAATATATAGCCCCGTAAACCCCAGTTCGGTGTTTGGGATGTTCATTTGAGCCAGCTGGTAAGAAAACGGCAATTACCGCCTCGGCGAACAGACAATGCGCATTTAAAGCGCATAAACAGGAGAGTGGTTAAGGTCTTTTCCGCATTTCCCGGTTTAGTTTGCGGGTTAACGTTATAAATATATGCTGAACCGACGAAAAAACGCAAATCCATTCCGACTGTGTGGCAAATAAGTCCGTTTTGTCTTTGACAAGTTCAAAAACACAGGCACTTAATAATGAGCCCCCCCCCCCATTTGCTTTGAGTTCTGCACACAAACGCCTCGTCATGGACTGCATCAAAAGATCAAACCGTACTCAGGGAATGGCATTCCCCTCCCATAAGAGCGCTAGATGTAGTATTTTAAGCGTTCTTGGAGGTTGTGGCGTCTATGAACACGACTATCCAGGACGCCCAAAACATGCTCTATAGAAGAGAGATCCGGACTATACTGAGACTAGCGCAACACCTCGACGTTGTTTTGTTGATAAAAAAAAGGTTTGTTCAACAGGCTACGTGCTACCGAGCGTTAACGGTATTGCAATGTAACGTTGTGAGGTTTGGCCTGTGTTGTGTGAGCCAGGCCTATCTTACATGCCGTCCTTGTGGTGTTAATGCCGTACCAACTAACGGCGCAAAGCGTAACCCAAACTCTCCAAGGCGATTCTTGGCAGTATCTGGACTTGTTCGATTGTTGTGCGCTGATGGCGCCACCTGAACCGTTTCGACGGTTTTAGGGAACCAAAAACGAAGATGATTTTAAGCTTGTATCGGAACTGTTGTTGAACGCCTGGACGTCTACTCCTGGGCATTTCCTTTGTCGTTACCGTCTTGTCCGGCGTAGGCGCTGGTGCAAACGAGTTGTCGTCGATGGCAACCTCAAACGTTCCGCGTAGAAGCAGTTGGATTGCTGCTTTGCGTTGATCTTGCGTCAAGCGTAACGTGTTCCATGGAAAGAAAATACGGACTCGCCTGGTAACACAAGATGTCAATGCGTACATTTAATGCACTGCATTGGTTACGGCTATCGCCCAAATATTTTCTGCATAAGTTGTCAATTAGATTAACACTTTAGGGTCAGAAAAACCTGCGTTTCTTTTTCAGTTTAACCCATATATGACAATGGAATCTTCCATCTTATAAATTTGGAGTTGTCCATTTTCAATTATAGGGGTGTCAGATTTGTTTTGTTTAATGTAAGTTGTACAAAAATGTATGTTCTTTGAGCAAACAGTGTAGACCCAGATCAGACGCCGCGTTCTGCGGCGTCTGATCTGGGTCTACACTGCATGCCAACGTCCCAAAAAAGGACCGCTAGGCATATATGGGTTAATGCATTTCGCGGGTCAACATGTCTTTTTTTCGAACACGAAACGAACATGCCTCTTTGTCTGAGATGTTCGATTAATCAGCATGTATTGAAAGTACGAACCAATTAACTGCAAAATTAATTTTAATTGAACAGACGTCTAGCGTATCTACCCCAATGTATAGTGTGTTCGGTTTACGTCATAACCTGCTCTTGCTTATTTTCAAGGTGGGAGTAATGGCACAAGTACAGATGGATCTGTTGCACCAAGAAATAAAACAACAAGCACTGCATGCTGCCCCGCCACTACAATTACATCAAGCAAGTGCCATATCAAAGTGAAAAAAAGGAATTCAAAGTAAGGATGCATTACTATTTCCCTTAATAAAGTTGACAGGATAAATGACCAAGATGACTATTTTTAATGTTCAAAGAGTCATGGCTCCAAAAGAAAGTAAACCAGAATTAAAATTCTCATTTTCAGTTTTTGGGGGGCCGGTGCCCTTTAAACTTAAGTCAAGGTCTTCAAAATCTAGTCAAATCTTTGGTCAATTGTACAAAGTTAGACCACTTTTCATTGATGTGTTCATGAGATTTGGTGCAGACAAGCCATCTTTGGCCCAAAATTAACAGTTTTTTTTTTGGGGGGGGGGGGGGGGGGGGGGGGGCAGTGTGCCCTTGAAAATTAGGTCAACGTCACCAAAACCTAAACGCTATTTCCACCCATCCTCGTGTTGTAACCATGCCAGTTTGGTAAAAATCAATCATTAGGTTCAGGAGATATAGTGCTTCAAACATAGTACATGATAGAAATGTAGTATTGCCTTTTAACTATTTTTGTACCAAATGGAATCTTCTTCCTTAAATACTAGAAGCCGCCGTGGTGTAGTGGTTATGCTACTCGCCATGTAAACAAGGGGTCGCAGGATCGATCCCGGGCTTCTACAGACTTTCGGATGAGCCTTTAAACCGAGGTCCCGTCTCCGTATGACCTTAGCTGTTGGTGAGACGTAAAACTCTAACACTCACTCACCCCTCCTTAAACAAAGCAGGAGTCCATTTCAAAATTTAGGGGTGGAACGTTGTGTTTTTCTTTAAAATTTAGTTGGAAAATGGCTGAACTTTTTGGAAACAGTGCAGGTTCGGATCTGGGCTTGCACTGTTTGCTAGGGTACCAGGTTTTGGGTTTCCGATACAAAATGGGTTAAATACGAATACATAAGTCTATTTTGTTGAAAATATTTTTGTGAGTGTTTCTTTGCATAAAGAAACCCATCCTTTAGTCTAAAACGGTATCGTCTGTTGCGCAAGGGCCTGAAATTCTGAAATGGGAGATTACATGACTTTTGTGTCAGTGTATTTTCCTTTCTGGTATTTATGAACTCAACGATTAGAAGGACTTAATCTTTGCAAAACATACCTTCTAGGAAATAACGTTTCTCCACTTGTGTCGTCGACACACGTGTTCATTGTTGGGAACAACACCCTTACCTAGGATTCGGCTTGTAAAAGCTCTTTAAGCAACTCCCCCCCCCCCCCACACACACACACCACCACCACCACCACCACCAGCAGCACTATACCAGTGGCATATGCTGCTTACCGCTCTAAGGTTTGCTGTTGGTATTTTGTTGTTTTTGCATGGCAAAGACACAGAATGGCCAAAGAAAAAGTAATGCTTTTCATCAAAATTCCAATCCGACTGTTACATACATACCTAGCCGTGGCAAAGTAAAACTCCCTACCCCCAACTCCACCACTATTATATATGTTAACAAGTTCATGTAGTGGACGCTCTTGTAAACCAATTTTATAAGGGGAAGTAGGGTCATCATAGTGCAGATTATATTTTCTGGTCCTTTGGGATCATATTGAGTTTTGAAAATAACACACGGAACCCTCCACACCCCCCCACCCAACCGCCCATCGGGGCCTGAAGAAATATATGGCCTCCGTGATGCTTCCACGCAGAGCTGAAACCGACCGCACACGAGTACTGGTAAACTGTTAAGAGGATCTAAGCCTGCCCAGGCAAAGCGGTGCAAGTCAGAATGTCCATGCTTATAAACCATACTGGTTTCATTGGGCGGCAGGGCTATCTCAATGTCGGGTAAAAGTCCCACAAAATTGGAACCAACGTCTCCAAAATGACGTATTCAGTGCTGACAGGGACGTTAAACCTCGAATCAATCAATAACACATGTAAACATGTCACAGAAGTATACTTACTGTGCTGAACATATTGATTTTGGACGTTTACTACAGAATTCTGGAGTGCATTTTGGACGGCAAGATCTTCGGGGCGTCTGGGGTTGATCCTTCACTTGGGCTGGCACTGGAAGAGCAAGAAATGTCGTAAAAAATTCAGCATTTTGGCGATTTAACCACAAAACTGTAATTATACCCGCTTTGAAAAAGTGAATATATTGGTATTGTCACGGATGTACGTCCGTCCTTCCTCTCCCATTGGGTCATAGGGTGAGGTCACAGGTCAAATTTAGAAAAGCAGATATTTGCGATGGTGCACCATCGATATCTCTAGTTATCATTAAATTTAACTTGTCGCCTGCCTCGGGTGCTCAATTGCTATGGATGCGCGTTTCACTGGCGATCTGGAGGTCGTTTGTTTGTTTGTTTGTTTTGAGGTTTAGCTTCCCCGTAAACGCTATAATGTAATTTAGGCTAGGTTGGTTACGATTTTGTATGACTTTTACCCGACATTGAGATGAAATAACCGCCAGGATTTATGGGACCGATTCACAACACTTTTCCTTGGCAGGCTTACACCTTCTAAGTGGTTTACCAGTTTGCGCTCGGTCGGTCAGTTTCAGCTCTGCGCGGAATCACTAAAATCACTATGTAGCTCAACATTATGCAGCTCAATCCATTTCTTCTGCGTCGAGTGGGCGGGGCGCTCGCGGGTTCGATACTTGCCGGGGTCGGCGATATTCTTTCGTGGAGAGTGATCTTAATTTCTTTTCTACGTCATTCTCTCTCTGCCGAAATTTGTCAGTTTCTGGCGAAATAATGTGCACTGTACTGGTTGACCGCTTATAAATATGCCTTCTCAGGAAGTATGGTTAGATCAACGGCTCGGTATGACCTAAATAGCGTTGACTGGGTCGTTAAACTCCATAAACAAAAACATTCGCCTTTGCAATTCCACTAACATGACCCCAAAACTTATTTGACCTTGGAAGTAATGACAATTTCACCAAAGAACAAACGGTACTGGAAATACGGTGCAGACAAGCATAACTTGAACACTGTTTGGATCCATGTGAACTTCATATAAGTTCACGGACAGGGGATGGCACATTTTAGCTTCTAGCGTACCATCAGATCCTAAATTATATTGTTTGTACAGGATTCGCATTCTGTATTTATTGTTTGAAAGAACTAAAATATTGTTTAAACCAAACCTAATAAGTTCAAGGTCACCAAAATCTAACAAAGTCTTTTTATATGCTGAATGTATGCATTGTAGCACCACATTGGCTGGTTTACGAGATACTGTACAGATAGGACGACATTTGACAATCTGCACACTTGTGTGACCTTGCCAATTCAATAAAGTACACCAAACTCTTATCAATTCATAATGCATGTGTGGCAACAACTCATAAATTCGTTCGGGAGACACGACGCACGGTCCAAATGTTTACGGCATGTAAGCTTGTGACTCAAAGGTGCATTATTTAGCTATCGGTAAAAAATGCTTCCAAAATAGAATACATATAGCCGGTGTTTTTCTTTAAAACAATACAAATGAATGTATTTTATGCTAAAATGCGAACAATTATGATGACAAGTAAATGAGTTTGAGAGGGATTCCCTAACTAGGTTTCGAACACTAGTTAGATCTATTTTTAGTTCGTGACAAAAATAGAATCCCCAATTATGACGTTATGCGACGTTCATTTTTGGCCTTGTTTGCTTAGGCCATGCCTGAATCGAAAAAAAAAACATATGACGCTGAATACCATACCATAAGTAACGACACTCAGACCCGATACTGTCGCCATGTATGTGTAAAGTGACAGATTTATTTTTAGAACAGAAATTCCGAACACATGTTCAGAGCGAAGGGTAAACACAAATGAAAACGACCATTTTCACAAAGTTCTGAAGCTGTATTTGGCTCCAAAAGTGAACACATGACAAAGGAGTATGAATTGGAGATAAAAACCAGAAAAAAAATGAGACCCGGTAGCTCAATAATGCACCTTTAAGGTCGACCAATCGGTTGATAGGTTGCAGTGATAAATTGTGACAAGTGTGGCGTCCAACAAAAGAAAGTTGGAAAAAGGGCTACAACTTAACCAAAGGTTTGCGGTTGTCTAGTAATATCGAACTAATACTGTTTGATTTGAAGTTTAACGTCCCCGTCAACACTGTAAATGTCATTTTGGAGACATCGCTTCCAATTTTGTGAGACTTTTACCCGACATTGAGATGACATGACATCTCAAGCCCTGCCGCCCAATGAAATCAATAGGGTTTATAAGCATGGACGGGCCGACTCGCACCGCATTGCCTGGGCAGGTTTAGATCCTCTAAACAGTTTACCAGTACTCGTGTGCGGGTCGGTTTCAGCTCTGCGTGGAAGCATCATGCAGACTATCTATTTCTTCAAGCCCCGAAGGGCGGGGCTTAATATCGAACTTGACTTGTTTTTTATAATGATATATCCTTCTGCAAACATCCAATAAAACCAATGCGTCCCTGCATGGGTTACTGAGAGGAAACCGACAGGAACTCACAACAGAAACAAAAAGTCAGAAAAGGGACATTACGCAAACACGCCTATACAAATACTTTGCCACCTTTATCGCCGAAAAAAAAAAATAAAATTTTATGATGAAAAATTGTGATATTTTTTCTTATTTCTGCTCCAAATATAAATTGTGGGCACTCGTTAGAACCGCCTCATCGAGGCGGTTCTAACGGGTACCCACAATTTATATTTTAGAGCAGATATGAAAAATAAGGTATACTCCCGGAAACCTCAGTTTTACAATATAAAAATGGGTTTCAAGGGAGTCAAAATTATATAGGCGTGTTTTCGTGATGCATACCCTCGACCAAAATTATGCAGATGATAATTTACCCATTCTTTTAAGAGTTTTACGCCCTTGCATGATAAAACGAAGGTTACATGTATTTCGATTCGCATCCGGTTTGTTTGACATAGTAACGTAAATAATTAAAAATGGAATAATATGGAAATAAGGAAAACCCGGTACGTGTATGTAATCTAATACTTACACTTCTGCCATGTTCCTTTTTTAGACTTATTGGGTCATGTCAAACGAAAACATGTTCTGCCTTTTGCGAACGACAAAGATACAGACCCGTCTGCGCATCCGCACAGCCTGATCTACACATTTGTGTTCCGGCTGTTTTTTTTTTTTGACAGTACAATACATGTACCTCTAACTTCTATTTCATCACGCAAACACAACTATATAATTTTGACCACCTTGAAAGCCACTTTAAGATAATAACCGGGGTTCACAGAGGAGTATATTATTTTTCTTATTTCTGCTCATAAACATAGATTGTGAGTACTCGTTAGAACCGCCTCGTCGAGGCGGTTCTAACGACTTCCCACAATCTATGTTCTGGGCAGAAATAAGATAAATTTTAGACTTTTTATCTGAAAATTTTCATTTTTTGGTGGTACAATTGTCAGTATATTTGAATAGGCGTGTTTTCGTGTTTGTAAAACATCAATACTTGCTATTAAGAAGCTGAGCAGGCGGTCAGAACCTAACTTATCATAAACCCGAAACACAAGTTTTCTCGTGACGTAACATTTGAGCCGGGGTACAGCATTTTCTACAATTAACTTGTCCGCCAAGCGAAAAATTTGATCAGCCTGCGCATCCAATGCAAAGTCGTACGCACGCGAATACAGACATACAGACATACGAGCGTTCGGGCAAACACGTGCCGGCATTCATTGGGCGTTTTCTTCATAAAAATATTGCCAACAGTTCGTCAAAGGCTATACGGAAAAGGAGTATTCAATATAGGCCCATCTGTGTGCCCGTGCGGATGGACATACAGACAAGGAAGCGGCTAGGCTGACAGACAGACAGACAGACTGAAATGTGTCCAATAAATACCTAAATACCTAAATAAATAAATAGATAAATAAATACAAAAATGAATGAATGAATGAATGAAATAAAATAGAGAAGGAGGAATCCACCGGTATACAATGGGCTGAGTTAGACTTTCAGTACCGGCCCCGATAGCTCAGTTGGTAGAGTGTTTGCTCCGGGGAACGGGAGGTCACGGGTTCGATCCCGGGCCGCGACATACCAAAGTCGTTAAGAGTGGTACTAGCTGCTCCTTGCTTGGCACTCAGATTTACGGGGTAGAGCTAGGACTGGTCGACCCAGTGTCAGGATAATGTGACTGGGTGTGGTATCATGTAATGTGTCTGGGACATGATACTTCAGTGAGGCAGCACTATAAAAGTGAGCATTGAGCTCCCTGTCGCAACCAGACCCCGTCGTGATATGACTGAAAAATTGTTGAAAGCGACGTTAAACCCGAATTCTAATGCACTTGCGTATGTAACGTGACGTCTGATTGGATAACGTCAAAAATTTGCGACAGTATATTCTGCGATATACTGTCGGAAACCCGACGTCATCATGTAACGTCGCTTTCCATTGGCTGGTATTTGGTTTTACGCAGCTGACAGCGCTTGCCACTTTGAGCAGAATTGCACACTTTTTTAAGAAAACAACCGAATAAATGCATTAGGATGGGGATAACTGTATTGAAAATTGTCATTTGGGGAGGTAAATCGTCGGTTTTACGGTCGCAAATTCCGTTTTACGGCTCCGCTGACGCGTCGCCGTAAAACGAAATTTCCGACCGTATAACCTCCGATTTACCTCCCCAAATGACAATTTTCAATACAGTTATCCCCTAATTCACACACACACATTAGACTTTCAGTTCCAGACAAGACATCGCCCGATTCTGTTTTTCCATGATTAATCCGAATTACAAAATCAATCATTTATATTAGAGTGAATAAGACAATAATATAAGGGCGAAATCTCCTTTGAAGTTCTCCAGGTACCAATATTTACACTAATTTGTCAAGATTGTTTACAGGATGAAAATTATGAGTGTTACAATATGCTTAACCCTTTTGATATAAAACTTGAGTCAAGGAATAAGAAAATCCAAAAAATCACATCTGAGATCTGACAATATTCTGTTCATCCCGCGCATGCGCTTAGCGAAATGCATATTCTTCATCCTCGATATATCAGTGCCTTCATACAGTGTTACTTTTCATGTCAGTTACTCATGTCGACAGCGAAGCCTTAGATCAGACTGCGCTCACCTGAGTCTTCGCGGAAAACATTTGGAATTTACATTTTGCCTATGCTTTGACTCAATTCCTGAACCAGACAACTATCTTCGGGAGGTCTATACGTTTTAGTGCAATTTATTTGGAACAGTTATTGCGCTGGCATCACGTATGCATGGCCATGTAATACATTGTAAATACACTTTAAAACCCCACTTTGTATAGAGAAGCGCGGTGTTTATAGGGTTATATATTTTCTTAGTCTTGCTTAAAAGCGAAGGTTGTGGGTACCTATTTCGGTAGTTCTAACAATTTATGATTGCAGCCGAAATGAGAGCGAGAGCGCTGAAATAACGTTTGTCAATAGCCGATGTACGTAAAAATGGCCATTGATAAACGTTTGTCAATTAAGAAATGAAATTTATTTTTCTTTAACTTTAAAAGGGGACCACCTAAGGATCATTCCTGTGAAGTTTGAACAATGGTTTAGAATGACGTCACTTAACGTCACTGAAAATCATGTGATTCGATGCGTTCATGGAAGTATGAACGCAATTGTTTTCTATAGGTTTACATTAGACTTTACACTGAAAATGTAAATATTATCTGATGTAGGTAAAAATGACCATTGACAAAGCCGATGAACGTTTACGTGAAATCGCTATTGTCACACGCTTTTATGACTTTAAGTCTTATACTTTAAGAAAGATAACGGAGGTTGCAGATCCGCAGAAAGTTATTAAAACGCTGAGGCAATACTGGTCGAACATTTTCAACCATTATTAATTGAATACCCTGTATTGATCGGAGGTCATCCGTATTAACACCAGGTCAACCAATATTAACGGAGGTCAAGTGAGGTCAAAAATCAATAATCATGTTTTTTTAATTGTCGATCATTCTAACACAGCGCGCCTATATAGGCAATGGAAAATAACTGTGTTTTATTCTGCAACAAATCACAGCTCGAAAGAGCGTGACGAGTGACGTCATTAAAATTCCCAATTTATGACGTCACTTGTCGATTTCCTTGACGTTAGACGGTGTAACGTCATTTTCTCGCATCGAAAACCTAAGAAAAGGATATAAATGCATGTGTTTCAGTCGATAATTTTAGCGGGATTTCTTCTAACAATGGCGAAAGGTTGTGCGATTTTGAAGGAAACAACAACATTATTGCCGATTTTCAGCGTGTTAGAATCGAAATAGATCAGCTCTTGTCTGTGATTTGTTGAGTAATAAATCACAGTTTGTCGGTCAGTTGTAAGTAGACAAATCACGCGCGCTACGCGCGCGTTATTTGTCTACTTTACAACTGACCTCCAAACTGTGATTTATTACTCAACAAATCACAGTTAGAGCTGATCTATTTCTTAAATAAAATTGTCTTTAATCAAGTCATTTCGCATTGACCCAGTTACAGGTCCTCGGCCATCTGCCCTCGGACCTGTACCTGGGCCAGTACGAAATGACTTGATTAATAACATTATATGAGCCCCGCCAAGCGAATTTGGGTCTTCGAGCATTCCGTCATGACAAACTTTAACTGCGCATGCCCAGCCATTCAGAGGGGCCAGGGATACGGCTTTCTGTCTGAAGGTTCCTCGTGATTTGCTGCTTGTATGGGCGAGCAGCGAAGGTTCTGGCGAAACTGCGCGGATGCGCAGGCTCGCCTGAACCTTCGCTGCTCGCATAGGCGATAAGTACCAAAATCGCTTGACGGGGCCCATACTATTAATTTGTTTGTGGCTCACGTCTCAGCCGGTTATAATGATATTATATTGAGTTTTCTGTAAAGCTGAGAATATGGTGCAAAGAATATTGGTTTCCTCACTGAACGGTCACAAGACAAAATTAACAATATGGTATGTGTTCAAATATCAACGAGGTGGTTCTATCGAGGTGGTGCTATGTCTGTATGCGGTGCCGTTTTACTATTTAATCCATATTTATAAATATCCATAATTCACCGCAAAAGCCTTTGGTTTCAGTTATTATCCCCTCGCAACAACGTTGCGAATGGGGATATAGCATCGGTGCCGTGCGTCCGTGTGTTAGTGTGTGTGTGTGTCTGTGTGTGTGTGTGTGTGTCTGTCCGGAACCTTGTGAGCAGGATAGAAGACACAGTATTCATCGTAGAAGCACCAAACCTTCCACAAATGTTCACCATGTACAGAGGATGAACCCTATTGAATTTCAAGGTCAGGGGTCAAAGGTCAAGGTCACAATGGACTTGACCTTGAAAACCTTGTGAGCAGGATAGACGACACAGTATTCATCGTAGAAGCATCAAACCTTCAACAAATGTTCACCATGTACAGAGGATGAACCCTATTGAATTTCAAGGTCAGGGGTCAAAGGTCAAGGTCACAATGGACTTGACCTTGAAAACCTTGTGAGCAGGATAGACGACACAGTATTCATCGTAGAAGCATCAAACCTTCAACAAATGTTCACCATGTACAGAGGATGAACCCTATTGAATTTCAAGGTCAGGGGTCAAAGGTCAAGGTCACAATGGACTTGACCTTGAAAACCTTGTGAGCAGGATAGACGACACAGTATTCATCGTAGAAGCATCAAACCTTCCACAAATGTTCACCATGTACAGAGGATGAACCCTATTGAATTTCAAGGTCAGGGGTCAAAGGTCAAGGTCACAATGGACTTGACCTTGAAAACCTTGTGAGCAGGATAGACGACACAGTATTCATCGTAGAAGCATCAAACCTTCCACAAATGTTCACCATGTACAGAGGATGAACCCTATTGAATTTGAAGGTCAGGGGTCAAAGGTCAAGGTCACAATGGACTTGACCTTGAAAACCTTGTGAGCAGGATAGAAGACACAGTATTCATCGTAGAAGCATCAAACCTTCCACAAATGTTCACCATGTTCAGAGGATGAACCCTATTGAATTTCAAGGTCAGGGGTCAAAGGTCAAGGTCACAATGGTCTAACATATTCAGATTGGATTTTCATGTTAATGAATGGTATGCAGTTGCGAGGGGATGCTACGCTTGCGTTGCCTTGTTATTTATTGTATTTATTTGCCAAGACGAATTATGGATATCCATTAATCGAATTATGGATATCCATAAATGGACCGAATTATGGCTATCCATTATACGAATTAATGATATCCATACTTTGAATTATAGATATCCATAAATCGAATAATGTATATCCATAATTCGATTTATGAATATCCATAATTCAGATCGATTTATGGCTATCCATAATTCGAATTATGGATATCCAAAAATAATTATGGATATCCATAAATAATTATAGATATCTCTAAATAGGGAATAAATAGTTAAAGGGCGTCCCATATGTTTGCAGCAGTAATGAGTTTCCGAAAGTACGATAACAAATCAATGGTCTGTCATTATGAACCCATGCAAAACACACAGAGACTACAGTCGAACTTCGATGGCTCGAACCACTTTGGGACCATGAAAATTTGTTCGAGACAGTGGTAGTTCGAGCCACAGAGGGATACTATTAGTGCCATACCAGTAGGCATATTAACCGGCCCCGATAGCTCAGTTGGTAGACCCGTCTATCTGGGGTTCGATCCCGGGCCGCGACATACCAAAGTCGTTAAAAATGGTACTAGCTGCTCCTCGCTTGGCACTCAGGTTTACGGGGAAGAGCTAGGACTGGTCGATCCAGTGCCAGGATAATGTGACTGGGAGTGGTATCATGCAATGTGTCTGGGACATGATACTTCAGTGAGGCAGCACTATAAACGTGAGCATTGAGCTCCCTGTCACAACCAGACACCGTCGTGATATGACTGAAAAATTGTTGAAAGCGACGTTAAACCCGAATTCACACACACACACCAGGAGGCATAATTGTGGATATCTTTCCGGTGTTCTGTATTATAAATGTATGTTGGTTTAAACATATTTTATTCGTATTCTACAAGTACAATACAAAGCAAATATGACTGAAATCATACAAAAAGGAATTCAGAAGAAAGTCAGAGACTTATTTGAATCTGTTTCCCTAAACATTTGCGATAATACCATTGAATTAAATCTATATAATATTGTCGATGCAAAACAGTAACTATTGTAAGTACAGAATTAGCGACTATGTTCAAAGCTATTTTGTAGCATTTTTACATACTAAAAATGGTTAAGGTGAAGGTAGCGTTGGAGGGAGGGGGGGGGGGGGGGGCTCCACGGGGAATCCATCAGGGTAAAAAATAACAAAGAAAAAACAATACAGCTTCTGCCGCTCTCATGTAAAAGGTCTGAGACATTCAAATCAAAGGTGTTTTATCAAGTACCAATAAAACTATTTCTTCAAAGGCGGAACGTATAGGTTTGTCGTTCTGAAGGTTGGATATAACTTAGGTTAAGGTCGTATGGTTAACTTTGCGAGGTAGTTCTCTAAAAACAAAATAAGAGTAACAAACCAAAATATTTAGGTGTATTTGTTGGAGAATTACCGGTTCGGGAGATTATCACAGAAAAGAGCCTGGTTAGACAAGTAAACTTGCCGTAGATTTAAAAAAGACATATTCTAGCCCCACACTCTGTTCTCGGACTAACATCAAAAAAGGAAAAAAAAAAAAGAAGTGAAAGTGTGTCTAATACGGTAGGAAATGATACGTGCATTCATCGCCTAATTATGGTTGGTTTGGAATCTTTTAGTTTTTAAAATAAAGTTATGGACAAGGAGGACGATTTGTTTGTTCTCGTTGTAATTTAGTGTTTGGTCACCATAAAGTAGAGTATCGAGAGTTGGTTGACAAAACTGATAAACTGATCTTAACATTTCTTCTCTAAAGTTCGCATATCGTGGACAGTGAAGAAGAAAATGTTCGGTGTCTTCGACGAGACCACATACACATAAAGCACTTGGGACAATGTTTCTTGAGAAGAGGTGTTCGTTTAAGGAGCTGCATTTGGTTCTAAGCCGGCTGTGATAAATTTGTCCGAGACGTTTCCCTGCGTTGAAATGACGAGGCGTAGGGATTAAGTTAGTATTGAGTTGACGTTTAAGTGATGCTAAACTGGAGCTGTTTCTGATCTCCTCAGACAGAGAGTTCCAAGTTCTTATCGCACTTGGAAGAAAAGAATTAAAGTAGAGCTGTGAGTGACTGTGAATAGTTTGAATGTTGGTAGAATTACGAAGGCTATACGAAACATTTTCTCCCACTGTAGCTGGTAAGAGTGAAGATAGATATGCTAGAGAAATGCCATGATACATTTTGTAAAGCATAGCAATTTTATGTTTATTTCTTCGTGAGGCCAACGTGTCCCATCCAGTTTCAGAGTAAAGAAGATTTAGAGAAACCAGTCTGGTTGCCCCAGTAACTATACGTGCTGCCTCAATCTGTATTTTTTCAAGTTCATATGCTTCATACTGGGTGCAATTGTCCCATACCACGTCGGCATATTCTAGAAGAGGTCTAATGAACGAACAATAAATAGTCTGAAGTGATTTTCTATCAAGTAGAAATTTTAGTTTACGCATGATATTAATCCGATTCCATGCTCTTGATTTGATTTCGGCTAGGTGTTCATGCCACGTGCAATCACTAGAAAATATAAGGCCTAGGTGTTTATGAGTACTGACCTCAGATATTTCTTGAGTGTCCATGAAAATTGGTGGGTGGTAAGGTTTATTGATTTTACGAGAGAGCAAGAGAGATTCAGACTTTGTAGGGTTGAAGCTGACTAGCCACTTTTTTGCCCATTGCTGTATCCTTTCTAGATCATCATTTAAGAGGTGAGCAGCTTCAACCGGGTTTTCAACAATTATGTAAAGACTCGTGTCGTCTGCAAACAGACGTATCGTGCAATGGATATCTTCAACAATATCATTAATGTATACTAAAAACAAGAGAGGACCAAGGATAGAGCCTTGTGGGACACCAGCTTTAATTGGTTGCCAACTGGACGTGGTCCCAGGAAGAACGACTCTTTGTAATCTATCGCTTAAGTAACTGTTAAACCATGAGAGAAGAGAACCAGTTATGCCAACGCTATTCAACTTGTGAAGAAGTCCTTTATGCCATACACGATCGAAGGCTTTGCTTACATCACAAAAGACGGCTCTTACTTCTTTGCCTACGTCAAGAGCTTTGCAGAAAGAGTTGTATATATCAATAAGTTGGTTAACAGTAGAATCGCCTGGTACAAAACCAGATTGAAGTGATGTGATAACTCCGTTGTCCCGAAAAAAGTTGAAAATATATTTATGAACAAGTTTCTCAAGAACTTTTCCCACTGCACTTAAGAGAGAAATAGGGCGGTAGTTAGCTGGGTCAGAAGGTTCGTTTTTCTTGTGAATTGGAGTGATGTTCGCTGGTTTCCATGACTCAGGAAATTGGCCTGATGATAGCGAAAAGTTGAAGGGATCACAAAGAGGGATAGAAATTGAATTAGATAGTTCTTTCAGGAGTCTGTTGTTAATCGCATCGGGTCCTACAGCTTTGCCAGTCTGAAGGGACTTCAGACAGGTTTCAACTTCCGACGGTGACAGGTGAACAGAATGGAGGGTTTCATTTTGAATGTTATTTGGATTGCTTTCAGGCAAGTGTGCATTAGTTTCGTCTATAATAGTTTGTGAGGAGAAGAAAGTATTTAACACTTCCGCTTTGTCCATTTCGTCAGAATATATATAAATGTATGTTGTGTGTACTCATTAGAATTGCCTCATCGAGGCGATTCTAATGAGTACACACAGCATACATTTGCAAGATAAATGAAAAACATCTACCTAAATTACCCCTATATCGTATTTGGAGGAGCTCCCTGCGGACACAAGAACGGGGTCGACTCATCCATGGTAAACGGGCCATCGGAGTTCGAGCCATCGAAGTTTTACTGTATTTAACACAGTTGCAACCTCTCTCTCTCTCTCTCTCTCTCTCTCTCTCTCTCTCTCTCTCTCTCTCTCTCTCTCTCCTCCAAAAGATGTGAGCGCAATTGTTCTAATAATGCGAGGACAAAGAAAAATAAATATACAGACAGAGGTCAACGCGAACGCACACAAAACGAAGACATCCGAACGGCTATGTAAAAACAATCAGTAAATAGACTTCTTAATACAAAATCACCGTTGACAAGTATTTGTCAATAGCCATTTTACGTGAAATCATTACTGACAAACGTTTATCAATAGCCTTCCCTTTCAAACAAACAAAAAAAAAATCACAAAAAAAAAAAAAACAAACAAACAAAAAAAAAAAAAAAACAACAACAGAATGATTGATCACAACAAGAACTGTCATCAGGCAGCAGAGCTCACCTGCAAAATCTCTCCTTGAGGTCATTGGCATAGGTTAGAACATTCCCTTATAAGCCGCTGGACATTTGCTTATAATCATTTTTTTTTTTTTTTTTGGTTTGGGTTTTACGGCCCTTTCAAGATTATTTCACTCATATCGAGCCGATCGTTAATCAGAGGTGGGCGAAAACCGGAGTACCCGGAGAAAAACCACCTGACCTTCCGTTGCAGAACTTGGCGTCTCACACGTGGCCCGAGCGAGGCTCGAACCTACGGCGGTGAGAGACCTAATGACTAAGAGTCAGCGCTCTTATCCACTAGGCCACGGAGGTATAATCATACCAAATAAAAATCAAATCCGTTATATGGTCTTAAAAACTTTAACAAAATTTCGAAGTCCGTGACTTTGATATTGAGGTCATGGCCATTTGCAGGATTAGCTGAACAAAGCTTTGGTCATACCAAATGTGAACCAAAGCCATCATATAGTTTGAAAATATGAGCTCTTAAAAATCTTTAAAAATAAAATTATTTCTTAGTCCTTGAATTAGACCTTGAGGTCAAGGGCGGAGATATTGTTGAATTAAACATAAGTCATGCCAAATATGAAATAAATGCAATATATAGTTTGGAAAATATGAGCTTTAAAACTCTTGCACTTCTTTAAACTTTCTCAGTTCTTGACCCGGACCTTCAGGTCATAGACATGAGCGCGTGTGTTGCTGAATAAAATAAGACCGTTATCTATCACCCATAGGTGCTTGAATCACTTTGATGAAAAAAAAAAATGTTACTAGTACCGTATTTTTTCAACAAATAAAGTGATTCAAGCCCCTATGCCATAACCAGATGGCGTACTGCCTATATTTAATGAACACAATTCATCATTTGGTTTGAGTTAAAGGCCACAGGCCGAGTGTCCACCCGACGTTTGAAATGTCAGTACGAGGTCAATATGTCTATAACACATATGTCGTAAACAATGTATTGGGATTATAAAACCCTTTCAACAGGTTAAGTTTTTAAAGCCTACTAGGGTCAAAATAAGTTGAGAAAAAAATATTTTCTCGTACAAACGAGAAACTTTCTCGTACAAACGAGAAATAATCTCGTACAAACGAGAAATTTTCGCGTACAAACGAGAAACTTTCTCGTTCAAACGAGAAAAAATCTCGTACGAACGAGAAACTTTCGCGTAGGAACGAGAAAAATTCTCGTACGAAGGAGAATTTTTTCTCGTTCCTACGAGAAATTTTCTCGTACAAACGAGAAATTTTCTCGTACAAACGAGAAATATCCTCGTACAAACGAGAAATTTTCTCGTACAAACGAGAAAAAATCTCGTACGAACGAGAATATTTGGTCAAAGTAATGACTCAATTACTCTTAAGGCTTGTAAAGTCGATGATGGAAAACCATTTTGTAGATAACTCATCATTATTATAATAACAGTGATTGGTTCGATTGATTTGTCAGAAGTAGTTGCTGTCCACGTGACTATTACTGATCTGTAGAAAATGGTAATTTATAGAAAATAGCTGCGATATTCTTATCGCTGTGATATCATTCTGTTGCGTAAGAGGGTTATCTATAGAATCTGGACTGGAATCATGTGTCAGGTTTGGCAAACAATGTAGACCCAGAATATGTGTCGGAGAACGCGATGTTATCAATGTCTACACCTTTTGTACGAAATGGGTCAGGATCATTTTTCCAGCCTACCCTAAAAAAAAAAACAAAAAAACAATCGACCCACCAGTGCTGTCAATGCTTTGGTTATAAAAAATTAAGTTGCAGTGGATAAAACTGACCGTGCCGCTAGTGATCAATATGAAACTTGAGCTATCGGCTCTTCTACAGTTATTTATTTTATGCTCATACAAACAAAAATAAATAAATAAATAAATAAATAAATAACGTTGTATATTCAGAATGAACAAATCCAATGTTCTATTTTAGATTTAACAAAGGGCTGGTACATATGCTGTCATCACATTTATTTATTTATTTATTATTAGAAATTTCTTGAAACATATACACACGTACGCATGCTTTCATTACATCTACCGACCTTTAACCCTTTCAACCCTGTATATCAGTACAGATACTTTTGCAAACAGTGTAGATCCAGATAAGACGCTCATAATGAGCCGTCTTACCAGCACGAACACCAGTTGCTATCCTGCTTTTGGTCTCATCTCAACCTCCTATATACAAGTATGGACGATTCCAAATACATGTACAAAGATGGAAGAATTCACCGCAGAAACTCAGAGATGAAAGAG
Source organism: Lucinisca nassula (assembly GCA_963580285.1). NCBI lineage: Eukaryota > Metazoa > Mollusca > Bivalvia > Lucinida > Lucinidae > Lucinisca > Lucinisca nassula. The sequence continues at coordinate 82,609,475 of OY757018.1, read as the reverse complement.
TCAATTAACTTCTACCCGTTGTAAAACGCCACGTTAATCAATACCCGTGTTGGTGTTATGACAAGACAAAATGTCGTACGTACGAGAAAAAATCTCGTTCGAACGAGAAACTTTCTCGTACAAACGAAAAAAATCTCGTACGTACGAGAAAAAAAATCTCGTACGAACGAGAAACTTTCCCGTACAAACGAGAAAAAAATCTCGTACGAACGAGAATATTTCTCATAGAAATTTTGTTGTACATGTGCATCCATTGAAGACTCAGATCAGTCTATGCATTTGCGCAGTCTGATCATAGGCTTTGCTCTATGGGACATGGATGCCACTTGGCCCTTAGTGATGCTAAGTTGAATTACATATGAAATTGTTGTCTGTTAACTTTCTGGTGTGAGTCAGACCGCTTTTTAAACCCAGCCCACCGGGGCTTGGAGAAATAGATGAGGCTACAAGGTGCTTCCACGCAGAGCTGAATCTGACCGCAAATGAGTACTGGAAAACCGCTTAGAAGATATAAGCCTGTCCAGGTAAAGTGTTGCGGGTCGGAACGGCCATGCATTTAACCCCTATTAGTTTCATTGGGCGACAGGGCTTGAGATGTCATTTCAGCCCAATGTCGGATAAAAGTCCCACAAAATTGGAAGCAATGTCTCCAAAATTTCCTAAATAGTCTTGACGGTAAGCGTCAGTTCAAATGAAAAGCTTAGCGGGTTCCTTTGTGCGGTAGGGCTTGACATGTCATTTCATCCCAGTGTCGGATAAAAGTCCCACAGTATGGAAGCAGTGTCTTCATAAAATGATGGGTACGTAAAACCTCAAGCCGGCCTTGGTAGCTCAGTCGGATGCTCGTCGGACTGGTGATCAGGAGGACGCGGATTCCACTCATGTCGGGGTCGGCAACATTCTTTCGTGGAGATTGATCATGAAACCTTTTCTACGGTCATTCTCTCCCTTCCACTGATTCAAGAAGGGTGACGTCTCCAAAATGACCTACAAAGAGGTGACGGGGACGTTAAACCTTAAATCAAATCAAACTATTCAAGAAGGGCAGTTGTCAGTTTCTGGCGAAAGAATGTGCGCTGTACTGGTTAACCGCTTACGTATAAGCCAGTTCAGGAAAAGTGTAGATTGGTAAACTGACCGGCACAAAAATGACATAAAATAGTGTTGACTGGGCCGTTAATGTTCAATACAAACAAACAAACAAACAAACGCAAAATCTCAACACAAAGACAAAGCAAACAGGCAAACAGTATGAACCCATACCAGACTGCCACTACATTTGTACATGAGCAGTATCTTGCTCCACACTGTTTGCAACAATGGCTTTTAAAGTAACAGACAACAAACAGGCGACAAGTATTAAGACAAAAAATCTCGTACGAACGAGAAACTTTCTCGTACAAACGAGAAAAATCTCGTACGAACGAGAAACTTTCGCTGTGGTACATGGATGCCACTTGGCCCATGTTTGACCCTTAAGATGCTGAGATAAACTGCATGTGAAAATGTCGTCTGCTGTTTCATCTTGCAACTTTTTGGTATGTGTCGGGCAGCTCCTTAAACCCTTGCGGTGGCCCCCGTCATCAGAGCTTAGAGAAATAGATAAGGCTGCAAGGTGCTTCAACACTGAGCTGAGACCGACCGCACATGAGTACTGGAGAACCGCTTAGAAAGTCTAAGCCTGCCAAGGTAAATTAGTGCAAGTCGGACCGTCCGTGCATATAAACCCTACTGGTTTCATTGTCCGGAAAATCTTGAGATGTCATAAAAGTCCCATAAAATTGGAAGCAATATCTCCAAAATGACTTAAATATTGTTAACGAGGACGTTAAACCCTAGCCTAGCGGTTCCTTTGGGCGGTAGGGCAGGAGATTTCATTTCACCTCAGTGTCGGGTAAAAGTCCCACAAAATGGAAGCAGTGTCTTGAAAATGACCTAAATAGTGCTGACGGGGATGTAAAACCTCAACATACAAAGTATATAGACAAACAGTAGGGACACACTGTTTGCAACAATGGCTTTTTAAATAACGCAGTAGACAACTGTTGTGAGAAAATCTCGTACGAACGAGAAACTTTCTCGTACGAACGAGAACTTTTCTCGTAGGAACGAGAAAAAAAATCTCGTACGAACGAGAATATTTTTCGCAGTAATGAGAAATTTTCTCTGCGGTATATGGATGTTACTTGGCCCATGTTTGACAGTTAAGATGCCATGATACACTTCATGTGAAAATGTCGTCTGCTGGTTCATCTTGCAAACTTTTTTGGTGCGAGCCGGACCGTCCTAGCGGTGGTCCCCGCCCATCGGAGTTTGGTGAAATAGTTTAGGGTGCACGTTGCGAGTTGGACCGTCTATTCATTAAACTATTGGTTTCCATGGGCTACAAGGCTTGAGAAGTCATTTCATCTCAATGTCGGGTAAAAGTCCCACAAAACTGGAAACGTCTTCAAAATGACCTAACTATTGTTGACGGGGACGTTAAGCCTCAATTCAAACGAAAAGCCTAGCGGTTCCTTTGGGCGATAGAGCTTGACAGGTCATTTCATCTCAGTGTCGGGTCACGGTCCCACAAAATGAAAGCAGTGTCTTCAAAGATGACGAGTACGTAAAACAATGCATACCGGCAAACAGTATGGACTCAAACCACCACTACAGTTTCAGTATCTTGCTCAACATTGTATGCAACAAGTAACAAGCAGACAACAAAGCAGGCGACAATTGTTGTGATTGGCAGGCCAAGGTTTAATAACTAAGGTAGACTTCGCTGGGTGCGTATGCACGAAGACTCCTTTTGCTATAGTATCTCCGCCAAGAAACAGAGCGTTCGCATGCCAGATATTACGTACATATAAGCAATGGCTACAAATAGCAGTTCGGCCCCGCCCATCGGGGCTTGAAGAAATATATGGGCTGCATGATGCTTCCACGCAGAGCTGAATCCGACCCGCACACGAGTAATGGTAAACCGCTTAGAGGATCTAAGCCTGCCCAGGCAAAGCGGTGCGCACGAGTCGGATCGTCCATGCTTTTAAACCCTATTGGTTTCATTGGGCACCAGGGCTTGAGATGTCATTTAATCTCAATGTCGGGTAAAAATCCCACAAAATTGGAAGTAACGTCTCCAAAATGACCTTTACAGTGTTGACGGGGACGTTAAACCTCAGCTCAAACAAACAAAACAAACAAACAGCAGTTTGGCAGTTAAAGGTACACATAGGCAATGCCGGCTACACACAACAGTTTGAACAGAAAAGGTATGTATCAAAAGAGGGATTATATAAATGACCCCGATTCCTAAGCCTAGCACCGAATCAATGGCCATTTGAAGGAGGTGATAAGGGGTAATTAAATTAAGAAGATGGTAAATTTCTCGTGTGAACAAGAAACAAATGTCATAGGAAAGAGAAACTTTCTCGTGGGAACGAGAAAATTTCTCGTTCGTACGAGAATTTTTCTCGTTCGTACGAGAAAGTTTCTCGTAGGAACGAGAAATATTCTCGTTTGTACGAGAAAGTTTCTCGTTTGTACGGCATTTTTTCTTGTTCATAACAAGAATCTGGAAACTCAACATAACACGTGTATTGAACAACGTGGCGTTTTACGACGGGTAGAAGTTAATTGACCCTTTCACCTCAAATGGTGGCCGTGCTAGTAAGACGGCTCATTATGACCGGCTTTTCTGGATCTACACTGTTTGCAAAGGTATCTGTACCGATCTACAGGGTTGAAAGGGTTAAAGACCCGCAGGTGGTACCTGCTTTTTGCAATGTGTGTATATGTGTCAAGAAGTTTCCAATAAATAAATAAATAAATAAATAAATAAATAAGCCCTAATAGAAGATTGCATTTGTTCATACTGAATCTGTAACATTATTTAATTTATTTAATAATTTATTTATACTCGCCCCCGCTCATCGGGGCTTGAAGAAATAGATGGGCGGCATGATGCTTCCACGCAGAGCAGAAACCGGCCGCACACAAGCACTGGTAAACCGCTCAGGGGATCTAAGCCAGCCTAGACAAAGCGGTGCGAGTCCATGCTTATAAAGCATTTTGGTTTCATTGGGTGACAGGGCTGGAGAAGTCATTTCATCTCAATGTCGGGTAAAAATTCCACAAAATTGGAAGCAACGTTTTATTTATTTTTGTTTCTTCCCTTCTTAAGGGGAAGCATAAAATAAATAAATGTAACTGTAAAAATGATCCTGGCAAATTTTGTTTAACCTTTATATTTCTGTACTGTAAGCAAATACTGTAGACATTGATCAAACATCGCGTTCTGCGACACATAATCTGGGTCTACATTGTTTGCCAAACCTAACACATGATTCTTGACCAGATTCTATAGATAACCCTCGAACGCAACACAATGATATCACAGCGATGAGAATAGCGCAGCTTTATTCTATAAATTGCCGTTACCTTAATTTTCTACAGATCAGTAATAGTCACGTGGACAGCAACTACTTTGCTAAACGTTGGGTCAACTGACAAAACAATCGACCCAAAAACTGTTATTATAATAATGATGGGTTGTCTACATTATGGTTTTCCATCATCGACTTTATAAGCCTTAGGAGTAATTGAGTCATTACCTTGACCAAATATTCTCGTTCGTACGAGATTTTTTCTCGTTTGTACGAGATTTTTTCTCGTTTGCACAAGAAAATTTCTCGTAGGAACGAGAAAAAATTCTCGTATGTAAGAGAATTTTTCTCGTTCCTACGCGAAAGTTTCTCGTTTGTACGAGATTTTTTCTCGTTTGAACGAGAAAATTTCTCGTTTGTACGAGAAAGTTTCTCGTTCGTACGAGAAATTTTCTCGTTTGTACGAGAAAATTAATTTTTTTCTCATCTTATTTTGACCCTAGTAGGCTTTCGTAAGTTTTTAATTTACTAATGTTGTAAGAACAATTTACCGAAACAAGAGATCTGCAAAACTGTAAATGGTGGTTATTTAAAATGAATGAGGGGTTGCTGAGATAACAGAACAGAACAGAACTTTATTAACACTCAGGTCTATACAGACATATGAGGATATGAATAAGTATAATACAGTGAGACATGGTTGCATATGCATTTACATGTAAAACTTAAAATAGCACTGCACGAATATTTGACACTTTCTTAGCAAGAATATATAAGTATATATATATATATATAATTTGTGTGTGTGGGTGGGGGTGGGGCAGCATACATAGTTAAGCGAGGTAACTCATGGTTTACTAAGGCTGCATTACGGACTTTATTGTAACCAACAGAAATAATATACTCAAATTAGGCGAAAGGTACTAACTACACTGTATGGACAAGCCCAATAATTAACATTCTTAGCAAACAATTTCTATTGGCCAGCCACATTCATTGGAACAACAACGGAACGGTTTCGTCAAACTTCATTGAAAACTGCAAACAGGGCCAATATTTCATTTGGAAAAAGCGAGATGATTTTGGTAACACTCAGTGCAGCTTGACCATAATCAAATATCACCATCTTAGGGTCATGGGAACAATAACTCTAAAGTTTCATAGAAATTCCTTGAAAAATGATTGAGGAGTTGTGGAGACAAGATTTTATTATTGTTAACAGAATGGCTAAAACTGACAAAACCCTAGAAAAGTCCAATGACCAGTTGAGCATGACCTCGATTAAATGATATAATAATAACTGGAAAGTTCTATCAATATCCATTGAGTACAGCAGAGGATGTTGCGGTGATAAGAACTTCTGTTGATAAAATCGGCTTAAAGTGACAAAGGGTCATAACCCTGGCACATGTAAAAAGCAGTCAAGAGTGGCCTCAGTAAAATATAATCCTCTACAGGTCATGGGAACAATAGAAGGTTTCACTAAATGCAAAGAAAACTGCAAGAGGAGTTGCAGACACAAGACTTACTGTTGAACAATTTCTAAAGGGCCAAAACTGTGGTAAAGATCAGTCGAGCATGACCTCGATAAAATATTATTCTCTTCACATCATGGGAACAATAACTAGAGAGTTTCATCAAAATCCCTTGACAATTGTAGGCGGGGTTGCGGAGACAAGTGCGTCTGTTGATAAAATGGCTAATAGTGGAAAAAGGCCATAACTCTTGTACATAGCAGTCAAGCGTGCCCACGGTATAATATGACCCTCTTCAGGTCATGGGAACAATAACTGGAAAGTTTTATCAAAATCCCTTGAAAACTGTAGGAGGAGACTGGAGCTGCGGAGAAAGGAATTTCTGCTGATAAAATAGCTAAAACTGGATAAAAACCAGTCGAGCATGACCTCGATAAAATATGATCATCTTCAGCTCATGAGAACAATGACTGGAAAGTTTCATAAAAATCCCTTGAAAATGTAAGAGGAGCTTCGGAGACAAGAACTTCTGTTAATAAAATGGCTAAACTGACAAAGGGCCATAAATCTATTAAAATAAGTCGTACATGACCTCAATAAAATATGATCATCTTCAGGTTATGGGAACAATAACTGGAAAGTTTCATCAAAATCCATTGAAAAATGTTGGAAAAGTTGCGGAGGCAAGAACTTTGGTTGATGAAATGGCTACACATGTCAAAGGACCATAACTCTATTAAAAATAAGTCGAGCATGGCTTTGATAAAATAGGATCATCTCCAGGTCATGGGAACAATTAGTGGAAAGTTTCATCAAAATCCCTTGAAAAATGTTGGAAAAGTGGGAGAGACAAGAACTTTTGTCGATAAAATGGCTAAAACTTACAAAGGGCGATAACACTAGTCAAAATCAGTCGACATGACTTCGTTATGATATGATCATCTTCAGGTCATGGGGACAATAACTGGAAAGTTCCATCAAAATCCCTTAAAAACTGTAGGCGGAGTTGCGGAGTTGATAAAATGGCTAAAACTGACAAAGGGCCATAACTCTTGTAAAAATCAGTCGAGCATAACCCCGATTAAATATGATCATCTTCAGGTCATGGGAACAAAAAAATGGAAGGTTTCATTAAAATCTCTTGAATAATGTTGGAGGAGTTACGGAGACAAGAACTTCTGTTGATAAAACGGCTAAAACTTACAAAGGACCATTACGCTAGTTACAATCAGTCGAGAATGACCTCGATAAAAATGATCGTTGAATTTGACACTGTTGAAGTCGACAACGACAGACCCAATCATTCTTTCGGAGTGTAATAGAAACTTCAACATATTCAATCAGGTAAATTCGTACTATTCTACTAAAACAAAACAAAAGAAAAGAAAAAAAAAAAGAAAAAAAAAAAAATGGTGAAAAATATAGCTACGTCTGATAATGGCTTTGTTTCGCACGATTACAGGTTGACTGGTCTCCAAGGAATGAAGATAAAAGTCACAGCATTCATTCACTGTTTTATCATCGTATTACTCCCCGGATCACATGTGAGACACCAAGTTCTGCATTGGAAGGTCAGATGATTTTCCCCCGGGTACTCCGCCGGGTTTTGCACATCTTTGATTAACGATCGACTCGCAATGAATGGAATAACCTTCAAAAGGGCCGTACAACCAAACCCCAAACTGCAAAAGTACGGGTATTTTACCAACTAAAAATACCAAGAATTCAGCCGAAGGTAATCTTGGGAAATGAATTAAATCTTTGGGTTGGCGCCAGATTGGACGCAAATGTAGACGGATTGACAAAGGGAAGAACGGACGGACGAACCGACAGACGGATGGAAAACCAGACTGATGTATAGCACAATGCGCGACAAAGCTTTTTATATAATTATGTATAAATTTTAAACCGTTATGAACCTGAGTATTTGGACAGACAGACCTACGCAAACAGTGCAGACCCTGAACATACTGAGTCTGATCAGGGTCTACACTGTTTGCCATTCCGTCTCCACTTTTTAGACTTCAACAAATTTGTTAAAATCTTAGGAGAATTACAGCAAGTCTTCAATCTAACCGATGGCTTAGGGTTTTACTCGTACTGCAGTGTAAATGTTGGGAACGTAATGCTTGGCAACGACGTTTTCTTGAAACATTAAGTCATTGAAATGAACACCCTTGTTAAAGAGTGTCAAAAGGGGTTTACTAGTTTTGTGCATTGTTTTTGTTATTAAATTGATTGAGTGAGTGTTTGGTTGACGGGACCTCGGTTTAAAGACTCATCCGAAAGTTTGGAGAAGCCCGAGATCGATCCTGCGACCCCTGGTTTACAAGGCGATTAGCGTAACCACTGCACCACAGAGGCTTCTGTTATTAAATTGTGGATACAGTAAAATTCCGCTAATAAGACCACCTAAAATTAAGACTAAATCTGCTTTTAAAAGATTTTTGATAGGTTTCAGTCATTCTTGCTTTCTATTTTCTACACTTAGTGTTCCCTATTAAGAGACCACCTTTGGAACTGTTCAAAAGTGGTCTTAAAGACCACTTTTGAACAGTCCCAAATGTGGTCTTAATATAGGAATGTTACTGTACTTGTTGGAACACGATGTGGTTCTTATAACTTAAGTGGTTCTGATGAGCACAAGTAATCTATTAGAATGAAAAACAAGGACCATCAGTAAAACACCATGTTGGTCCTATATCGCTCATTTGAGCTAATTGATCAACATTCTCAGTATTGACGTTTCATACAAGCTGACTGCTTTAAGATCGTTTCCATAAATTTTATGTTCAAAAATGTCATGTTGGTTCTATATGGAGTATATGACATGCAATGCTTTAATATAAACCACTCACCATTACCCTAGGGGTATCAAATAGGCATTTTCAGCAATCAAGGGGACTTAATTCTATGATTAATAGACCGGTTTTCGAAATTATTTGCCCGTTTACCTCCAACCCTACTTACGAGTAAGTTTCAGAAAGATCTGATCAAAACAGAAGGCGCTACGGTGGATAGCAACCAAAGTTTTTATTCGATTTCGATGAAAAGCTTATGTCAACAATCCCGCACCAGAGACATGCTATAGATGCGAAAGTTTTGAGATCAACCTACAGGGTATTGGTTAAATATGGTGACGGACAAACGCCGGATGAACTACTATACTATAACCTCTCCGGGAGCCTTCGGCGTAGGTGAGCTAAAATCATTTTCAGAGGCATAAACCCTCCTAGAACATGTAATACGTTTTAGAAAGGATTATCCTTTGGAAGCAAGGAATACACCACAGAACTGGAAAATAGAGAGTGTACATGTTTTCTGGGCCAGACTAGCTAGATTCGGCCATTTAGGCCTCATCAGTGACCCTCAAGTATTTTTTAAATTCCACAATGAAATCAATGATCCCAAAGGACAAGAAAATATAAACTACACTATGATGTAGGGCAGGGAGACTTTTTACGGCCGCCACATTCCAAGACAACAGCTGTAGTGACGTTAAATATATTCTAGAAAGAGTTATCCTTTGGAAGCAATGAATAAACTTTGGAACTGGAAAATATGGAGTGTACATGTTTTCTGGGCCAGACTAGCTAGTTTCGGTCATTTAGGCCTCATCAGTGACCCTCAAGTATTTTTAAAATTCCACAATAGAATCAAGGATCCAAAAGGACATGAAACTATAAAATGTAAGCCTACTCCATCTATATTTCATTCATCACGGTAGAAAGTGCGTGTGATGAATACCCTTTTTAACCCCACTTCATAAAGAGAAATCATGGCTTTACATGGGTATACATGTACATTATTTTTATTAGCTCCAAGACACAGGCTGTGGGTACGCGCTAGACCACCCTTCAATGAGGAGGTTCTAACAAGTACCCACAGTAAAAACTATGTTTGGGGGATATAAAAGGCAAATATCACAAATTTTCATAATAAAAAATAACCGTTTTTGAGGAAAGAAAGAATGCAATATGTCATAAGGATGTACAGTGTATTTATCGTAATGTCAGCGTACACACGCTCTTGACGACTGCTCGCCGATACGACTACACCTTTTCGTTCAACGCGTCATATGAGCCCCGCCAAGCGAATTTGTGTCTTCGAGCATTCAGTCATGACAAATTTTAACTGCGCATGCCCAGCCATTCAGAGGGGCCAGGGATATGGCTTTCTGTCTGAAGGTACCTATTGGTTCACTGCTTGAATGAGCGAGGAGCGAAGGTTCTGGCGAGACTGCGCGGATGCGCAGGCTCGCCTGAACCTTTGCTGCTCGCATTGGCGATAAGTACCAAAATCGCTTGACGGGGCCCATATTTTTATGGCATATGGAAATTAAAATTTGCTGAAATTTTATAAAGAAATGCATAAAAAATGATGTTTATATTATCCATGCATTTTATTTTATCAACAAGTGACTGCTTCCTAAGCCTGTGTCGAGCTGAACGCATTACAACTGATTATGTACTCTTAGAGTTCTGCTGATGCCTATTATTGTTAAGAAATCCGCATCTCGAAAACACGCCTTTATAATTTTGACCCCCTTAACACCAATTTTCATCTAGTAAACCTGGGGTTTACAGGGGTAAACCTTATTTTCTTATTTCTGCTCTGCTTCTGCTTTTATAGGATGTGGGTACTCGTTAGAACCGCCTCGATGAGGCGGTTCTAAAGTGTATCCTCAATCTATATTTTGAACATAAATAAACAAAATAAATTCTAACACAGCGCGCCTATATCACGAGTGGTAATCAGGGGAACTAGCTCGAAAATGAGTCAATGGAAATTTGTTCCCTCCACACATCCGGGAGCTCTCGAGCTAGCTCCATCAACAGAAAACTTGAAAACAAAGGTAGGTCTCGAAGAGTTTTATCACCATTATTTTCTTTGTAAACTATTTATAAAAAAAACCGGCAATGCAGTTCCACATAGAAATGATTAAACTTTGTACCCCGCTAGAATTTGCCATGAAAATTTGCAGAGCTGGAGTATGAATGAAGCTAAACTTTTTATCACGGACCTGAAAAATTGTCAATTTATGTCAACACGGAGATTTTGGCCGACGATTGTTTCATTTTCCGTCAAAAGTACGCCCTTCACACCCCCAGAAGTAACAGTCCTAGTGAAATGAAACATGGAACGTTTGAAACAAGCAAAATATTTTGGCCGTGGTAACGTTACTTGCCACTTATGACGAAATTACTGTACGAGCTAGTCTTCTCGACAATCGAGCTAGTTCACTCGACATGGAGATAGTGCCCTCAAAGATGAAACATTCATAAGATGACTGGGGCCTGATTCGATGTCTTTCTATGGTCCCACCCAGTTTATCCAACTGGTTTCTTTACCTCTGGCTAGTGGGCCTGGTGGTTAAGTGCGCTGTCTGTCTGGTTTAACCATTTAGCTGCAAACTCAAATTGAGATTTGACATAATACTGTTTTATATTGAATGTTCGATTTTTTTTTCAGATGGGCGCTTTCCAAGGAAAAAGTTCCAAAGGACTATTCCTGAGCAGAAAAATACCGGACATGCAACAAAAAAAAAAAAAAAAAAAAAAAATATATATATATATATATATATATATATATATATATATATATATATATATATATATATATATATATATATATATATATATATATATATATATATATATATATATATATATATTCCTGTGCTAGATAATCGGGCGCCTCTTTACTTTTTATTCCCTAGAGTATTATAGTTGTTCATGAATCATTTGACTAAGTATCATCCCTACATTTCGAGTATTTTATCCGATAGAGGCTTTTGTCTGTCTGTCTGTCCATCCGTCTGTACGTTTGTTCGTTCGTTCATCCGTCTTCCAATGGACCCATCCATCTAAATACCCACTCACTTACCCCTCTCTGTAGTGTACCCATCCATCCAACCAACATCCATCCATCCATTGATCCGTTCTAAATTGGAAGCAACTAGGTGGGCGAAATGACTCAGGGGGCGAAAAGACCAGGCTTGTGGACGAAACAGCTATGGATGCAAAATGGGGCGAAACTACCAGGGAGGAACGACTGAGGGGCCGTCTTGGTGACATAGTATCTTGTTACCCCACTAGACAGAGGTAAAGAAACCAGTTGGATAAATTGCCTGGAAAGACATCGAAACAGGCCCCAGTCATCTGATGGATGTTTCATCTTCATTTTTTGAGGGCAATATCTACACGTCGAGTGAATTGGAAGGAGGCGAAGCAACTAGGTGGGCGAAATGACTCAGGGTGCGAAAAGACCAGGCTTTGTGGACGAAACAGCTATGGGTGCAAAATGGGGCGAAACGACCAGGGAGAAACTGCTGAGGGGCCGTCTTGTGGGCATAGTATCTTGTTACCCCACTAGACAGAGGTAAAGAAACCAGTTGGATAAATTACCATAGAAAGACATCGAATCAGGCCCCAGTCATCTGATTGATGTTTCATCTTCATTTTGAGGGCAATATCTCCATGTCGAGTGAACTAGCTCCTTGTCGAGAAGACTAGCTCGGACAGTAATTTCGTCATAAGTCGCAAGTTACGTAATCACGGCCAAAATATTTTGCTTATTTCAAACGTTCCATGTTTCATTTCACTAGGGATGTTGCTTCTGGGGGTGTGAAGGGCTTACTTTTGGCGGAAAATGAAAAATCGTCGGTCAAAATCTCCGTGTTGACATAAATTGACAATTGTTCAGGTCCGTGATAAAAAGTTTAGCTTCATTCATAGTCCAGCGCTGCAAATTTGCATGGCAAATTCTAGCGGGGTACAAAGTTAAATCATTTCTATGTGGAACTGCATTGCCTGATTTTTTTATAAATAGCTTACAAAGGAGAAAATGGTGATAAAACTCTTCAACACCTACCTTTGTTTACAAGATTCGTGGCGATGGAGCTAGCTCGAGAGTTCCCGGATGTGTCGAGGGAACAAATTTCCATTGACTCATTTTCGAGCTAGTTCCCCTGATTACCACCCGTGTATATAGGCAATGGAAAATAACTGTGTTCTATTCTACAACAAATCACGACAAGGAAGAGAGTGACGAGTGACGTCATTAAAAACGGCAAATTTATGACGTCACTAGTCGATTTCCTTCACGTTAGACGGTGTAACGTCATTTTCTCGCATCGAAAACGTTAGAAAAGGATATAAATGCATGTGTTTCAGTCGATAATTTTAGCGGGATTTCTTCTAACAATGGCGAAAAGTTGTAAGATTTTGAAGGAAACAACGGCATTATTGCCGATTTTCAGCGTGTTAGAATCGAAATAGATCAGCTCTAGTTTGTGATTTGTTGAGTAATAAATCACAGTTTGTCGGTCAGTTGTAAGTAGACAAATCACGCGCGCTACGCGCTCGTGATTTGATCTACTTTACAACTGACCTCCAAACAAATCAACAAATCACAGATAGAGCTGATCTATTTCTTAAACAATGTTTACCTTATAATATTGTTATTCGGCGGTATGAGTGGGAAACCCTTGCCACACTTAACATATATGCCAAATATGAAGACTCTTTCTCAAATGGTTCAAAAGTTATGATACATTAGGTCACAGGTCAAGGTCAGTCACAGGTCATATGCTTTATATGAGTGGGAAGCCCTTGGCACAAGGAACCTACATGCCAAATATGAAGTGTATGTCTCGTACGGTTCAAACGTTCTAGCTCCAATATATGTTGAGATATGGTAAAATTACAAAACAAAAAAAAAAAAAAATAAATAAAAAAAAATAAATAAAAAAATAAATAAATAAAAAGGGCTACAATTCATGGACTATGTTTTACAATTTATTCTGAAAAAGGGGATCAACAGATCTACGCGTCACTACCAGTCTATACATAATGCTATGTATCAAAAAGCGTGCAATGAAAAAAAAAAAAATGTTGATCTACGCGTCACTACCAGTCCAATCATAATGCTATGTATCAAAAAGCGTGCAATGAAAAAAAAAAAAAAAAAAAAACGTAACAATGGCCAATAACTCATGAAATTATTTTTCAAAATGTATTTAAGTCAATCGGGTCTTCTACGCGTCCATACGGGACAATTGGGATCATCATGCCTCGTGTCAAATCAAGGGACCTTACCTGTACTGGCAGTTTTTCCAGCTCCGAAAATCCCGTAAAAATTGAAACATCCTCAAAATGACCCACTTTGTTTTTATTTGATTTTCTCAAATTTAACATTAAAGGAAAGAAAAATCATTTTTCTACTTACATTTTCAGCCACATTTTTCATTGCATAATGAATGTTTAATCACTGTAGTTTAAAATCAGATACTGTCGCGTACGATTTTTGCTAATTTACTATTGAAGTACATTAGACATAAGGTCCTGTTTTTATTATAAAATTGACCAATCTTAATTTGATGAAATATATATAAAATTATATTCAAATTAACGGTCAGATATTGAATTTTTTATAATCTTAAACCACATTTTCGCTATCTAGCGTAGAAATGTTCAGAGAAAAATGTTCTCTATTAACTTCTATATACAGTAGAACTTCGATTGCTCGAACACCGATGGCTCGTTTACCTTGGATGTGTCGAACCCATTCTTGAGCCCCTAGCGAAATCCTCTACATAAGAAAAAGTAGGGGATAAAAAAGGAAATTTTAGTCTTTTATCTTGCAAATGTATGCTGTGTGTACTCATTAGAATCACAGCATACATTTTTATTAGAGAACATCGAAAAGATGTCTAAAAATATCTCGTTATCCCTCCTGACAGTAACCTCAGTGGCTCGAACTACCTCTGTCTCGAACAGATTTTCGAGGTCCCAAAGGTGTTCGAGCCATTGAAGTTCGACTGTATTTGATCGCGTAACTTTAATCGGACACAGGTAATTTAGTGGATACCAATTGTCCCACATGACTACCAATCTTTCAGCAGGTTTCAGGGCTCTATCTTCAACTTTGTTTATAAATTTTGTTTAGATATTTTGCTGACAAGATTTCATATTTTTGCAAAGGGCAATAACTCGGGAAAGGGGCATAATAACAATAAGAATATACGTGTCAACTATTTTGTCATGAGAATTCCAAAGCCCTAGCATGTACGTTTCAGAAGTTATCCTATGCTTAAAAAAGCGTAACGGATGCACGGACGGACGGACAAACGAACGACACAGAAGCTTCGTGTTTGTTGTTTGGACTCAGTGTGCTGAGAATGGCAGTGGCGAAAGTGCTACAAATAAAACAAACTACCAAGGACGGCGTTACCGAAAAGACCTAAAAAGATCCAACCCACAAAGGGTGGTATTGCTAAAAAACACCCTAAAAAAGATGGCATTGCCGAAATTGCCTAAAATGATCAAACCTACAAAGGACCGCATTGCCGAAATACCTAAAATAATCCAACCCACAAAGGACGGCACTGCCGAAAATACCTAAAATGGTCCAACCCGCAAAGGACGGTTTTGCCGAAACTATCTGAAATGATCCAACCTACAAAGGATGGCATTGCCGAAAATGGTCCAAACTACAAAGGGCGGAACTGCCGAAATCTAGTTTTGCTTACATTTTTGTTTATATCGGATGTTTTCGATGAAAGCCCACAAAGAATGGCATTGCAATAAATACCGAAAATGAACCAACCCATAAAGGATTGCATTGCCGAAAAACAAACGAAAATAACCCAATTTGCCAGGATTGGAATTGCGGACAATACCGAAAATAATATAATCCATAAATGATGGCATTACCGAAAATACCGAAAAACATCCAACCGAGAAAGGACGACATTTCAAATTATCAAACAAACACCGAAAACCTAATTAGTTCGGACAAGCCCGCGCAATGCAATATGCTAATACAACCGTGCAACATAGTGCATTTTTTCACATATCCAAAATGGCTACTAATCTGATGAAAATCAGTAATACTGTTCTTATTTATACTGCAAACATAGGTTGTGTGTTAAAACCGATATTTTATATATTAAAACTGGGGTTTACAAAGGTATACTTTATTTTTCTTTTATACCGCAAACACCCATTCTAGTAACCTAACAAAGGGGGTCGAATAACTGCACGTTATAATCGGTAGTGACCTATAATACCTTCTACTGACCTATAATACGTTTAGTGACCGTTTATAGACCGGACCTACTTTTCAGGTCACTAATTTACAAGTGTAAACAATAACATGCAACCTTTCATACATGGGAAAACAACGAAACTGCAAGTTAATTTTTTTGCAATATTTATTCGAACAGATTTTTTGAAATTTCACCTAAATTCTTACCTTCTCGGCTTTTCCTGGTTTGAATGGCCCGTTGGAATAACTGCGCACTGCTACTGCAGTTGCGTCTCAACCTCGAAAATATTTTTAAAGCTAAAATAGACTATTTATTTGCAGATTTTCACATAGAAAGTAAAGCGCTGAGAAACTTTTATTCGAGCGTCCATGTTGTTTCCTACGTCTTTGTGATGCGGTGACGTCAGAAACTTTGCACTCGTTGACGTTACGTTATACTACGTGTGCGCACCATGGCACTGAATGTCGTTTAACATGCCTCACTGTCTACTGTCTGTTTTGCTTTAATTTGCTTAACTATTGCAACACACGTTGCGGTATAAACTAAATACATGGATAGAATATAATCGGTTCGCCCCGACAATTTTATAGGGCCTCGCTAAAGCTCGCCCGTATAAAATTGTCTAAGGCTCACCGATTATATTTTATTATTAAAGACACTAACCATGTATTTACTATTTATACCGCAATCAGGCATTCCAGTGACCTAATAAAAGGGGTCGAATAACTGCACGGTATTATTGGTAGTGACCTATAATACAGTCTACTGACCTATAATACGTCTAGTGACCGTTTATGGACCGGATCTACTTTTCAGGTCCCTAATTTGCAAGTGTAAACAAAAAATGCAACCTTTTGTACACGGGGAAATAACGAAACTGCAAGTTATAATCTTTACAATATTTATTTAAACAAATTTTCAGAAATTTCAGCTAAATTCTTACCTTGTCAGGCTTTCCTGATTTGAATAGTCCGTTGGAATGATTGCGCACTGCTACTGCGGTTGCGTCTCAACCTCGAAAATAAATTCTAAAGCTTAAATAAGCTATTTATTTGCAGCTTTTCATACAGAATGGAAAGCGCTGAGATACTTTTATTCGAGCGTCAATGTTGTTTCCAACGTCTATGTGGCGCGGTGACGTCATAAACTTTGCATTCCTTGACGTCACGTTGTACTACGCACTGAATGTCGTTTAACATGCCTCACTGTTTGTGGTCTTTGCTAAATTATTGCAAAACCCTTGGGTGTTTTGAATTGCGGTATAAACTAAATATATGATTAGTGTCTTTAATAATAAAATATCGTCTGTTCGCCGCGACTCGCTGAAGCTCGCCCTAAAAATTGTCTAAGGCTCACCGAATATATTTTATTATTAAAGACACTAACCATGTATTTTCTATATTTCTGCTCTATAACGGTACTCGTTAGAACCTATTTTTCTTAATTCTGTCTTATAATATAGATTGTTGGTACTCGTTAGAACAGCCTCGATGATGCGGTTCTAACGAGTATCCACAATCTATATTTTGAGCAGAAATAAGAACTAGAAATGCGTCCATAGGACACGGATCCCCCCGTCTGAAAATATGTTTATGTTCGTATTCATCCATAGAAAGTTATTGACCGTGTTTAAGTTTTGGACCCTTTTTTCACATTTGACCACTAAGTATGACCTTGACCTTGGAGGTAAGGACCTTGGAGATTGTCTCATGATGGCCAACATTTCTTCCAAGTAATTTCAAAATCCATCCAGAGATAAGAAAGTTATTGACTGCGTTTAAGTTTCGGACCATTTTTGTTTTACCTTTGACCTCTAAGTATGACCTTGACCTTGGAGGTACGGATCTGGGTTTGCATGCGACACATTGTCTCATGATGATCAACATTTCTTCAAAGTAATTTCAAAATCAATCCCGAAACAAGTAAGTTATTGACTGCGTTAAAGTTTCGGACCCTTTATTTTTACCTTTGACCTCCAAGTATGACCTTGACCTTGGAGGTACGGACCTAGCTTTTGCACGAGACACATCGCCTCATGATGGTTAACATTTCTACAAAGTAATTTCAAAATCCATCCAGAAATAAGAAAGTTATTGACTGCGTTTTAGTTTCGGACCCTTTTTTATACCTTTGACCTCTAAGTATGACCTTGACCTTGGAGGTACGGACCTGGGTTTTGCACGTGACACGCCGTCTCATGATGGTTAACATTTCTGACGAGTAATTTTAAAATCCATCAAGAAATAAGGAAGTAATTGACTGCGTTTAAGTTTCGGACGCACGGACGAACGGGGCATAAAAATCACAATTTTCATCTTACAGTGTTCGTGTTTTCGGCGGTAAAGTTTACAATGTAATTGTATAGGCGTGTTTTCGTAATGTAGTTTTGCTAAAAGGGGCAATTCTAGCGAACAACCTAATCTATGTTTGTACGGGGCGCCGTTTTACTATTTAATCCGTATTTATAGATTGCCATAAATCGAATTATGGATATCCATAATTCGATTTATGGATATCCATAAATCTGCCGAATAATGGATATCTATTATTCGAATAATGGATATCCATAATTCGATTAATGGATATCATTAATTCAGATTGTTTTATGGATATCCATAATTCGATTTATTGTTATCCATAATTCGAATTATGGATATCCATAATTCGATTTATGGATATCCATTATTCCTCTGATTTATGGATATCCATAATTCGAATATGGATATCCATAATTCGATTTATGGATATCCATCGTTCAGATCGATATATCCATCGTTCAGATCGATTTATGGATATTCATAATTCGAATTAGGCGTATCCATAAATCACCGCCAAAGCTTTTGGTTTAATGATTTCTCCCTTAAACACGTGATTGTTTATAGTAAAAATCTTCAAAATCCTCAAGGTCTTCATCATCGCTGGAAGATGATGGCCGGTCAACGGGACCTATTTGCCGTGCAGCCTTTTCAGCCCGTAAGGCTTCCAAAGCAACGGACGGCATACGCTGAATGCCCGCCATGTGTGCAGTTAAATATCGGAACCAGCCGTAAGATCTGGGCCCAGGATTACAATCGATACTTAAATTAAGGTCGACTTAACGATTTAAGGAGGTATTCTTATCTTAGTAAAGTATTTCCTTAAAAAGTGCATTCGAAAGCCACCTATTTCATTTACATAGTATTTAACTTCGGATGAAGTCGTAATTTTGACGGATTTTTTTTTTCGAAGATAAGCACGTAAGTTTCATTTACACATTGATGTAGGCGGCCCACAATTTTCCCGCGATCTGTCAAAAATCTCTTCTTCTGCTTGATTGAATGGAGACAATAGAAAATATGATGGTTTAGTTTCCATTTCACTACATAAACAATGAAAAGTGCTTTATACACTATAAAACGTGTTTCATTGAAGCATCACACTCGATCTCAATTTGTGCGGACAAACATTGGTCACAATGTAGCACCACGACATATTCAAAACGCTGTTTCTACGGGATCCCTTTAGAAACAAGAAATCATACAATATTTGAATATGCAAAGCTCGGTTTTATGGAGTCTTTTTCGAATTGAGGTTTAACGACCCCGTCAACACTGTAGGTCATTTTGGAGACGTTTCTTCCAATTTTACCGACACTGAGATGAAATGACATCTGAAGCCCTGTCGCCCAATGAAACCAAAGGGCTTATATGCAGTGGACGGTCTGACTCACACCACTTTGCCTGGGCAGACTTAGTCTTTTTAAGCTGTTTACCAATACTCGTGCTAGTGTGGTCAGTTTCAGCTCTGCATGGAAGCACCATGCAGCCAAATCTGTTTCTTCAAGCCCCGAGGGGCTGGGCGGAATCGGTTTTATGGAGTCTGTCCATGATTCACCCTTCTCATGCCGTTAAGAATATTGCATAATATTAAAACTAATCTGGAGCGCTATGTTACAACGCATAATGTAGTAATGTAGTAATTTCTTCATTTTGATTTTTTTTACTACATTATGCGTTGGCATAGTCGACGCGAAATGAAGTAAAAAAATATTTCATTTCGCGTTGATATGCACCATATCGACGCATAATGAAGTAATGATGGTAGAACATAGCTGTCTTCGAAAAGACTTAGGAAGCAATACAGTTAAATTCCTACAATTTAGACCACATTTGAGACGGTTCAAAAGTGGTCTTTAAGACCACAGTTGAACAGTCCAAAAGACGGTCTTCCACAAAAGCACACTGAAGGTCAAAATCACAAAGAAAATGTAGCTTTAACCTTCCAAATATGCTTTAAAAACAAAATTTGTATTAATTTTAGGTGGTCTTAATAGTGGAATTTCATTGTATTTGATTAAGCCAGTAGAATTAAAATCGTACGCCTTGCGCTATTTTGGTCTCATGCCTGATGTCTTTCCCTCATTTGTGTTTTAAGGCTCAACACAGCAGACAGACAGACAGACAGACAGACAGAATGGACAAAAACTATATACCCCCTTGCATACTTCGTATGCCGGGGGTATAAATAGATGGGCTGCACGATGCTTCCACGCAGAGCTGATACCGCCCGTACATGAGTCCTCGTAATCTGCTTAGAAGGTCTAAGCCTGTCCAGGAAAACTGCTGCGAGTCGGCCCATCCATGCATATAAACCCTATTGCTTTTAATTGGACGGCAGCGATTGAGATGTCATTTCATCTCAATATCGGGTAAAAGTCCCATAAAATTTGAAGCAATGTCTCCAAAATGACCTAAATAATCTTTACGGGAACGTTAAACCTCAAATCAAACAAACAAACTGTTGACGCATAATGAAGTAAAATTAAGTATGCCACCCATCGCCGCAAAATGAAATAATTCTTTCATTTTGCTCAAACCTCTTAGTATCGACGCATAATGAAGTAAAAACGACATTTTATTTCATTTCGCGTCGACTATGCCAACGCATAATGTAGTAAAAATTTCAAAATGAAGAAATTACTACATTACTACATTATGCGTTGTATCAGCGCTATGGTGAAGAACCGGCAAGACTCCGCAGAAACCACCCCACACTTAACCCCAGCTACAGTATTGTTTTCGGATGTCATTATTATACATGTATGTAGTTGATAGTGCAGACAAACACGGAGAAACCCGTAGCTCCAGTCGGAGTAAAAGAACAAAACACACAAAAAATCGGATATAAAATCACTGTACATTTGATCTTGGATTTCCCCGTCTTTTTTATGAGTGAGGTCCTTATCTGTGTATAACCTTACAGTTGGTGAGACATAAAGCGCTCACTCCCTCACCTCGCTCACATGCACGAGCTTACGAGGGAGGTGGTACGCCTCAAATTTATTTTTATTCAGCATTTCAAGGCAGGGGGAAGAAGCATATGATTGGTTGTGGACATTATTAGTTGGACGCCCCAGTAACGCAAGATACATGTCACCTTGCCTCACCCGACCAGCCCAAGTCGACCACACGCGACCTCCAGTAAACCACTTAGAAGGTCTAAGCCTGCCCAGGGAAAGTGCTGCAAGTCGGGCCGTCCATGCATATAAATCTTGTTGGTTTCATTGGGCGGCAGGGCTTGAGATGTACTTTCATCTCAATGTCGAAAAAAATGGAAGCAACACTTCCAAAATCAACCCTAAATAGTGTTGAGAGGACGTTAAATCTCAAATCAATAAAAAAAACCCAACTTCTTTGTATTTCATAAATTTTGATATCTAGAATCTTACACAAATGGTCCTTTCATATGAAAGTTACGAACGGGCCTTCGAATTGTATTCTAAATTTGATTTTATTGCCTTTACCATGACCATTTGCCCAGCAAAAGTACATCGTTGACATACGTTACAGTTGTTCACGCCAAAGTAGTAATTATTTACATATCAAGTGTAAAGTCTAATGTAAACCTATAGAAAAAATGCTGTTGATACTTCCATGAACGCATCGAGTCACATGATTTTCAATGACGTCAAGTGACGCCAGTCTAAACCATGGTTCTCTATGATCTCATTGGGTGTTGTCGGCGACAGTGTTATTCCGCTTTGTAGAAAAGCATCGTGTAAAAGTTTTTCAGCTTTAACAGTTTGCCTTATAAGCATCCCCCCCCCCCCAGTGATGAGGAAAAAAGAATGTAAATATAAGAAATATTTCTTTTCGATGTTCATGAAGCTATGAACGACAGCGGGTCGCTAGCAAAGTTTATATGAACCCCTTCGGAGTTCATTTACTTCGCAGGCGACCCTGTTCGTTCATACTTTCATGAACAGCAGAAAAATAAGTCATTTCTTAAATGCACGTGGCGTCATACTATTTCATGACACTGAATATAAAGAAGGAACGTTGTGAACATTGTATGCGTAAAATTAGCAGGACATGCATAAGCGTAGGAACATGGACCCGATGTGCCACAGGATCAGTTTTTAAATAACAGACAAAAATGATACGCACCACCCTCCCTCCCTCCCTCACCCACACACACCTGTCGGCCCCCGCCCAACCATCGGGGCTTGAAGAAATAAATGGGCTGCATGAAGCTTCCACGCAGAGCTGAATCCAACCGCACTCGAGTACTGGTTACCCACTTAGAGGATCTAAGCCTGCCCAGGAAAAGCTAAGCGAGTCGGGCCGTCCATGCATATAAATCTTGTTGGTTTCATTGGGCGACATGGCTTGAGATGTCATTTCATCTCAATCTCGGGTAAAACTCCCACAAAATAGGAGCAACGTCTCCAAAATGACCTGTATAGAGTTGGCGGGGACGTTAAACATCAAATCAATCAATCAAACATATACACACACACCTACCCTGACAAAAACAGCCAAGTTGTTTAAGACTCCCTTTCGCTTG
This sequence comes from Lucinisca nassula, assembly GCA_963580285.1. NCBI lineage: Eukaryota > Metazoa > Mollusca > Bivalvia > Lucinida > Lucinidae > Lucinisca > Lucinisca nassula. Next base: position 82,586,754 of record OY757018.1, on the reverse strand, counting down.
TAAGAACCTTCCTACACAAAACAATAAATTGTTGTCCTGTCACCAGTTTTATACAGTATTATGTAAAGGGAAGTTTTTATACAGCTCTATTCGTCAAAAATTTTGACACACCAATGGAGAATACATCCCAGTAGTATAATACCTCATCGCCAAGTCGACTTGCGCCACAGGGAGGAAAAAATGTGGCTCGATCGGGGCCCCGAACCCAAGGCCTCTCGCATATGATGCAAACACTCTACCGTCTGAGCTACCGGGCATGATTAGTGATTTCGGGCAAATTTAGGCTCTCATGTTTGTCGTTGTTGATATATACATTCATGTGTCAAGGTCAAATCTTAAAAGTTAAAGTACCTACCTGGGTTACCTTAAATATTTAAGTATTTTCGTTGGTTAAGTATCGACTTAAACGAAAGAAATGCTTTATAGTTCACTTTATACGACAGTTAAGTAAATACTTAGTTTAAGTAGGTACTTAAAATTTAAGTACGCGTTGTAATCCTGGGCCCTGGAATTGCCGGCCAACCCACCCGGTCCCTCTGGAATCACCTCTATGAGGAATGTGCACCTAAGGACACTGAATGTCGGAGGTAAGATTATTATGATCCAAACAGGCAATATCGTGCATGCTTTCTGGAGAAAAATGAACCTGGTCGTCATATACAGTATATATTAACATATATATCCATATAATACTCTACTTGAGATGTATGGTGTACCAGGCAGATTCAGATATATCTCCTGACCCCACCCATTGGGGCTTGGAGAAATAGATTTGGCTGCATGCGCTGAGAGTACTGGTAAACCGTTTAGAAGGTCTAAACCTGTCCAAACAAAGTCGTGCGAGTCAATGGGCGACAGGGATTGAGATGTTTGTTTGTCTGTATGTATTTGCGTTTAACGGCCCAGTCAACACAAATTTAGGTCATTTTTGAGCCGGTCTGTTTACCTATCCACACTTTTTCTGAGCAGGCTTATACGTAAGCAGTTAACCAGTACAGTGCATATTCTGTCGCCAGAAACTGACAGCTGCCCCTCTTGAATCAACGGAAAGGAGAGAATGACCGTAGAAAAGTATTCATGATCAATCTCCACGAAAGAATGTTGCCAATCCCGGCAGGTATCGAATCCGCGTCCTCCTGATCACCAGGCAGACGCGCATCCGACTGAGCTATCGAGGCCGGCGGGATTGAGATGTCATTTAAACGCAATGAAGGCCAACATAATTGGAATCAACGTCTCCAAAATGACCTAAATAGTATTGAAGGGGACGTTGAACCTCAAATCAAACAAAACATATCTCTCCCACACCATAGGCCACCACTAAGCCTACCCTACATTACCTCCACCTCCGTCCCGGCTTTTATTACACATCTAAATCGGAAATTTTACGCGAATAGTCGAGTTTTTTTTTTTTTTTTTTTTGCAAAGGGAGCGGTCATTATTCATTAGGTTTATTTGCAGAGGAGAACTATGGATATCCATAATTTGATTTATGGTTATCCATAAATCAGCCGAATAATGGATATCCATTATTCGATTTATGGATATCAATAAATCGAAGAATGGATATCCATTATTCGATTTATTGATATCATTATCTAGTTCGATTTATGGATATCCATAATTCAATTATCGATATCCATAAATAATTATGGATATCCATATATAATAGTGAATATCCATAATTTGAATTATGGATATCCATAATTCGAATTATGGATATCAATAAATAATTATGGATATCCATATATAATAGTGAATATCCATAATTTGAATTATGGATATCCATAATTCGAATTATGGATATCCATAAATAATTATGGATATCTATAAATACGGATTAAATACTACATCGGCGCCCCATTTGTTTGGAGCATAAATCGGAAAACCGTCACTAAGTTTCATCTGAAAAAGAATTTTTAAAGACACAGAAGACAGCATTATACAGTAATATTGTTGCGTGAGTGGGCGTTTCAGTTTTACGTCTCACCAACAGCTAAGGTCATACGGAGACGGGACATCGGTTTAAAGACTCATCCGAAAGTCTGTAGAAGCCTGGGATCGATCCTGCTACCCCTGGTTTACAAGGCGAGTAGCATAACCACTACACCACGTAGGCTTCTAGTAATATTGTTGAAAATTTAAAATGAATGGTGGGTCGATTATGTCCGAGTGAAGTCTGGAAACAAATGGCCCTGAACAGGGCCTTAAACTCATGTACTTTCTGACGGGTTCAACACTGTTTACACGAGTCCTTGTTGTACAGACAAATAACCGTTTTTACAGAGCGCTCTGACGTCACAGTGCGGAGAAAGGCGCTACTTTATTCATTTAACGTCACCTAAATTTGGTACATGGTCAGCGACACTCACGTGGGCAATAGCAGGCGGGAACTTCACACTCGACCTACACTTTTGACAACCCAGAAATGAAACACCATTCGGCACGGCAGTCAATTGGCCAAATTATTGGAGAACCAATTTACCTAACGCCATCGTTTCTGCCTAATAGTGCACTGTTGATATGTGAAAATTTAACCCTACACACTAAGGAGGACAATGTATATGTTAGTGTAGTAACCCAGCAGGCAAATGACGAAATTGTGACGTCACATCAACGTCGATGCAACGTCATGACGTTTATGCAACGTCACATCATCGTCGATGCACCGCACCGAAGTTGATTTGACGTTGCCCTAGCGACATGTGCCTGCTGGGAAGTGAGTTAGGTGGTATTTTTTGTTTCTCATTATAAATTATTTCTAATTATCACATGACGTCGCGTCTGAGAATGTAATAACGCCATGCATAAAATTCGATTATCCACTAGTGGATTAAATATGCAAATTAGTTGGATACGCCCCGTAACGTTACATGTACGCCGCCCTTCACAACGTCGCGTTTACTATATTGACATTTTCGTAAAAAAATCATGAATAAAATGCGTTTTAAATGTCATATTACAAATGGAGTCTTGCATTCGAGTTCATGTATTATTAGATTTACTAAACTCGTTAAAATGCTTGGCAAAGCCTAGCATTTTATCCTTTCTCCTCAACTCGTTAAATAAATTCAATAATACATGAACACTCATGTAAGATCCTCTATTTATAATTAATTAGGTTTATGTATTTAATTAATTTTACATATCCTCTAAATTTTAATATTTCTGCAAAATGTCTATTTATGTATATCTCTCGACACAGAAGCACAACTAAAACATGAAAAGTTGAGAAAGCCCAAAAGTTGTGGTTTGCGATACTTCGCCAGGAGCTTCACATTAACCCTTAATATACAAAATGGAATCTTCCTCCTCATACGATATAGCAGGAGTCCATTTCAAAATTTGCGGGGGGGGGGGGGGGGGGGTTGTTTACATAAAAATGTATTTGGAAAATGACTCAACTTTTAGCAAACAGTGTAGGCCCTGATCAGACGCTGCGTTCGGTGGCGTCTGATCTGGGCAAGCACTGTTTGCCAGGGTACCCGTTTCGGGGTTTCTGGTACAAAATGTGTTAAATGACAAATGCGATAAGAATTATCAGGAATCCAACAAGAGCACCGCATGCGGGTGCCAACGCTCGGCTGCAAAAATTTTAACTCAGCCAAAAATATCTTGAGGGCTACCTCACCTATTGGTATGAGTTCCCCTTTTCATAATGAACAACTAGTCCGAGTTTCAAGTAAATATGTTCAGTAATGACAGAGATATTACAAAATGTCCAAGTTTTTGCAAAAATTCTAAGTCGAAAAAGGGGCATAACTGCGCCAAAAATATTTTGAGGGTTACCGCACCTATTGGTATGAGTTCCCCTTTTCATAATGAACAACTAGTCCGAGTGTCAAGTAAATATGTTCAGTAATGACAGATATATTACAAAATGTCCAAGTTTTTGCACGACGACGCAGAGGACGACGCACACGACGACGCCAGAGCTATGACAATACCTCGTCGTTTTCTTCTAAAACAGCCGATCTAAAAATCGAGGTTTGCAGACTTCGACACGTAAAGCTCGATGGTTTGCCTTTCTGGCGTAAAATCTCTCAAACTACGATTTTTTTCTTTGCTACCATTTTTAACATATTTCTTATGAAATGTCACGCTCCTGGGAGCAAAAAGACAAATATTCTAAAACGACGACCAATGCATCAGACTGAAGTTACCTTTTTTACATCTCCCTTCTGGATCCTTCTTTTTTCGTATCTTGGCCCCTTTTCTTAACACAGGCTCACAATAGAGTCCTTTATCACATTTTCCCAAATAATGGAAATATCCTCCACAGCGCTCTCCCTCAACACGTGCACATACCGGACAACACCCGCACACCCCGGTCGTTGCTCCTCCCTTACAAAGCAACTTCGATGCCTTGCGTGGGCTACAATGTATCTTATCACATGGAGGGCACTTCATTGCGAAAATAGCCACACAGACGGACGAACAAACAAACAGAAATATAAGTATGTTATATCCACCGAAAACAGTGTTCATCATCTGCTATCTTGACAAGTAACTCCCAAAAGATTCCGATTAAAGCTTGATAGGATGAATATTAAATATTAAGTTTCACACATTAACATACATTTGGTCACAGATTAGTATCAGAAAATGAATTATAGTATCAAAGTTTACATTTTTATGTTATAGTCTTCATAATCACACTGTACAGGTCCTATTTCTTCTATTTTATATTCTCCGTCTTTATGTTGTTTTCTTTCGAAAAGTTCCCCATTTTTTCTAATTTAATTTTTAAGACACGATCCTCCCTGAATCATTTGACTTTTACAATGAAAGGCACTCAAAAATCTTGTCGGCGAAGTTCAAAGGAAACCGGTATATTTCATAATGATCAGACACGTGAAATAACATTTTTCTTTCGCGGTAAAGCAACCTGTTGTACGTCAGATTCATTCACTGCGCGTGTGGGAACTTCTAAAATCAATCAACCAATCAAATGTGGGCCTAATCATGACATCATCGCCTATTTAAATCGTTTTCTCTCTCACTCGTAAATCAATCTCTATATATTTCATGAAAGTATTTTAAATATCCAATATATTTTATCTACTCTCATTCATTTTCAAATTATCATCGTTCAGCAACATTTTCGTCGCTTTTGAGAGAAAAAAATAAACAAAATTTAAAACAAAGCACACTTTCGCCTCAAATTGCACATTATTATTATTATTTCATTTCAAAGGAATGTTTCCAACCAAGAATCAGGTGCCTTCCCGAAATACAAATGGAAGAATTATGATTTTGAAACCGCATAACTCCAGACATGGTGGATATTTGATGAAAACTAAAGGAGGATTTTCCTTATTTCTCCATAAAAACCTATGTTGTGGGTATTCATTCGAACCGCCTCGCCGAGGCGGTTCGAATGAATACCCACAACATAGGTTTTTATGAAGAACTGACAAAAAATTATCCCCTACTATGATGATCACCAAATACCCATCTTATCTCATTACGAAAACACGCCTATGCAAATACATTGTAAACTTTACTGCCGAAAAAAAGAAATTTTTATGATGAAAAATTTGTTATTTTTTTTTTCTTTTTTTTTTCTGCACAAAATATAGATTGTGGGTACTCGTTAGAACCGCCTCATCGAGGCGGTTCTAACGAGTACCCACAATCTATATATTAGAGCAGAAATAAGGAAAATAATGTTTACCCATGTAAACCCCAGTTTTTCTATATAAAAGTGGGGTTCAAGGGGGATCAAAATTATATAGGCGTGTTTTCGTGATGGTTTCGACTGATTGATTGTATTGGGGTTAACGACACGTCAACCCTTGTGAGTCATTGTGTGTTGTCTCCCAGAGAAAAGGAGAAAAGAGATAGAAGAGACACTAGAGGAGGTGAACGAGAGGGACAGGGGAGGAGGAAAATGAAGAAAGAAAAAAAAAGGAAAAGAATATAAGAATCTGATATGGGGTTCTGTTGTAGATGAGCGTTTCCAACCCAAGGGATGACCGTGCTGAGCGGAACCGAGGCTACGCCGAGGTTCCGCTCAGCACGGTCATCCCGAGGGTTGGAAACGCCCATCTACAACAGAACCCCATATTGGATTCTTTTTCTTGCACAACATCTCCGGTTAGTTTTGACAGCTCGCACATATATACTGTTTACAAAATGAAAGTAGTGCGGAAGTAGTTCCGGCAGTTGAATAGAATTGAAGCGCATTTATATTAGTTGCCTGGGTCGGAACACCAGGGTCGGAACATAAATTTCTATCCCAGGGTAAAATCGCGGATTTCCTTGTCTGGTGTGCAAGAAGAAATAATATCTTCCCCCTCTTGGATGTAGGCTCAGACTATATATGATGCTGTAATCATATACATATTATGCAACCTACCTCGTATATTTTGTTTGTTTGTATTGTAGTTTACCGGCCCAGTCAACACTATTTAGATCATTTTGGAGCTGGACATTTTACCTATCCACACTTTTCCTGGGCACGCTTATACGTAAGCGGTTAACCAGTACAGCGCACATTCTTTCGCCAGAAACTGACAACTGTCCGTTTTGAATCGGCGAAAGGGAGAGAATGACCGTATGTTACCTATATAGACTTATCTTTCCCAAGTTAGTCTCACAACATATGATAAAGAAGTTAGAAAAAGTACCCCTAAATTAGTGATAGTACTCCTCCGTATGTGAAACTTTGCCCATGTTAAACACATATTAAATGAAAGACATTAGGTCATACTGAGTGGATATTTTCAGTCGAAAATCACTGACACGAACACCTGTCGGAAACCTGGAAACCTCCGTATGACCATAGCTGTTGGTGGGACAAAAAATTAGAAAAAAAAGAAGAAAAAAAAAAACATTTGGGAAAATTTCTTTGAGATAGGGGTAATTCGAGCAATTGAGGGCTGAACGGTATATACGCCGGGTAATGGGAAATAATCTTGGGATATTGTGTAAATCTTCTACTACGCAATGGTGGGTTGTGCGTACTCATTAGAAACGCCTCGTGGAGGCGATTCTAATGGGTACACACAACATATCTCTTTTAATAAAACAAACGCCAGGTAAAGAGACACAATGCTCAATGCATATCTCCACAAGCCTCGATGGGCGGGGAATCTATCTTTCAGGCACAAGAGAGAGAGAGAGAGAGAGAGAGAGAGAGAGAGAGAGAGAGAGAGAGAGAGAGAGAGAGAGAGAGAATTCCGATAGCTCGAACAATGACTACTCGTCTACCACGGTTGTTTCGAATCCGTGCTGGAATTCCGGGAAGTCATCCCAAAGCTACCGCAATATAAGAATTATTTTGGGGGTAATTTGGGGTGTTTTTATTTTATTATTTTATCTCTGAAAGGTATGTTATGTGCACTCATTAGAATCGCCTCATAGAGGCGATTCTAATGAGTACACAGAACATATCTTTACTGTTTATAACATAAATTTATAAACCTAAATCATTCTGACCTGGCGGTATTATCAGCCCTCGGTGACTCGAACTATCCCTGGCTTGAACAATTTTCTATGGTCCCAAAGTTCATAACAACAGATATTTTGTGATAGTTTTTTTATCAATTCTCCATAAAAAAACTATGATGTGTGTATTCGTTAGAACCGCCTCGTCGAGGCGGTCCCAATGAATACACACATCATAGGTTTATATGGAGAACTAAGGTAAACTATCCTTAAATCATCACAAATGTTGCTATGAAAGGTGCTCGAACAATCTTAAAGTTCAACTGCAAAAGACTACTGACTTATGGAAAAGACTACTGACTGATTATTATAATTCACGGCCCCGCCCATCGGGGCTTGAAGAAATAGATGGGCTGCATGAAGCTTCCACGCAGAGCTGAAACCGACCGCACACGAGTACTGTTAAAACATTTAGAGGATCTAAACCTGCTCTGGCAAAGCGGTGCGAGTCGGACCGTCCATGCTTATAAACCCTTTCGGTTTCATTGGGCGACAGGGCTTGAGATGTCATTTCATCTCAATGTCGGGTAAAAGTCCCACAAAACTGGAAGCGACGTCTCCAAAATGACCTTTACAGTGTTGACGGGGACGTTAAACCTTAAATCAAACAAACAAAAATCAACTGTAAAAGACTACTGACTGATTATTGTAAATCACAGAAGTTCCATCCTTATACGTTTTATTCATTAATTATTATTAAAATCCAATAGGCATGCGCATGAATCATCACAGGGTTTTGTAACTTAAATTAGGGTGTCTATCCAGCCGAAGCACGAGATGAAAAATAAACATTTTGAAACATAATCTTTGCCACAACTAAGCCACACGAACACATACTTCATTTTTATAATATAAGCAGATATGTAAATATGTATTGATAAATGTTTTCTTGAAGATCTGATGGTCAAATACACTATTTCAACTATGAGAAGAATTTTTCATCCCATGAAAATCAGATTTAACAAAGCTCATTAAGATACGGATATGGGATTTTTTTTTCTGTCGAAAATAGATTCCTACAATAGGGAAACTCTCATGACATAACATCTCTGAAACTGACATTTTCATCCGGCTGATTAAAATGTGTGATATCATCACGAAACCACGCCTATGCAATTCTGATCCAATCCAACCCCACTTTTATATTTTAAAATGGGGTTTAAAGGGGTAAACCTTTATTTATCTTATTTCGGCTCTAAAACATAGTGTGTGTACTCGTTTGAACGGTCTCGATTATAGGCGGTTCTTACGTGTACTCACAATATATTCTGAGCCGCAAAAAGTTACATATCACAATTTTCATCTAAAAAGTTTCGCTTTTTTCGGCAGTAAAATGTACACTGAGTTTGAATAGGCGTGTTTTCTTAATGTCTGTTTTACTGTTGATCCAAACATAGCTTGTGTGTGCTGGTCAGAAGCCTGAAACTGACATTGTTATGATGCCAATGTGTGATATTTAATTATATCTGTGCTCCTAGTATAGAGTAAAAGGGTTCGTTAGAACCGCCTGAAAGAGGCGGTTCTAAGTTAACACTAGGTCATATAGAGCCGGTCGGTTTACCTTGGGCAAGCTTATACATAAGCGGTTATCCAGTGCAGTGCAGATTCTTTCGCCTGAAAATGACAACTGTCCTTTTGAATCAGAAGGAGGGAAAAATGGCTGCAGAAAATATTTCATGATCAATCTTCACGAAAGAATGTTGCCGACCTGGCAGGTATCCTGGTCACCACTCATGCGCGCATCCGACTGAGTTACCGAAGATGTCTAGAGACTGATACCCACGTTATACATGTACATTGTGTATGCATCTCATACTGCTTCTCAAAACGCATGTTAGATTACGGTAACACCCGTATGAAAAATGCTTTGATTCTTGACTCCTATATGACCATCCCCATTATGGTGAAAAATATGATAATTTTCACATTTCTGCAATGAAGACTGATGGTTCTATACGATCTGATTGTGCGTTGGAGACATCAAGGCTGTTCCGCTCTTTGTACAAAAACAGCGTGCAAATGTTTTTCTGCTTTAAAAGTTTGCCCTGTAAGCATTTATTCGCCCAGTGATGAGGAGCAAAGAATGTAAATATATATAAGAAATAAACTTAATTTTTCTGCTGTTCATAAAAGTATGAAAGACGGCGAATCGCTAGCAAAGCTTACATGAACCTCTGCAGCTTTACAGGCGACCCACTGCATTTATACTTTCACGATCAACAGAAAAATAAAGCTCATTTCTTAAATACACAATTTATTTTTGAAGAGCATATCCCCAAATTATCCATATTACTCTCATTAGGCACCGCGTCTATATTTGGACTAAAAATTAGAAAGATATGACACATTTACAAAAGGAAAATGCTGCCCCCCCCCCCCCCCCCCCCCCACTCCATCGCGGCTTGGAGAAATAGATTGGGCTGCACGATGCTTCCACGCAGATCTGATACCGACCGCACACGGGTACTGGTAATCCGCTTAGAACGTCTAAGCCTGCCCAGGAAATTTACTGCGAGTCGGCCCGTCCATGCTTATAAACCCTATTGGTTTCATTAGGCGACAGGGATTGAGATGTCATTTCATCTCAATGTCGGGTAAAAGTCCCACAAAATTGGAAGCAACGTCTCCAAAATGACATAAATAGTGTTGACGGGGGACGTTAAATCTCAAATCAAACAAAAAAAAAAAAAAAAACATAAGGGAAAGAATTTTAGCACACACATGTGTTGTCGTATTGGAAAATACACAAGTAGGACCGCGATGTTGTTCATGCCTCAAAATTTACATTTTCAGTGCATTCACAGAAAATCCCCATACAGTCGAACTTCAATGGCTCGAACACCTTTGGGACCATGAACATCTGTTCGAGACAGGGTTACATGTAGTTCGAAACACTGAGGGTCACTGCCAGGAGGCATAGCGGGGTAAATGTTTGGACATCTTTTCGATGTTCTATAATAAAAATGTATGCTTTGTGTACTCATTAGAATCACCTCATCGAGGCGATTCTAATGAGTACACACAGCATACATTGGCAAGATTAAACTCGAAAATCTCGTGATTACGAAGAGAAATTCCCCTGGGACTGAAGAACGATTTGGACTCAGCCATGGTACAAGAGCCACCAACGTCCGAGCCTTCGAAGTTCTAATGCACTTAACTATACGGAATGTTGTCCATACCCCCAAATGAATACATTGACTCACGCAACGTCACATGGTCATTCAATGACGTCAGAAACGAACTACGGTTCTTTCCAATATGATTGGACGATGACGTCAATGGCGCTCTTCCACTGTTGATGCAGTTGTTTTCAATTTCAGGCCTCAAACCAGAATTTTTCGGCACATAATACTTCAATGGCTCGAACACCTTTGGGACCTCGAACATCAGTTCGTGACAGGGGTAGTTCGAGCCACTGTGGTTACTGCAAGGAAGCATCATGAATGAGATACTTTTAGATAACTTTTCGGTGTTCTATAATGAAAATATATGCTGTGTTTTACTCATAAGAATCGCTTATCGAGGCGGTTCTAATGCGATTCTAATGAGTAAACACAGTATATATTTGCAAGTTAAAAGACAAAAATCTCCTAAATTATCCCCCACTATTTCTTATTTAGAGGATATCCCTAGGGGCTCCAAATCGGGGTCGACTCTGCCATGGTAAAGGAGCCATCGGTGTTCAAGCCATCGATGTTCTACTGTAGATGGAAAATAATGTGACTATAAGTAATAAAAATAATTTATAGAGGATCTTACATGAGTGCTCATGTATTATTGAATTTATTAAACGAGTTGAGCAAAAGGGATAAAATGCGAGGCTTTGCCGAGCATTTTATCCGTTTTCCTCAACGAGTTTAATAAATTCAATAATACATGAGCACGAATGCAAGATTCTATATATCATATGACATTTTAAACATATTTTATTCACGATTGTCTACAAAAATGTCAATATTCCGCTGTTAGTAAACGCGACGTCGTTAAGGACGTCGTACATGTAACGTTACGGGACGTATCTAGCTAATTTGCATATTTAATCCACTAGTGGATTATCGAAAATAATACATGGCGTTATTACACTCTCAGACGCGACGTCATATGATAAAATCAAGTAACGTTCATTGAAGTATGAACAACATCGGGTCACGAGCAAAGTTTACATCGGGGTTCACTTACTATGCTCGGTACACCATGTTGTTCCTACGTATATCAAAAAAATTACATTCATTTCACAAGTAAACCCTACTTTTCTCTATATGAAGTGGACTTTACAGTGCTAATGACTTTTCAGTACAGGTTTGTTAACGTGACGCATGGCATTCCGACACATTATTAAAAAGGAACTTTTTCAGTAATACATTTTTTTATTTGTACCACGGTCATGTCCTTGGCAAACATCTAATGCAATAGACGTTCAGTTATGCAATTCTAAAAACAGTTATTATCAGTCTCTTGATTAAAGAAATCAAAGACAACTTAAAAGAAACTTCGTGGGCTGAAAAATACCGGCCTACGCAAAATATTACAATCATGAATGCATATAACAGCCATCTACAGACGCATTATGATGAACAAACGCTATCATGCAAATGGAGGGTTAATTAAAAAAAATTCTGTGGACTTCGTATCTTCGAATGTTTTTGAGTGTTCTTGCACTGTTACCGTGATGATATGGCGAAAAATCATATTTTAGCTGCATGTACACACCAACCATCACGAAAACGCGCCTATATAAATTTGACCCCCCTCCAACCCCAATTTTATATAGTAAAAAATGGGTTTCCGGGGGTATACTTTATTTTTCTTATTTCTGCTCTAAAATATAGATTGTGGGCACTCGTTAGAACCGCCTCGATGAGGCGGTTCTAACAAGTGCCACAATCTATATTTTGAGCAGAAATAAGCACAATATCACAATTTTTCATCTTAAAATCTTCATTTTTTCGGCGATAAAAGTGGCAATGTATTTGTATAGGCGTGTTTGCGTAATGATTGGGATAAAGACTCAAAAGACATCAACCGATAGTGTCTTTTAATGAGAAAGCGCTACGCTTACCGTCAGACCATGGACCGTCTTATATGAAAATGTTTGTAATTTGTACATGTATATCTGTTCGTGTACTTCTCTCTCTCTATATATATATATAAACTTGATACGCATTTTTTTATTTGGGGATGTCTTAAAACAAGAATATTTTAAAACATGTATTATTGTAGAGACTCTACTTTCCATGTTCATTCGAAAACACACCTATTCCAAAATATTGAGTGAGTGAGTTTTAGTTTTACGTCCCACCAACAGCTAAGGTCATACGGAGACGGGACCTCGGTTTAAAGACTCATCCGAAAGTCTGGAGAAGCCCGGGATCGATCCTGCGATCCCTGGTTTACAAGGCGAGTAGCGTAACCACTGCACCACGGAGGCTTCTCCCAAAATATTGAGAATTTTGCCACAAAATAAGTACATTTTCCAATAAAAACATCGGATTTATTTCATAATTCTGGTTTAGACATAGATTGTGGGCACTCTTTACAGCCGCCCCGCCACCTAGATTGCGAGTGCGCGTTAGAGCCGCTTCAGCGAGGCTGTTCTAAAGAGTACTCGCAATCTGTAGTGTGAACAAAAATAAAAATAGTAACGTATACGCCTGTAGACCTCAGTTTTACTATATAAAAGTGAGACCCTTGTATCATGTGTATGTCAGCAGACAAACTTGCATTGATGCGCAGTCATTGGTCGTCACATTTCTGCACATGACCAATTTTGTTTGTTTGATTTGAGGTTTAACGTCCCCGTCAACACTGCAGTATAGGTCATTTCCAATTTTGTGGGACTTTTACCCGACATTGAGATGAAATGACATCTCAAGCCCTGTCGCCCAATGAAACCAATAGGGTTTATAAGCATGGACAATCCGCCTCGCACCGTGGTTCCTGGACAGGCTTAGATCCTCTAAGCGGTTTACCAGTACTAGTGTGCGGACGGTTTCAGCTCTGCGTGAAAGCATCATGCAGCCCATTTATTTCTTCAAGCCCCGATGGGCGGGGCGGTCTGCACATGATCAATGTGTGTTTTGTGGCAGTAGGCCTTTCATAGCATTGTCCTGAATCCACTAATTTGGTCGATTGTATATCAATCAGCCTAGAGATACTAACTACAGAAGCGTCATGCAAGCTATTGTCCACGTGACTATCGCTGATCATGTACAGAATGCAGGTACCGGTTATTTATAACGTCGTTAATCGTCTCCTTGTATACAAATTAACACTTGGACTGGGTCCAGTTTACTGGGGCATTGGCGAACAGCGTAGGCCTAGATCAGACGCCACAGAAAACGGCGTCTGATCAGGGTCTACAATGTTTGCTTATTTGAATGGAGGTTTAACGTCCCCGTCAACACTATTTAGGTCATTTTTGAGACGTTGCTTCCAGTTTTCCGGGCATTTTACCCGACATTGAGATGAAATGACATCTCAAGCCCTGCCGTCCAATGAAACCAAAAGGCTTATATGCATTGGACGGTCTGATTCACACCACATTGCCTGGACAGGCTTAGTCCTTCTAAGCGATTTGCCAGTACTCGTACTCATTGCTCGTGTGTGGTCAGTTTCAGCTCTGTGTGGAAGCACTATGCAGCTCTTCTATTTTCCAAGCCCCGAAGGGCACGGGGTGAAACGCTGTTTGCTTAAAGTGTGGGAAATTAAATGTTAGACGGAACGGTCTAAAGCCGTGTTTAAATGTAGCATTTACACCCCAGGGTAAATTCGCACCCGGGTGTAAATTTACACTCCGGCGTAAATTTGCATCCCCCTGTGTTGCGTTCATATGTCAATTAAAATCGACCAGGTGTCATATAAGCTCAGTGTAAATTTAACACAAATAATTCAGTTTTTTTCTGGACATTTGCCGTGTAGAGATGTAAAATTTGGTGCGCATACGACAAAAAAAAAAGAACCTGGGACATGAAAACATCAGTTGGGATGGCTGCTGCATGTTCTAAGCAAGGAACGGGACACTGTGGACAAAGCCGCGAAGTCGGGACTTGTTAAATCAATATTGTGCGAGGGACATACAGTGACGAACAGTGGCGGGTAGATTTCAGAATGTCCAGAACCGCCTTTCAGGTGTTATGCGACAGGCTTCGCATTCAACTTCAGCATGATGCACGCGTTCGACCAGTCTTCGCCATCGAACTGCAAGTAGCAGTGCCTAGTATTACCTTGCAGGGACCTCCGAACACAGAAGATCGGGAACCTATTGGGCATAGCAAAGTCGACTGTTTGTCAGTGTGTCAGGACAGTCTGTTCCGTGATTGTGGATAAACTTTTTGATGATTACGTTAAATTTCCAGAAACTGCGGTGGTGCGATCGATGGCACACACGTTCCAATATCACAAAAAGAAAGCCACCCCTTTATTCACTGACTGTAGAATAGTTTGTTTACATAAGGGGTTACATAGTAAATCGCGGAAAATTTAACCAAACTTACTAAAAGAAAAAACGTTGGGTTCACATGTCAAAATTACACCCCTGCGCAAATTTGCCACCCCGTGTAAAAATATTTGCACCACCTCGGAACTTGGAGCAAATTTACTCCGGGTTGCACATTTGCACGGGGGTGTATTTCCCTAAAACACCGTTTACATGACCAAAAATACACACCCTGTGTAAATTTACACTCCCGGTGTATATTTGCATCCGGGTGTGAATTGTGCATATAAGCACAGCACATTTTACCATTTTCAGGCACATTTTACCATTTTCCCAATCTACACTCAAAGACAATCGACCCACCAGAGCTGTTAATGCTTGGATTTTGCAGCGCTTTATTCCGGATCGTTGTGCTGTATTTAAATCACCTAGTCGTAGTCACTAATTTAACCAACTTCGACTAGAACTAAACCCAGCAAGCACACGTCGCTAAGACAACATCAATTGATTTGACGTTGTATAAAGGTCGTGACGTTGTACCGACGTTGATGTGACGTCAAAATAACGTAATGTGCCTGCTGGGAAAGTAGGATCAATGACATGCGCACTAGCACTATCAGAGGCACACCTATGGTTGCTACTATAATAATAATAATAATAATAATAATCGACCTTATTTATAGAGGGTAACACATTTAGTAAACTAGTACTAATCTTCCATGCTGGGTAGAACCAGTACTAAGCAATGTGGATAAAGTCTCTTGCTCAAGGAAACAACACTTGGCGCTCGTGGGGTTCGAACCCGGTACCTCTCGATCCCGAGGCCGATACTTTACCACTGCACCACAGCGCTCCATAGAAGACCGTATTGACAACATAACGCAAAGTAGGTCACAGAGTCTTCGTTGAAATAAAGCAACATATATTGATCAACAAGAGCCCCCGCCCATCGGGGCTTGAAGAAATAGATGGGCTGCATGATGCTTCCACGCAGAGCTGCATCGGACCGCACACGAGTACTTACGAGCGTATAAACCGCTCAGAGAATCGAAGTCTGTCCAGGCAAAGCGGGGCGAGTCGGGCCGTCCAAGCTTATAAACCCTATTGGTTTCATTGGGCGACAGGGCTTGAGATGTAAGTTCATCTCAATGTCACGAAATGGGAAGCAACGTCTCCAAAAATTTAACGTCCCCGTCAACACTGTAAAGGTCATTTTGGAGACTTGCTTCCAATTGCTACAATGACTGACATAGGGAAAACCTTTAAAATCTTCTTAACAGGAACCAGAATGCCCAGGTCTTTGATATTTGATATCTTGCTTCAGCTAGTGGACCTGCACCAAGATTGTTCAAAATATAGACCTGGGGCCAAAAAAGGGCCCCGTCCGACCATTGGGCCTATTTTTTTATAGAGACTTAAATAGGGAAAAAATCTTTTTGTTTGAAACCAGAAGGCCCATGCCTTTAATATTTGGTACAAAGCTTCGCCTTGTAGACCTCTGTCAAAGTTGTTCAAATTTGGCCCCGTTCAGGTGCCCACCCATTTAACACGGAACCTTTGAAAATCTTATTGCCAGAAACCAGAAGGCCCAGGCCTTTGATATTTGGTATACAGCTTCATCTCGTTGATTTCTACCAAGAGTGCTCCAATTATAGCTACATATATAGCCATGAGGCCAAAAATTGCACCGTCCAGGGGCCCACATGTTTTACATGGACTTATTTTGAAATAAGAAGGCCCAGGTCTTTGACATTTGGTACACAGCTTTGTCTTGTGAACTTCTGTCCAGATTGTTCAAATTATAGCCCCGGGACCGAAAAATGGCCCCATCCAGGGGCCCTCATGTTTTAAAATCTTTATGACAGAAACCAGAAGGCCCAGGTCTTTGATATTTGATATGTGGCTCATCTAGATTACCTCTACCAAGATTGTTCAAATTACAGACCTCCCCGCCCAGGGACCCACTTGTTTTACATAGACGTTTATAGGGGAAACATTTAAAAGTCTTCTTGTTTGAAACCAGAAGGTCCAGGCCTTTGATAATTGGTACACAGCTTCGACTAGCGGACCTCTGCCAGAATTGCAAATTACAGGTCTGGGGCCAAAAATGGCCACGCCCAGTGGTCCACATTTTTTACATGGACTTATATAGGAAAAACCTTTAAAGCTCTTCTTTTCTGAAACCAGAAGCCACAGGTCTATGATATCTGGTATGTAGCTTCACCCAATAGAGCATTACCAAAGTCGTTTAAATAGCCCTAGGGGTCATATAATATATCTGGACCCTTATTGGGAAAACACATTTTCTGGTCGGAAACCAGATGGCTTAGTTCTTTAATATTTGGTGGTTTGCATCGTCTAGAGCACCTCTAAGATGAGTTTTCAGATCATAGCCCTGGGGCTATACAGAAATACTTGAAATCAGAAGGTACAGTTCTTTAATATTTGATATGAAGCTTCATCTAGAGGACTTCTAACAACATTGTTCAAATTATAGCCCTTGGGCCGAAATTGACCCCATTCCGGGGTTCACTTGTTTTACACATATTTGTACAGGAAAAGCATTTAATAACCTTTTTGTGAGAAACCAGAATATTCGATTGTTCAAATATAGCCCTGAGGCCAAAAATGCACCCTCTCCATCCCTCCCAACAGAGGCCCACATCGATTACATAGACTAACATAGGGAAACCCTTTACAAGTTTTCTTGGCTGAAACCAGAAGGCACTAGCCTTATATACATGTATTTGATATGTAGTTTTACCTAGAGGACCGCCACCAAGATTGTTCAAATAGTAGTACTGGAGGCCAGGGACCCACTTGTGTTACCCAGACCTATACAGGGAAAACCTTTAGAAAGCCTCTTTTTCGAAATCAGAACGCCCAGGTCTTTAGTACTTCGGTACAAAGTTTCTAATATTGGACCTCTGCCATGGGTGTTCCAATTATAGCCCTGGGGTCGAAATTGGCCCCGCCCTGTGGCCCACATGTTTTACATGGACTTATTAAAAGCCCTCTTGTCTGAAAACAGAATGCCCAGGTCTTTGATATTCAGTATGTAGCTTCATCTATAGGACCTCTACCAAGATTATTCAAATTATAGCCCTGCTGCCAAAAATGGTCCCATTCCGCGGCCCACTTGTTTTACATAGACTTATATATGGAAAACCTTTAAAAATCTTCTTGCCTAACACCAGAAGGCCCAGACCTTTGATATTTGGTACAGATCATTGTCAAGTTTCTCAAAACGTAGGGGCTCACAACATTCATTTCTGTGTCCTATGGGGTGCAGGGCTGCTTGTAGCGCAGTTGGAAGCGCGTCTGACTGAGAAGCTAGACTTTGCGGGATTGAGACCCAATCTGGCTGCACGTACTTCCATTAACCCTTCTCTTGCTGAATATTCAGTTAAGCCACACCCATTTCTGACTTTGAACCAATCAAATTACTTGATGTAATTTATTCCTACAAATTCATGAATTGAATGTCAAACAGTGTAGATCCTGATCAGATGGCTTCTTCAGAAGCCATCTGATCTGGATCTACACTGTTTCCAAAGATAGGGGTTGTCGCGAACAGCATGATAAGAGTTAACATTAATCATGATATATCTTGTACTATCGTTCGCCCCCTTCTGCTGATTCAGTACTGGTTTACCACTTAGGTCTAAGCCTGCATATGAATAGTATGGTTAGGTTAGATGACCGCAATTGACAAAATCCAAAAGGGTGGAAACGCCTCAAATCTGCCAACCACCACCATATTCCTCCCAAGGTCTGTATAACACAGTTCTTAACCCTTTTCCTGCTGAATATTTATATATGCCACACCCACTACTGATTATCAACCAATCAGATTACATGATGCAAATTATTGCAACAAATTTACAATCTGAATGGCAAACAATGTAGATCATGATCAGATGGCTTCGTCAGAAGCCATCTGATCTGGATCTACATTGTTTCAAAGATAAGGCATATCCGGGATTAGCAGGACAAGGGTTAATCATGCAGCCTGTCATTTTAAAATGTAAACACACATTCGTAGTCATTTAGAATGTGCTAGAGGCCGTGACACTCAGGTGAGCGAATCAGAGCCCTGTGGGCCATCTTGTTTTGGTTACTAAGGTAGCTACTTTAGTTCTAGCCGAAATTGTTCTTTGTGGTGCCAAAATATTGTAGCGCTGTATTGAAACCAATCCATTTGTAGGGCTATACTGAAACCAATAAATGAAACTGCATTGTACAACCATAATGTCAACATGTTACAGATGTTGTGTTGCCTTGTGCACTGACTGAACCATACTCTTTTTCTGTTAGACACTGAGAACATAAGTGCCGACTGTTGATACACTGCATCGGGTTCGAATCCCGTTGGAGACTATCAGTAGGGTAACAACACCCGTGTAGCTAAGTGCATCGTTTCTTGATCTGCAGCACTTCATCCATTTTGGTTAGATGTTTTTTTTTTTCAATGCACCCACGAAATAGCGTTACTGCTAATATCCATGTGATTGGCACTGATCACTAGAAATAAACAACGCGGCAAACTAAGGGGAATGAATACACCTTAAGGGGAGGCAACTCCTGCAAATGTTTTTTTTTTTGTGTTCCCATATCAAAAGGGGTCAACTCTTAAAGGAAAGAAGTTGCTCCTAAGAAATAAGAAAAGTATTAGGGATGAAAAAAGCGATTTACCTGAAGCTCTGCTCCGGCAACACGCTTCCGCACAGATGTTTGGGATCAGATCTTTCAACGTTACTTTGTATTTTGCCTTAGTCAAAGATGGTGGTAGGTGCTCCACTTACCGTCATCTTAATTCAAGTTTAGAAACTTGTATTCAAACTTTAATAACGTTTTTTACTATCAATGCCCAAACAAATGCGAGTCTTGCTAGTAAAAATACGTTCTTTTTGCATCGCGTGAATAAGTCCGTGAAATAAACACTCCCTTATACCCAACTTCGTACATGTATATAGAGAAAACTTTGGTTTACGGGGGTATACATTATTTTTCTATTTTTTTGCTCCACGACATACCTTGTGGGCACTCGGTAGAACCGCCTCAATGAGGCGGTTACAACGAGCACCTACAACCTATGTTTGCAGTATAAGTAAGGAAAATACCATCAATTTTCATCCGAAAAGTAGCCATTCTGGAGATGGAAAAAATGCTCTGTGTCGCTAGGGTGTGTTATCGTATAGTGTGGGTTTCTAAACATGTTTTATGATGATAAAATGTCCTCCAATTATGGCAAATGCAAAAATAACTTTGAAAAAAAAGTCAGCAAAGCATTTGTGTGCTTTCGTGGAGATCGATCTTGAAATAGTGTCTAAATCTGTCTTCCGCGGATAAGAGTACAAACCCGTTTTATCATTGTGCACTCTGCCATTTTTCAGGTAAAAGTTTGAAATAGTTTTCTTATTTCTGCTACAAACAAAGATTGTAGGTACTCATTAGAACCGCCACATCGAGACAGTTTTACCTACGAGGGCTGATTGATATGTTGTGAGCCTCACACGAAGGATTCTAATTTTGTCGGTCATATTGTATTATTTTTCAACATAATCCCCTTCAGTA
The DNA here is from genome assembly GCA_963580285.1 of Lucinisca nassula. Classification (NCBI taxonomy): domain Eukaryota; kingdom Metazoa; phylum Mollusca; class Bivalvia; order Lucinida; family Lucinidae; genus Lucinisca; species Lucinisca nassula. The sequence continues at coordinate 82,566,287 of OY757018.1, read as the reverse complement.
ATTATACACTTTTGTCAGCGGTGTTTAAGGGACTCAATGACACTTTTATAGAACTCCTTTTCTTGGCTGTTCAGAAAGTCATCCACTGCATATAGGACGTCATCATCGGACTGAAAGTGGGTGCCTGAAATAGCCGTTTTCAGTTTTGGAAATACATGAAAGTCTGATGGAACGAGACCAGGTATCAGTCAATTTAAAGTCATAATCTTGAATGGCAGCCATAGCAATGACAGACTTGTGAACATGAGCATTGTACTTATAGAAAAACACACCTTTAGTGAGCTTGCCGTGGCGCTTAAGATTAACATTTGTCCGTAACTGCGTCAGAAGTGAAGCATAGTATGGGACATTGATTGTTTGTCCCTTTTGGAGATAATCTATAATCAGAATACCATCTGCATCCCAGAAAACCGAGGCTATCAGCTTCCCAGCTGATGGAACAGCCCTTGCTTTCTTTGACGGGGATGAGCCATGTTTCGTTTGTGGTTTTGCCTCTGGGGTAAAATGCTGGACCCATGTCTCATCCATACGGTGACAACTCTCTAACGAAAGTTGGCAGGATCTTCCTAAAAAAGGTTAAGATTAGCACGCGATAATGTGCGCCTGTTGTGCTTCTGATCAACTGTCATAAGTCTTGGTACCCATCGGGCCGAAAGCTTTCTCATTGCAAGATCCTCTGTCAGAATGGAATCTACTCTTTCCTGTGGAATGCCAACTCTACTGGCTATATATCTTTTCGTGACGTGTCTCTCAGTCTTAACAATACCATGGACTTAATTGATCATTTCTGGGGTTGCAATATTGACAGACCTTCCAGAACAGGGGTCATCCTTATGGCTCTGTCAGCCGCGCTTAAATTCCGTTACCCAACTTTTCCACGCAGCATATGTAGGGCATCTTTCCCTAGTGTTGCTACCATATCATTATGGAAAACCGTTTTTTTATGCAAATATTGGATCAATGCTCTTTCACCGATGTTGTCCATTTTGCAAAAGATGCTTGTCTTGTTTACTTTAGAGTGCTACCTCGTCGATATTAGCCTGATAAACCAGGGATTGCAGGATCGATCCTTGGCTTCTCCAGACTTTCGGATGAGTCTTTAAACCGAGTTCCTGTCTCTGTACGACCTTAGCTGTTGGTGGGTCGTAAAACTGAAACACACTCACTCAATCGTCGATATAAAACAGACCAAATGAGACCAGTCCTTGGTATGCGGACCTATATAGTCAGAGAACAGTAGGACTTAAAAAGAACATCCCTGTGTAACACCCTCAATACGAGGCTCAAATCATATCAGTCAGTCCTCGTAAGTACCCACAATCTATATTATTGAGCAAAAATAAAATCCTCTGGTAAACACCACTTTTTCTTCATGAAGGTACTCATTTAATGAACTTGTCAACGCAATGGGTGGGCGCATTATGCATAAGCATGTCCAGGAAAATTACAGCTAGGTACAATGACCTAATCGAGGGTGGAGTGGGCCATCCGACCTCAGACCATCCAGCCTATACCAGAGAAAGTAGTAGATTTATTTCGAGTGGAGTCAGGTTTGTATCAAGTATCATTTTGTTACTTATCGACGAATATGAGAAAATATTTCTAACACAGTCATCAAGACTACACGCCTATATAATTTTGACCCCCCCCTGAACCCCACTTTTATATTGTAAAACTGGGGTTTCCAGAGGTAAACCTTATTTTTCTTATTTCTGCTCTAAATTATTGATTAACGAGTACCCATAATCTATACTTATCGAGGTGTGTCCTTGGGCAAGACACGTAATGACACTGCCCCACTCCACCCAGGTGTAAATGGGTAGCTCAGTGGTGTAAAAGCCACTGCCTCTCTCTCACACCCGGAATGAGTGTTCGAGAGCGATTCAATAAGCTTGAAGCTTTCATCGCAATCGAACTAAAATACATTAGTATAAACTACAGTCAAACCTGTCTTAGTGGCCACCTCTATTAAGCAAGCCACCTGTCTTAAGCAAGCAGGCATTTAGTACCCAAAGAAGGCAAATGCATTAAAATTCACCTGTATTAAGCAAGCACCTGTATTAAGCAAGCACATTTCCATTATCCCTAAGGTGCTTGCTTAACACAGGTTGGACTGTAATCTATATTTTGAGCAGAAATAAGAAAAATATCACAATTTTTCATCTTAAAATTTTCGGGTTTTCGGGAACAAAAGTTTAAAATGCATTTGTATAGGCGTGTTTTCGTAATGCCCTAGGTACAATGACCTAATCGAGTGTGGGGTGGGCCATTCAACCAATACCAAAGAAAGTGGTAGATTAATCTGTTAATATTTCGAGTGGAGTCAGGTCTGTATCAAGTATCATTTTGTTACTTATCGACGAATATGAGAAAATATTTCTAACACATTTTTCAAAGCGTTTACGAGACCCAGGTGATAAATTAGACGGTAACCCGACCCCAGAGATTGTTCGGGTTGCTTAAGCGGCCGATTAAATCTCAATAGCCCCTGATTGATTCATTGTACAGATGAAATTAAAAGTAGAACTGGAATGTGGCTGAATTTATGTAGGTTTCGCAGGAAATGCAGTATTATTTGTTAAATCTTAATTACCTTTGCTTTCATTAAATAGCCTCCATTTACTAATGTATCTCCTACACGCTACTTATTTGGCTAAAATAAATACAAATGACCCGTATGAACTTATAATAATTTGAATATACTTTGAGGAGAAAAGTGTGACTTATGTCAGGATAACAAAGACTACTCAGATCAGACTGCGCGTTCGCGCAGTCTGAGCTGAGTATTCTTTGTTGCAGAAAAATGTGTAGCGCGAGTAGCGTATCTCTGTGTCTGCTGGTCTAGATCTACCTTGGTCACCTTAAAAATCGCAGATTCTTTCAAAGGGGTCTTACCTGTCCTGTATGGTAAGTGGGGCTCCGGTTTCAACTACGCGTTGGTAGCTCGGTCATAAAGATATTACGCTCCTGGCGCTTGTACACTGCTGCGATTTTTGTTTTCGTCATTTGTGCATGTCTTTTTTTATGTATTATTTTTGCATATCGCCATGCCAAATCAAAGGTAACACGCTAAGAGAAATGATTACACATTCATGGGAACCAACTCGTTCAGGTTTTTGTTGGACTGCTTAGGAGTCAACCCAAATTTACTAACTACAGAAGCTTCCCGCCTGCTATTGTCCACATGACTATCGCTGACCATACTTTTACCAAAAAACTCCAGGAAAAGTCACTATTCTTCTCCCCGTAACGCCAAGGGGCTGTGTAAAACGTTGGTTATCCGTACAATCTGGATTGGTCCGGTGTACTGGGGCATTGCAAACAGTTTAGACTCAGATCAGACGCAGCAGAACGCGGAGTCTGATCAGGGTCTACACTTTTTGCTAAAGGTACATAAATTTTAGGGTTAAACCAACCAGTCTAAGTTCAGTTCAGGACCATTTTCCCACAGAGACATTAGACCCACCAGTGCTGTCAGTGCTTTGATTGTTTTCAATTATCAATTATCACTTTGAGAGAGAATGTACTTCCCGATGAGCATATTATGTTTTTTTAAGAGTTACTTTTTTTTCGGAAGGGCTAAGAATGAAGACACATCACGAAACTGATAATCCTACATAATTTTGCCGCCCCCGCCCATAGGGGCTTGAAGAAATATATGGGCTGCATGATGCTTCCACGCAGAGCTGAATCCGTCCCGCACACTAGTACTGGTAAACCGCTTGGAGGATCTAAGCCTGTCCAGGAACCGCGGTGCGAGGCGGACCGTCCATGCTAATAAACCCTATTGGTTTCATTGGGCGACAGGGCTTGAGATGTCATTTCATCTCAATGCCGGGTAAAAGTCCCACAAAATTGGAAGCAACGTCATCAAAATGACCTTTACAGTGTTGACGGGGACGTTAAACCTCAAATCAAACAAACAAACAAACATAATTTTGGCCTCCTTGAACCCCACTTTTTTTATCGTAAAACTGGGTTTTACTGGGGAAAACATTATTTTTCTTATGTCTATATTTTGAGCAGAAATAAGAAAAAGTTCACAATTTTTCATCTTAAAAGTTTCGTTTTTCGGCGGTAAAGTATACAATGTATTTGTATAGGCGCGTTTTCGAAAGGAATTACTTGCAAAAATGATGCAATAATTTGCCCTGAAGCACACGAGTTAAATACTCGTTTGTAGCTGAAGAAGAAGAAGAAGAAGAAGAAGAAGAAGAAGAAGAAGAAGAAGAAGAAGAAGAAGAAGAAGAAGAAGAAGAAGAAGAAGTAAAAAAAGATACAGATTAAATTAAAATAATTGCTTAATACATGCATATGTATGTTCTTTTTTATCAATCGCTATCATCCCAGAGAGCCGCGACAGCTTGAAGACATATATAGGCTGCACGATGCTTCCACACAGAGCTAAATCCAACCTGCACACGAGTACTGGTAAACCGTTTAGAGGATCTAAGGCTGCCCAGGCAAAGCGGTGCGAGTCGGACTGTCCATGCTTATAAAGCCTATTGGTTTCATTGGGCAAGAGGGCTTGAGATGTCATTTAATCCCAACGGTGGGTAAAAGTCCCACACAATTGGAAGCAACGTCTCCAAAATGACCTTTAAAGTGTTGACAGGGACGTTAAACCTCAAATCAAACAAGACTAATACAGAGGACCCTCACTATAACGACAGTATTTTTTTCACTAACAATTTGCCACTATAGCGAATTTGCCGCTATAAAAATCCCAGTAAGGAGCACTATAATGGGTAAAAAATTACTTTTATTCTTAATTGTACACCCATTTAGTACCGGAAACCCCAAAAACGGGGAAACCAGGGCAAACAGTGCAGGCCCAGATCAGACGCCACGGAACGCGGCGTCTGATCAGGGCCTTCACTGTTTGCAAAACGTTTAGCCATTTTCCTAATTAATTTTGAAGAAAAAACAACCTTACACTCCAAAAATTTCGAAATGGACTCATGCTATATATAAGGAAGAAGATTCCATTTGGAACAAAAAGGGTTAAATGGTCATAATATTATTGAATATCTCTACTAATGTCTCATCCTAAAGTCAAGGATTCGTTCCATTGATATTGTCATTATAACAAGATTTGTCGTTATATCGAATGTCGGTATGAAGAAGGTTGATTGTACTTTGTGAGATCGTCCCCCACCCCACCCCTGCTCCGACAATAACAGACAGTAACTCATGTGAGTCCACAAGCAACGGTCCATCTCAAGCTGTCTCCCAAGAGATTGGGCATTAGAAAAAAAAAAGGAAAATAGAATAGAGTAGAAGAAAAAAGCAAAACAAACAGCCCAATAGTCCCTTGTCTTACTGAAGCCAAAGATAGTAGAATGCAGTGGCACTGAAAATTACACAACACCTTCGAACTGACACAGCCTCTACATATAACATTTTCATCTCTAGAGATGAGTAAGACGTCTTTTTAGCACAGCACATGGGTGAGTTATCGTAATGCACGCCTTCGCCGAACGCTCATGTTTGGTGCCACATTTTTGCTTGAAGTGGCTCGCATATTTGACATTTTTGCAAATGGTGTTGCATGTAAGTCTCCCTGTACTCCATCAGAGCCCATTCCAGACTTTGAAAAAAGTGTTAACAGTTAAACCTCGATTTTTCGAAGACGGAAGTCTCGTTTACCACGGTTAATTCGAACTTTTTTCTTGAATCATTAAAGAATTATTCCCATAATTCCAGATATCAATATACATGTATTAAGGTGCCAATGGAGGTATCTCTGATTTTACTTTGGAATGGAATGTTGTGTGTACTCATTAGAATACCCTTATTTTTACAGTATTCTTTAGTACAGTCAATCCTGTCTAAGTGGCAATCTATATTAAGCAAGCATGCACTTAGTTCCCCTAAAAGGCAACTGCAATAAAATACACCTGTATTAAGCAAGCACCTGTCTTAATCAAACACATTTTGATCATCCCTGAGGTGCTTGCGTATCCATTATGCGCCATGACCTGGCGCTGTGGTTAACTATCAGTAGTTCGAACTGCCCCTATTTCGACCATATTTTCATCGACCGAAGGTATTCGAGTTATCGAAGGTCGAGGGCAGGTAGTCTAGTCAGAAAGAGTTGTGAGTTCTGTTTTTTACGTTGGTCGTTTAATTGCATCCACGAACTATATAAACAGTCGAGGTGATACGTGAGAAAAGAGTGTTTAGCATTCTCAAATTCGCCAAATGCACGTGCCGCAGCCAACTAACAGGGTAAAACGCATGACTTCTTGCTTGAAGCTGAATCGTGGAAATCTGACCAGGCTGTACTTATTTGCCTTAATTAGTTGCATACTTTTTGTCTACGCCCATGGGCCTAGACATTATAGACGGAAGTACAGCCATTAGTTATCACCATTGCAGATTGACCTTTCTATTTATGCAACAACAAGTATAAGCTTTCACAAGAAGAAAACACAGAGCCCCATATCAAGTACGAGCTTTCACACAAAAGGAGGCCCACGGGCAGAGTTCTGGCAAGACTTGCTATCACATTGACATTTGTACGAGGACTGTTCAAATATGAATGCAACTAAGCACATAAAAATGATTCCGTGATAGATTTTGATGAAAAATTTATTTTGTCCCCTCAAAGTATTCCCCTTTAACAAATATACAAACATTCAGTCTTCTGTTCCAATCATTGAATGCATTTTGGTAGTCTTTTCGAGGTATACTATGAAGGCACTGGAATATTGCAGAACCGAGGTGTTTGCGCTGTACAAATTTCCGACCAGAAAGGTATTTTTTCAGCCGTGGGAACAAAATAATTCACACGGGGCAAGGTCAGGGGAATACGGGGGTGAGGAAGTTCAACAACCTTTTCCTGCTTCAGATAGTCTTGCAGATTAAACGCCTTGTGCGATAACGCATTGGCATGTAGCAATCTGACATTGGCCAAACCAGTTGCGGGTCTTAGTTCTTTGAAATATTTCTTCAATTTTCGAAGAACTTTATTCTTGTAAATCTTCGCATTTACAGATTTGCCTATAGGCACAGCAACCTGAATAGCAGGGCCCTGATTTGAAAAAAATATGGCATACATTACCCTCTTGACGCTCATGGTCCGCTTTGCAATGCATGGTCTTTTGCAATACTTCATTGCCCATATTTTGTTCTGAATCTTCCGTTTTGGCTCAAAAAAGTGAACCAATGTCTCGTCACCTGTGACGACATTAGCGAAAGACCGTGCATTGTAATTTGGAAACTTTTTAAGCAACTTCTTGGCGCACTGAACGCGTGTCTTTTTCTGCTAATCTGTCAACAGATGGGTAATCCATCTAGTACAGATCTTTCTCATATTCAAATCCCGTTTCAGAATTGTATTAGCTGCTCCTAATGAGATGCCAACCATACTAGCTATTTGCCTAGTGGTGTATCGTGCATCGGTAGCAACTATTTCTTTCACTCTAGCAACCATCTTGGCAGATGTTGTTCTTTTCGGCCGACGATAATGTGGTGCATCTTCTGTTGAGCCTAGCCCACCGCTGAATTTCTTACACCAACGAAAAACTGTCGGAAAAGACATTTCGTTATGCCCATAAACCGGACATATTTCATCAAAAATGTCTTTGCACCGTATACCAAGAATACAACGATTCTTAATATAGGACCGTATTTCAACGGCGTACTCTGACCTTCTTCCAACCATGTTTTGTATTAGTATACAACAGTAGACAGTGTTTATTGAACGATATACATGGCTTAAGTGCACGGATTTTAACAGGTTTGGTATCAATGTATAGGTAAATTGTGATATTTATTTCCAGGTGATTTTCGCATTAGTGCATGAGAAAACGTTCTACTTGCATCCATATTTGAACAGTCCTCGTACATTTGTACATGCCCATATTTGCTGCCATATTTGTACAGGCTAATACAAAATATACATCTACAAACTCTCGACCACGACGGACCACTGCCTAGCCTGTAAGCGCGCCAGGAACCTGCGACTCTGGTGAGCTACAGAAAAAATACTTGTCTCGCCTTTAGCAAAATTTTTGGGTTAATCTTCAGTTAGTCTTCTATAAAGTACGGGAGTGCTATCTATTTAACTTCTCAAACAGTTTTCAAGCATTCCATTTTATAAGACACAGGACTGACATCTACAAATTCAGCTTCAACCCTAGGACAATCTCAGATTGGAACAAGCTCCCCTCTTCTGTCTTGATGTCTGCAGAAGTTGCAGACGACTCCATTTCTAGATTCACCACCCTTGTGAGGTCTAGGGGTCGGTCGAAGGTCCTGGTGAAGGATTGTCTATGGACGTGTCACCAATAAACAATTCGGATTCTGATGTTACAAACATATTGAAGTTGCACATGTGCCTTTTTAAAGATGAATAAGTACTTTTGACTGCAACTTCAACATTTGAGGCATTATACATGTACTTCCGTCGGCAGGAACCTTGGTGCAGACTGGCAAATACAATATTGCCAAAGACAGTTAATTGTATAAAACACATTTCTAAGGTATCACTCCAGACGTATACATTTAATATGTGCTAAGCGTAGACCTACTTGTAGCTTTTTCTAAAAGATATACTTGTCATAAATAACATAAAATAATAATAATCGACCTTATTTATAGAGGGTAACACATCTAGTACTACTACTAATCTTCCAGGTGGCCGGTTTTTCCTGGGTAGGAACCAGTACTAAGCAATGTGGATAAAGTTTCTTGCTCAAGGAAACACACTTGGCGCTTGCGGAGATCGAACCGGCTACCTCTCGATCTCAAATCCGATGCTTTACCACTGCACCACAGCGCTCCATAGCTCTTATTAAGAGGATAACGTCATGTAATAAAATCATATATCCAAACGTGAAGTAATTAATCAATAGTGACCCAAGCTGAGTGCACTATCAGGGTTTATGGACCGAAAGGCGTGAAAAATTTTGGCCCAGGTCAATAATTTGAATAATCTTGGTAGTGGTCCACTAAATGAAGCTTTATACAAAATATCGAAGGCTTGGGCCTTCTAGTTTCAGACACAAACGAGTTAAGAACTTTCCCTATATAAGTATATCCTATATAAGTCTACGTAAAATCAGTGGGCCCTGGGGCGGAGCCATTGTTGCCCCCTCCCCCCACCCCGGTTATAAATTGAACAGACATGGTAGAGGTCACTAGATGGAGCTTCATACCAAATATCAAAGACCTGGGTCTCATGGTTTCAGACAAACGTTTTCCCTAGGTTGTTCTATGTAAAGCCAGTGGGCACCAGGTCATGGTAATCTTTGGCCCCAGGGCTATAATTTGAACAATCTTGGTAGAGGTCGACCAGATGAAGATTCATACCAAATATCAAAGACCTTGGCTTTCTGGTTTCATACAAAAAAAACTTTTAAAGGTTAATGTAAGTATTGGTAAAACCAGTGGGCCCCGGAGTGGGGCCATTTTTGGCCCCAGGATTATAAACTGAAAATTCTCGGTAGAGGTATACAAGATAAAGCTTCATACCAAATATCAAAGACCTGGGTCTTCTGGTTTCAGACAAGAAGACTTTCATAGGTTTGCCATATATAAGTCTATGTAAAACCACTGGGCCCCGGGGCGAGTCCATTTTTGGCCCCAGGGCAATAATTTGAACAGTCTTGGTAGAGGACCACTAAACAAAGATTCATACCAAATGCCAAAGACCTTGGCCTTCTCGTTTCAGACAAGAAGATGTTTAAAGGTTTTCCCTATATATGTCTATGTAAAACAAGTGGGTCGGAGGCGGGGCCATTTTTGGCCAAAAAGGAGGGGCCATCTCGGCTATAATTTGAAAAATCTTGGTAGGGGTCCACTAGATGAATGTCCGTACCAAATATCAAACACCGGAGCCTTCAGGTTTCAGACAAGAAGATTTTAAAGTTTTTTTTCTATATTTATCTATATAAAACCAGTGTGCCCCAGGGTGGGGTCATTTTTGGCCCCAGTGCTATGATTTGAACAAACTTAGTAGAGGTCCACTAGATGAAGATTCACAATACATATCAAAGACCTAGGCATTCTGGTTTCAGGCTTCCCTATATAAGCCTATGTAAAACATGTGGGCCCGGGGTGGGGCCATTTTTGTATCTGGGTGAGATCGATCTCTTCTTTTTCGATGAAATTGCCCTCTAGAATGAAACACTTGGACCAACGCGGTTCCAAAACTGAAGATGCCAGGGTCCTCGTCTCCGACCCACTCCTCAACTGCCGCCACGACTTCTTCTTTGGACCGGAAATGACGTCTACAGATATCCTTTTTCAAGTTTGGGAATATGAAATTGTCGCTAGGAGCTAAGTTCGGAGGATTGGCGGGGTATGGTATTAGCACGTACCCAGTCCGCTCAACAGCATCCATTGCAAATTTGCATGTGTGGACTCTTGCATTGTCCTGTTGGAGCAGAATCTCTTTGGAGAGTTTAGCAGGATCGCAGTTCTCAGTTGGTCTTTTCTTTGCATTATAACGCCTTGTGCGTCTTGAAATACAGTCGCCATCACCTTGCATGCAGAGGGTTGCGTTTTAAACTTCTTTGGAATCGGAAACCCGGTCCTACCCGCTGGCGGCTTTGAGTTGTATTCACGAGCTCATAATAATGGACCCAGGTCTCGTCACCAGACATGAAAGAAAACCATCTTCCTTTGACCTAAACCGCTTCAACAATGCGCTGCATACTGTTGCTCTAGATGCAATTGGATTTTGGGTCCCAACGGGCTGTTAGCTTGCGCATACCCAAGTGATCATCTATAAATGTTGAAACGCTACCATGTGAAATCGGTAATGCATTCGCCTTTTATTCTACCTTAATTCGCCTATCAGAGTACACAAGATCCCGTACTTTGTTACACATTTCTTTGTCGGTGGCAGCGACCTGGTTTCGTCTTCTAAAGACATTCTACCGCGTTTGAATTCGACAACCCAGAATTTAACTTGTGCATTCGATGTGCAGAAGACCAATAACTATTGGTCAACTCGCAATGCGTTTCCTGCCCTAATTCCCTTTCAATACAAGTACCGAATTACAGCATGGTACTCAACTTTCGACTGCATCGCTAGCCATCTTTGACCAGAATCAGAATCAGAATTGTTACTGGTGACACGTCAAATGACAATCATACACCAGGACCTGTGATGTGGGAAGTTAGTCCCTAAATCTAACCAAAGAGGTAAATTTAGCTACACAATCCTTAGCACTTTCAGCAGTCATACTAATCGAATCGGGAAGGACATTCCAATCTCTAATGGTTCGGGGAAGAACGGTTCTTTATAAATGTCAGTTCTTGCAGTGAGGGTCTGAAACGCCAATGAATGGTGATTTCCACAGTGTCTAGCTGGGGGAACAAGGCCATCTGTTGGAATGCTGGCAGCACCTTTAGACCTTTGTATTAAAGGATGAGCCTACTATCTTTTCTCCATTTCTTGAGAGACTCCCATTTTAATGTTCCAAGTATTCCAGTCATGCTCCCAGTTTCAATGCAATAATTGCCTGTTACAAATCTAGCAGCTCTATTCTGAACTTTCTCAATTTCTTCGTTAAGGACCACTGCACTGGGGTCCCAGACACAACTTCCTAATCCATGATTGGGCGACCAAGACCTTTATATGCTGCCTCTTTTACATCCTGAGGGCACTGATGAAGATTTCGCCTCAGGAAACCAAGCGTTCTATTTGCCTTAGTACACATGTTGCTAATATGAGTATTCCATCTCAAGTTGTGTGCGTTTGTCACTCCAAGGTATTTAATAGAGTCCACATTCACGAGGACCGTTCCCTCTAAGGTGTAAGAAGCCTCAACTTTAATAGATCTCTTCCTAGTTATCTGCATAATATTGCATTTAACAGGCCGAAATCTCATGCCCCATTTCCGGGCCCAACATCCTAATCTATCTTTGTCAGCCTGAAGTTTCAGTGAGTCATCTGTATCTCTAATTTACCGGTAACAAACACAGCCGTCTGCGAACAGTCTTATTTCTGAGTCAATGTCAGTGGAAATATCATTGATGTACAGGGAGAACAATAGAGGACCAAGAACAGTCCCTTGCGGAATCCAGACAAAACTGGAGCCCACTCTGAAGATTCACCATTAACAATAACGCGCTGTTTTCTGTAGCAAAGAAAGGAATCATTCAATTTGAGGGTCTTCCCCCCAGTTCAGTAGCCAAATAACTTAGACTTAAGTAGTTCGTGAGGAGGGGTGTCAAAAGCCTTCTCGAAGTCCAGAATAAATGTATCCACCTGTCACCTTTTGTCCAAGAATTTTGCCCAGTAATTAATAGCTGTGCTCAGCTGTGTTTCACAACTATGCCTTTCCTAAATGCATGTTGTCTGTCTGACAAAAGTTTATGTTCATCCAAGTGGTCCATGATGTTTGAGCAGACTATATGTTCAAGCAATTTACACAGAACACAAGTCAGAGACACTGGGCGATAATTACGGGCAAGAGCCCTATCTCCTTTTTTGAAGAGTGGACAGATGTTTGCTAAGGGTCATTCTTTGGGGAATTTCACCCGTATCAAGAGACTGTTGAAACAAGTGTGCGAAAACTGGACCTAACTCATATGCTTGTTCCTTCAGAACTCTAGGATGACACTCGTCAGGTCATAGGGCCTTACTGGGGTTTAAGCCTTGAAGTAACTTGATCACTCCTACAGCTGACACGACAATATTATTCATGAATGGGGCCGATCTTCCAGTCAATGGAACCTCCATGAAATCCGTGTGCCTGATGCTCTGTCTCTGGTCGGGCTCATCGGAGTCTAACTGTTGCTTTTCTTTTGCTCCAGCATTTCAGTGGTTTCTTGCTGTCGAGTCCTCACCGTTGTCTCACCTCTGTGGTTCTTTGATTTCTGTGTTCACGGAGATGTTGCACTGATGAGTTAGGAGGCCTTCATGCGGACTGAACAAATTATTTGTCTAAATCGCGACGGAAGTAAGGGCGAGGATTGTGGCCACGTAAAATCGATTTAAGCCCCCCAGTGGAAATCTTCCACTGACCGTTCCAAGGCGGCTCTTCTGTGGCGATTTATTTATGTTGTTGTTTGTTACTTACTGTGTGTATCACTTGTGTCTTTTAATTTTGGATGGCCATATGGCCATTTTGTGGGAAAGTAACTGTCCATATGGCCTTCCTTTGTTTAGGTTTCCATTATGGTCTGGTCGCTTAATGTTTGTATTTCTTTCCCTTTGGTGTCTTTTATGGATGGAGTAAGTTAATTGTATCAATTCCTGATCTTTGTTTTACTTCTACTTATAAAACGCATCATTGAATTGACCAACTAGTTCCTCTGCCCTTTCAGAGTAGAAGTAAAACAAAGATCAGGAATCGATACAATTAACTTACTCCACCCAACAAAGACACCAAAGGGAAAGAAACACAAACGTTAAGCGACCAGACCATAATGGAAACCTAAACAAAGGAAGGCAATAAGGACAGTTACTTTCCCACAAAATGGCCATATGGCCATCCAAAATAAAAAGACACAAGTGATACACACAGCAAGTAACAAACAACAACATAAATAAACCGCCACAGAAGAACCGCCCTGGAACGGTCAGTGGAAAGATTTCCACTGGGGGGCTTAAATCGATTTCACGCGGCCACAATCCTCGCCCTTACTTCCTTCGCGATCTAGACAAACAACCCGCTCAGTCCGCACGAAGGCCTCCTAACTCATCAGTGCAACATCTCCGTGAACACAAAAAATCAAAGAACCCGAGAGGTGAAACAATGGTGAGGACTCGACAGCAAGAAACCACTGAAATGCTGGAGCAAAAGAAAACCAACAGTTAGACTCCGATGGGCCCGACCAGAGACAGAGCATCAGGCACCAACCAACATTACCAAGAATTAGATCTCTCTAATTCTCAATAAGCCTTTACGTTGAAAAGTAGAAGTAAAACAAAGATCAGGAATTGATACAATTAACTTACTCCATCCATAAAAGACACCAAAGGGAAAGAAATACAAACATTAAGCGACCAGACCATAATGGAAACCTAAACAAAGGAAGGCCATATGGACAGTTACTTTCCCACTAAATGGCCATATGGCCATCCAAAATTAAAAAAACACAAGTGATACACACAGTAAGTAACAAACAACAACATAAATAAATCGCCACAGAAGAGCCGCCTTGGAACGGTCAGTGGAAGATTTCCACTGGGGGGCTTAAATCGATTTTACGTGGCCACAATCCTCGCCCTTACTTCCGTCGCGATTTAGACAAAAAATTTGTTCAGTCCGCATGAAGGCCTCCTAACTCATCAGTGCAACATCTCCGTGAACACAGAAATCAAAGAACCACAGAGGTGAGACAGCAAGAAACCACTGAAATGCTGGAGCAAAAGAAAACCAACAGTTAGACTCCGATGAGCCCGACCAGAGACAGAGCATCAGGCACCAACCAACATTATCTCTTTAATTTTCAATAAGCCTTTACGTTGAAGCCGTCATAGAATCTGAGGTCTGACCCACCGGCGTGCAATTAAAGAGGGAAGCAAAGTTGCCAACCGTGATTGGGTTAACTACCATGCATGCAGTCTGTCGTATAACATCCATGTTGTAGCCAATCTTTTTATATCGAAGAATGATTTTACGAAATTGGGTGCTGAAGTCATTGCGGTTATAAATTTTTCTGAATTTATATACTAAGTCACCATAAAATTCGGGTTCCGATAGACCTTGTTGCAGAAGAGATTTAAGTCCAATATTGAATTTTGAAATTAAATCAGAATGGCGTCTATAAAATTTTGAAAAGGCTTTGCGTAGTTTATGGTACCGATAACCCTGATTAAGGAGTTTAGCCGTTAATAATTTATTGCGAGTGTTGAAGTCAGTCACATGACTACACACTCTAGCAAATCGAATTAATTGCGAAATATAAACGCCATAGGATGGCGCACGAGGAACATCACCATCCAAAAAAGGAAAATGTACAATTTCAAAATCAAAGTCATCGCGTTTATCATAAATTTTGAACGAAACAAACCCATCTACAATAGATAGAATACAAAAACGGGGCCTCGGTATCAGAAGAATTTGCTTTATTTAACTGAAGTTCTGGGGGGTAAATCTGACTGATCAAACCATCGAAATAGGTCTTATCAATATTTAATAAATCATCTAAATATATAGAAGTGGAGCTAAAAGCTTCAATAATTTCAGATTGGTTATCAATGGAAAGCGACAACATGAAGTCTCTTTCATAACAATACAAGAACAGATCAGCCACAAGAGGTGCGCAATTAGTACCCATCGGAATACCCACAATGTGTCTAAATAACTTAGTACCGAATCTAATATAAATATTGTCAAGTAGAAAGGTGAGGGCATCACACACTTTCTGACATGACCAAAGTGTATAATTCTTATGCTCTTTAGAAGTGAAAAATGCATTTCTGACATTACATGCAAGATAGAGAGAATCTTCTCTGTGAAAAGCCCATTCAATTAAATCATTAAGCTTTTCTTTTATAAGATTATGAGGAAGTGTAGTGTAAAGAGTGGAAAAATCGTGAGTAGATAGACTTGAAGCACGAAAATGTCTGGATTTCAATTTATTTACAACCTCATTCGATGTTTTTATAGACCAAAACAGATTTCTTCCAGATCTTTCAAAGACTTTATCACAATATTTAATCACATGCGTTTTAATAGCAGTAAGACAGGAAGCTAATAATTTAGAAAGTTCAGTGGTAGTGCAAGAGCTAGAGTTTGCGATAAACCGTGCTTTGTAAGTTTATTTATGAAGTTTTGGTAACCAGTATAGCGTAGGAAGCTTGTCTTGGCCTTCGGTAACACACACAGCAAACTTTGTGGCTGAATGACAAACATGTTTATCTACTATAGCTCTCTCTTCCGCTAAAGGCTGAAGTTCATAGGCCTTAGTACCACCAAGCTCCTGCTTAAGCGTGTTAACTTAGTGGAGCCGTCACACAACGACGACGTTGTTAGCGGCCTTGTCTGCAGGGGCCAAAACAAACTTCTTATGAAATTCTTGAATACCTAGTTTAAGATGACGTAAAGACGTCTTGGGCTTAGGAGGTAATGTGTTAGTATTTTGAGAGTAGAAAGAAATGCGTTTATTCACTAGTTTTAAAATGCTAAGTTTCCAGTCCTTAAGGGCTTTATGCTCAACATACTCATCAGAGACTGATTCAGCAACCCCATTCCATCCTCTTTTATTAAAGGGCGGGATACCTTGCCTGTCTTTCTTCTGGGTATTGATGTATCTGTAGAAGTCTCTGGGATTTGCCTTTGCATCACCTACCAAGTTATTCACATATAAAACATGCTGATTTTTTTTTTAAAAAATCAGTTTTGATTTCACGTCTCATGTTTTCAAATTCTGTCCTGAGTTTACCACTTCCCGTCCTTTTTGCCTTTGCATGAATCTTATTCCTTCTCCGAATTGTTCTTCTTATCTTTGGTGTGATCCAGGGAATAGAAGATACAGATGTTCAATATCATATGAATTAATGACAATGCAATTTTACCATCATGCCTAAAACATGGATTGAAACAAGGCATGAAAATCTTGGTTGTCTCGGTCGATTGGAAATGATGTAGGCTGGTTACTTATTGACTTGCCCTCGTATTTCATGGTGGGATATTTCTTTTAAATTCGTTTAGAAAATTGCTGAACGTTTTGCTGCAGCGTCTGATCCAGGCATACCATCAAGTTAACAAGCCTGTGCAACAATACTGCTCTATATAGAGAAAAGTGTGGTTTACAGGGGAATATATTTTGTGTTTGGTTCAAGGCCGAAAATCGTTACAACTGCCTCAACGAGACGGTTATAGCGAGAACTCATAACTGGTTTAACCACATATAAGAAATCAAAGTACATGTTCTTGCAAGACCGTTGGATCGGTTGTCTGACAAATGTTCCTGATCGGGGACTTTACACCCTTAAATTTCAGTACTGTAAGCAAACAGTGTATACCTTGATCAGACGCCGCGTTCTGCGGCGACTGTTTTCGGTGATAAAAACACCTTCAGCCACTTAGCAGCACAACAATAAAAACAGCAGAGGATATACTAACCACAAAAGTGCTGAAAATTTTACATAGCTAATCCCCAGCTTGGATATAAGGTGCAAAACACATAACATGAAACGTGTATAGCAATCTATTGATACGTCCTCCTAATCGCAATGAAACGTTCAATCAAAATAACGGTCTGCACTGTTTTCCAAACACAATACATGATTCCAGATAATCATCTACGCAAACTCTGACTTCAGAGCGATAAGAATAGCGCCGCTATTTTCTATAAATAACCGTTACCTGGATTTCCTACCAATCAGTGATGGTCTCGTTGACATCGATAACTAAAAGCTACTGTTCTAAACAAACAATGGACCAAAAACAAGTCACATTTGTGTCATAAACTGTGAGATTTTTTAGATTGAGATATGAAGGAGTGTACTGAGTCACACGGGAGTGATATTCAAATCGTTGTTGCCAGCGTCCTATTTTAGGGTATTAAGGAAGAAGTTGGGTTCAGAGGAGAAACGACTAAGCTCTTGATTTGTTTCCATAATTTGACAAGGACTCGGTTTAACCCTTAAGACGCGGACAAAAACTATATCTGCAAATGTCGTCTGCTTATGTCGTCTGCTGATTTTTTTTGTATTTATTTATTTATTTTTGCAAGCTTTTTAAAATATTTTTGCATACAGGCAAACACACTGTTTGAAAAAAACAACAAACTTTTAAGGTAACCGGCAGACGGCAAAGCAGACGACAATTGTCGTGATTGGAATTTTATGGGCTAGTTAAAAAAATTAAAATACCATAGCCCAGTTGTTCAAAACATCGTCACCTTATCGAGTCCGATAGTGCATCCGCACCTATTATTGACGTGATAAAAGTTTTAGTAATATGTTATCTAATGTCATCGCTAGATTTGATCAAATGGTCCAAGGTTAGAATCTGTGCATCACGAAAACACGCCTGTATAATTTTGACCACCCTCCCCCCCCCCCTTGAACCCCACTTTTATATAGTAAAACTGGGGTTTACAGGGGTAAACCTTATTTGTCTTATTTCTGCTCTAAAATATAGATGGTGGGTACTCGTTAGAACCGCCTCGATGAGGCGGTTCTAACGAGTACCCACAATCTATATTTTGAGCAGAAATAAGAAAAATGTCACAGTATTTCCTCTTAAAACTTGCATTTTTTTTCGGCGGTAAATGTTTCAATGTATTTGTATAGGCGTGTTTTCGTAATGTACATGTATATATGCAGTGGATGGAGTACTTCATTCACAGATTATTATTTTAACAGAACTGAATGATTTTTGGATACAAAACCTAGCGCTTCGTGATTTACGCAATTACCTGCTTATAAAATTATCGGCTGATTTAATCTCATGATCAAAAGAAAGCAAAATGTTTAAAGAAATTCTTTTCTTTATTCATATTCAGTATTTTCGGATTTGCACGAATTCAACTTGATTAGAAATGTGATATAATCGTTTAAAAATCTCAGCTGTATAGGTTAAACACGCTTCTCACTTGTTCGTATTGATATTCATAAAACAGATCTAGAAAGGAAACAAAAATAAGCTATTTTTGGACAAAATAATGTTACCATTTTTTTATCAATGTTCATCAAAAATGATAGTTATTGGGGTCCGACGTCGTTTATCTTCCCTTAATAATCTATACAGGTATATATAGCGGTCCAATGAAACGAAAATAATAATAAAATACTTCGATCTTTATTGGGCCGATTGTTTGTCAATCGATCCAAAGCATTATGTTAACAAGTCCGTGTAATGAACATCCCTCTAAACACCATGCACTTTATATAGCGAAAACTGGGGTTTGCAAATGTATACATTATTTTTCTAATTTCTGTTCCAAGACATAGGTTGTGGGTATTCGTTAGAAAAGGCGGTTCGAACGAGAACCAACAATCTGTTTTTGGAGAATAAGAAACATGGCATAATTTTCACCAGAAAAATGACCATTTTGGACACATGAAACAATGCGCCATTTCACACGGAGGTGTTATCGTAATGGATGCTAAGCACAGAAGCTCTTCAGTACTATTTCCACGTGACTATCACTGATATGCGGAAGATCCAGGTTACGGTTAGTTATAGAAAGTAGGACCCTGTCTGAGAGTTGAACTTGCTCGAGGTATTATCAAACGCAACATTTGTGCGACATTATATTGCAATACATCAATAAATGTAGGAGTTATAGTGATGACAAAGTTTTTCCCCTAATAATAGCCTCAATAACCTTGACCTTGGGGGCCAGGATCCTGAAAGTCGAACTCGCTTGAGATATTATCGTATGCAACCTTCGTGTGAAGATCAAAGAATATAGGCGGCAGAGCGATAACAATGTTTTTGTGTGTGTGTGTGTGTGTTTTAAAAAAAGCCTTTAAAAAAAAGCCACAGTAATCTTGACTTGAGCCCAGGACCATTAAAGTCGGACCCGCTCGAGATATTATCATACACAGCATTTGTTTGAAGGTATATGTAATGTTTAAATCCACCAATAAATGTAGGTGCTATATAGAGAGTGATGACAATGATTGTTTTTAAAACACACACACACACACACACACACACACACACACACACACACACACACAGACAGTGATCTTGACCTTATTCCCAGGACCCTTAAAGTCGGAGACGTTCGAGATATTGTCATTGCAACGTTTGTGTGAAATTAAATTAAAATTCGCGCTAGGACAATGACAATGTCTTTCAAAAAATAGCCACAGAGACCTTGACCATGAGCCCCGGACCCTGAAAATCAAACTCTTTGGAGATATAATAATATCCAACATTTGTGTGAAGTTATATTTAAATCCATCAAAGCAAAGTAGGCGCTACAGTGATGACAAAGTTTTTTTTTTTTCTAAAAAAATAGCCATAGTGACATTTTCCTTGAGCCCCGTACCCTGAAAGTGGAATTCACACGAGATGTAAAGTTTCATGAGAGTAGAGCAAATACTTCTTAATTTATGACTGAGATTAATTTTTTGGCTAAGGTTGTGACAATCATTCGGACGGACGGACGGGCTGACACGGTGATTTCTATAGGGCACCCACACTACCGTGTGCGGCCCTCAATAGCCACTGTAAGGTTAGAGCGTTGTGTTAGATTAATATCTACAGATCATGTGTTGGGTTTGGCAGTCAATGTAGAACGCGGCGTCTGGTCAAGATATTTTCGCTGTTTGCTAAAAACACATGCATTCAAGGGTCAGACGCCGACGAATGCGGCGTCTGATCAGGTGCTTCATAACAGTATAGGAATCCCTGTTTAAGGTTAACGAAATGTCGCCGTCCATGATCATTTTTCGGCTAGACCTTGCTGTTTTTCGAAATTATCCATATTAAATGCGCTACAAGTATAAGCTTTTACAAAAAGCTTGAGCCTACGCTTAGCACACATTAATTTGTGTAGTCATAGGATTGGAAGCTGTTCATGTGTATCCTTTATAAGTGTGCCAGTGAATACGGAAACTTGTATAATAGCCAGAGATTCCAATAGTTGAGTCCTAAACAAAACTATCTTTTACAATGACAACCACTCGTACTAAGGAAACGAAAATCAGTAGAACAGTTGCAACTACCTTCTTTTAGTGAAAACAAACAAAAATAGATGTACTGTATCATCGGAGGGCAGTCAACATCATGTGAACCCAGAAAACATGTTTATTTTGTAAGCGAAGAGCGTGTGACAAACTTACGGAAGTGTTCCGGTCAATCCCGGTTTTTAATCATAACAAATAACACTGATGACCAGTCAATAGAATATAGCATTCAAACAGTAATTACCTCTGGGGCAAACGTAAACCTTAGATAGTCTACGTCCACAGGCGTAGACAATTACACGGATGACATGCTAATAGAAAATAATATTCAACTAGTCATGACCTTTTCTTAAATGCTTCCGGAGTAAGTCTTCCTTAAGATAGTCTACGCCCTTGTGCAGATTTACTTCCATTTTAAGCTTGAATAAATAAATAAATTAATAAATAAATAAGTAAAAAAGGATGAAACCGGAAATAGTTTGGCAAATGCATTGGTATTTCGATAAGAACCATTGCTATAGCTTTACATCACGTTAACAAGTCCGTAAAAAATAGCCCTTGTAAACCCCACTTTATATAGAGAAATCTCGGGTTTACGGGGGTATTCATTATTTTTCTTATTTCTGCTCCAAGATATAGGTTGTGTGTACTCGTTTGAATCCCCGAATGAAGCTATTCTAACGAGCACCTACGTATACAGCCTATGCTTTAAGTATTAAAAAGAATGTCACAAATTGTCTTCAGGAAATTAACGATTTTGGAGAAACGGATGTGTTGTAGTAATGCCTCGCTGTGAGTGGCCCCGACTTATACAATATTGTTTCGTCTAATACTGAGCCGAGGGCCTCCGCCCATCAGGGCCTGGAGGAATAGATTGGGCTGCTTAAACTAAAAGTTCCACAAACGGAAGCCGACGTCTCGAGAATGACCTAAAATAGTACTGACGGGGACGTAGAACCTCAACTAAACAAATATTGAACTGAATAAATCTAACGAGTGACATTAGGACTAAACACATCCTTGCGCTATAGTACCTTTTTCATATTTGAAAATAAAAGGCATTTATGTCTTTCTGCTTCTACAAAAGAAAAAAAAAAACTTTTCTCGTTATTACGAGATAACTATGTCGTTATTACGAGATAATTATGTTGTAATTACGAGAAAACCAAGTCGTTATAACGAGAGAATTTGTCTCGTTATAACGAGATAACGATGTCGTTATTACGAGAAAACTAAGTCGTATCAACGATATACTATCTCGTATTAACGCGATAGCTATCTCGTATTAACGCGATAGCTATCTCGGTTTAACGAGATAGGTATCTCGTTATAACGAGATAAATAAGTAATCTTCAGCAACAAAGCTTTCAGCTATACTAGTGCTGGAGAGTGCTTTTGGCACCGACGAGAAGATCTGAACTAACAACACCACTTCCACAAGAGCATCTTCATTAAACACATGCATATGCACAGGCATATGGACACGCGTGCACAGAGGCATACATTCAGACACACACGGACGTACCCTCCCCGCTCACCACCCCCACGCACATATAAGTAATGTTTGTGACAGGTGGCAGATATTGTTTATGCTGCTTGGTTGGTTCATATCATATGGCCCTCACAACAATTCAGTCGTTCTGAGATCGGACCTCGGTTTGAAATCTCATTCAAAATACAAAGGACCAAGGCATTCGTCTACGACACCTTATGTTTGTTTGCTTGAAATGAGGTTTAACGTTCCCGTCAGTATTATTTAGGTCATTTTGGAGATATTGCTTACAACTGTGTGGGACTTTTACTAGACATTGAGATGAAATGACATTTCAAGCACTGTCGCTCAATGAAACCAATAGAGTTTATATGCATGGACGGTCCGACTCGCGCCATTATTCCTGGGCAGGCTTAGAACCTCTAAGCGGTTTACCAGTACGCATGTGCGGTTGGTTTCAGTTCTGCTCGGAAGCGTCAGGCAGCCCAATCTATTTCTTCAAGTCCCGATGGGCGGGGGCCTACACCTTATGTATGCGGCGAGAATGAGTAATTACTTGAAAAAATCAATGGATGATTCTTCTTCTTCTTCTTCTTCTTCTTCTTCTTCTTCTTCTTCTTCTTCTTCTTCTTCTTCTGTGGTGATAATGAGATAATTATCTCGTAATATTGAGGTAATTTTCTAGTAATTACGAGTTAATTTTCTCGTTATTACGAGATAACTAACTCGTAATTACGAGAAAACTAAGTCGTAATAACGAGATAACTAACTCATAATAACGAGATAATTACCTCGTTATAACGAGAACTGCAACAACATCCAGAAGTCTTACAAGGGCCATTGAGACCTGGTTCCAAGTGATCCTAGGTACTTTAGCTCACCTGCCTGTCAGGCTCACCTGCCTGTCAGGGCCCAGCAAGCAATAATTATGGGAATCTGTTCTGGCAGTGGTAGTGCTGTTAGCGGTGCATACCACTTCCTCATTTACTGCCATCTTCTCAAGTAATCACTCATTCTGGTACATAAGGTGTCGTAGAATAATACCTGCTTATCAACCTTTTAAAGGCATTTATTCTGTAACAGTAAAACACACCGTGTGTCCATAATTGTTTTATTGCCCCCTGTGATATACTGACTATAGCAGATCAAAGGCGGCCTTTAATAGGGTGATTAGTAGCTCTTGTTGAATCCCCTGACTGAGACACTTAAGGGGGAAATCAATAATGTACACCAGTCAACAGTAAGTAATTTATTGATTTTCCCCAAGGCGGCCCCTTACCTGTTGAAGACAGAGGACTTCTCTCCAGTGAGCACTGAGGGCTACATAATATTATGTAATGAAATGATAGTCCTCAATAATCAAGAATAAATGCCTTTAAACGTGATTTTAAACCAAGGCCCCGTGTCAGTATGATCAGAGATGAGAGAAAATGACGTTATCCTATTTTCGTTTAAGAATCTATCTAAGACTAACGTCATGAAACGGCGGCTATTCACGGTCAGATTCAGCTTTGCGTGGAAGCACCATGCAGCCAAATTAATTTTCCAAGCCCCGATGGCCGGGGACGACATGTATCCACACTCATGGAGCTAAATTATGTTTGAATTTACACAAAGTGAGAAGCTCCTTCAGACCATGAATTGCTCCGGTCCTGATGCTACAAACTGGCCTCCCACGCCAAACCCACTAAAAAATGAAGCCGATCCTGCTCACAAATTCCAAATGCAAACAGTTGTTGGCATGATAAAATTCTTGAGCAGGCCAAGCAACACTCTTCGCTCATTTGAGCACACAAATTGCCTAATTTGTTTAAATACTGGAAATTATGAGCATTACAAATTTCATGCTCAACCAAGCCGAGCGAGAAAAAATACCCACAACCCCGGGACCAGTCCTAGAAGAATCCTAATTAAGAACTCAAAACCATGCAATAATGACAGTGCCAGGGACTATATGGGACGGAGCACAGCATGCGATTGCGCCCAGCAAAGGCCAAGATCAGACTGCGCATCTGCGCTGTCTGATCCGAGTCCCCCACCAGCCATATTGAAAAAATACCAGACTGAGTACACAGTGAAGACCCCGACTAAACTGTGCATACCAACAGGCCTATCCGAATCTCTACAGGGTATTTTATGGCCCTCCCAACAGCAATGTAGTCATACTAACATGGGCCTTTAGTTTAAAATCGCATTAAAAAGACTATTCTTCGACACCTTATGTGCCAGACGAGAATGAGTGATTACTTGACAAGACGGTAGTAAATGAGGACAGCACTACCACTGCCAGATCAGATTCCCATTATTATTGCTTGCTGAGCCCTGACAGGCAGGTGAGCCAAAGTACCGAGGATCACTTGGAACCAGGTCTCAATGGCCCCTGTAAGACTTCTGGATGCTGTTGCAATTCTCGTTATAGCGAGTTAATTATCTAGTTATTACGACTTAGTTATCTCGTTATTACGACTTAGTTATCTCGTTTTTACGAGATAATTAACTCAATATTACGAGATAATTATCTCATTATCACCACAGAAGAAGAAGACGAAGAAGAAACATCCACTGACTTCTCATGTAATTACTCATTCTCGCCGCATACATAAGGTGTCGGCCACCGCCCATCGGGGCTTGAAGAAATAGATTGGGCTGCCTGATGCTTCCACGCAGAACTGAAACCAACCGCACATGAGTACTGGTAAACTGCTTAGAGGTTCTAAGCCTTCCCAGGAATAGTGACGCGAGTCGGGCCGTCCATGCATATAAACCTTATTGGTTTCATTGGGCGGCAGTGCTTGAAATGTCATTTCATCTCAATGTCTAGTAAAAGTCCAACAAAATTGTAAGCAATGTCCCCAAAATGACCTAAATAGTATTGACAGGGACGTTATACCTCAAATCAAGCAAACAAACATAGGTGTCGCAGAAGAATGCATTGCTCCTTCATTTCAAACCGAGGTCCCATCTCAGAACGACTGTATTGTTGTTGATAGGGCCATAAAATATGAGATAAGCAATACCTGCCACCTGTCACAATCATTACTTATAAGTGCGTGGGGAGGTGAGGGGGGGGGGGGGTGGGGGTGGGGGGGGTACATGCGCTGGTTGGTTGGTTGACTGGTTGGTTGATTTAAGGGTTAACGTCCCCGTCAACACTGTAAAGGTTATTCTGAAGACGTTGCTTCCAATTTGTGGGACTTTTACCCGACATTGAGATGAAATGAAATCTCAAGCCCAGCTGACCAATGAAACCAATAGGGTTTATAAGCATGGACGGGCCGACTCGCACCGCTTTGCCTGGGCAGGCCTAGATCCTCTAAGCGGTTTACCAGTACTCGTGTGCAAGTCGGTTTCAGCTCTGCGTGGAAGCATCATGCAGCCCGTCTATTTCTTCAAGCCCCGATGGGCGGTAGCCGAGGGTACATGCGTGTGTGTCTGTTAGTGTGCCTCTGTGCACGCGTGTCCATATGCCTGGACCTATGTGTGTTTAATGAAGGTCCTCTTGTTGAAGTGGTGTTGCTAGTACGGATCTTCTCGCACTGTTCTCTGAGTTCCCTCTAGCACTGGTGTGAGTGAGTGTGCTAGGTCGTGTATCCAGTAGCTGAAAACTTTGTTGCTGAAGATTACTTATTTATCTCGTTATAACGAGATAGCTATCTAGTATAACGAGATAGCTATCTCGTTATAGTTATCGCGTTAATACGAGATAGTATCTCGTTAATACGACTTAGTTTTCTCGTAATAACGACATAGTTATCTCGTTATAACGCGAAAAATTTTCTCGTTATAACGACTTAGTTTTCTCGTAATTAGAACATAATTATCTCGTAATAACGAAATAATTATCTCGTAATAGCGACATAGTTATCTCGTAATAACGAGAATTTTTTTTTCTTTTTAAAAGTGGTCCTTCTAGGCTTCCGTATGCTTCAGAGCAATTCTGATGCAAAATACTGACAGTACAGGAAGAGTGTATGAATGAGGAACTGGTTGGTCAATTCATTGATGCGTTTAATAAAACTTAGTTCACGGAGGCTCGGTTGACCGGAATATCGGCCCCATTCATGAATAATATTGTTGTGTCAGCTGCAGGAGTGATCAAGTTACATCAAAGCTTAAAACCTAGTAAGGCCTTAGGACTTGATGAACTTCCCCAAGCAGTAGAACTGGTTTTGGACCAGTCGCCATGACCTCGAAATATGTATACCTTGGCATTTAGATGGGTTGAATTCCATATCCCAGGCCTTTTCCCAGGGCTCAAAATGCTGAAGATCTTGCTGGAGTATATTTGGTGTGGCAGATTTGAAAATATGAGATAAAGAACTGCATTGTCTACAAATAATCTAACCTTGGATTTGACCTGTTCAGGTAAGTCATTTATGTATGCTAAGAACATTATGGACTGATCCTTCGGGCATCCCTGATTATACTTGTATGTCGTCTGATTTCAACCATTTAGAAGAAAGTTTTGAGACTTGTCATCCACAAATGAGAAAGTACAGCATCAAGCAGCTTAGTCGGTCCACCTAAGTGTACCTCCCCTTATTCGATTGGAATGCAATTTTAAAAAACAGTTTCTTATGAGCGACCTTATCAAATGCTTTACTGAAATCTTTCTTTCTTTCTACTTATCCTGTGATCGGTCATATTTCACCATTAATCGCAGGTGTACATTACACTCCAAGTTTGCAGGATGAAAGCCTACACAATTTAATCATGTAATTACGGTAGGGCATCTTTAACCTGCACAGGAGATTTCCTGTACAGGGGGCCTCGAGTTAACGTCCCGATCCGAAGGACGGTGCACGTTTTGACATTCAGCTAAAAGAATTAGGTCAGTCGGTTTTCCCGATTGCACCCACTTTAGACGTTCATCTACCAGCATCATCAGTTGTGTCTCACAGGATCTTTTCTCTTGGAATTCATGCTGCTATTCTACGAAAATGTGCTATTGATCAAAGTGCTTAACTATGGATGAAGCAACTATGTATTCTAAAGTTTTCCATAAGATACATATGAGGTAGGCTTTAGCTTTAGCTTCTCGCCCTTCATGAATATTGGGGGGTAACACTGGCCTGTCTCCAGATAGCTAGATAGCTGGGAGTTTACGTTTACATGTCTCAAGAGATTGCTCAGGATAATCTACAAAACTGAGAGCTAGTTCAACATGAAGGGCCTTCTGAACTATAGGTTTGATCTGATGTGGACCCCAGGCTTTATAAGGACTGAGTTTCAGTTGGAGTTTTATAGTTCGTTTGTCTGAGATCTCAATATCCTGCAATAAGAGTTGCAAGTATATACCTATATAAGTCTAACAGATCTTGCATGCTAAGTTTGCAGAGTGCATCTAGGGAGAGAGTGGATTTAGGACTGAAGACCAACATAAATTGGCCTTTAAAAATGTTTGGACATTCTTTACTGCCAGTTTGGGTGACTCGGCCATCCTTTTTCAGAGCCGAGACCTAACTGGAGTCTTATTTGGAATCCTTAAGCAATTAATAGAGCTTTTTGGTGCAGACCATTATTGCTAGGATTTGAGATATCATTTATCCTCATTACCTACGTGCTTCTTCACTGGAAGAAACACTTTACTCAGCGTGATCCCGAGGTCATCTGAAGTATTGTGGCAGTGTTTATTTATTGGGCTGACAAAGACTGATGGTTCACCACTAAGTTTGCCTATTGCTTTCTTTCTTTCTTTCTTCCTTTTCTTTCTTTCTTTCTTTTCTTTCTTTCTTTCTTTCTTTCTTCGTATACTGCCTACGCCCTCTCGGGCATTTTCGGTAGGTGTACATTACATACACTCCAGCTTTGCAGGATGAAAGCCCACACAGTAACCATGTAATTACGGTAGGGATCTTTGACCTGCACAGGGAATGCTTCTCCCTGCAAGGGGGCCCCCAGTTAACATCCCGATCCGAAGGACGGTGCACTTTGTGGCATTCATCCCTGCAAATGATACCAGTGGAGCATGTTCGGACACCGCAATTTTAGTACTGCCGCCGAGAATCGAACAGGGGGTCTCTAGTATCAGAGGCAAGTGCACTAACCACTGAGCTACCACTCTCCGGCATGATCAGATTGATCCCGAGGTCATCTGAAGGTCATCTGAATGGACTGACAAAGACCGTGGGCCAAAATTCTTGTATCTTGGTTCAGAATCAGAATCAGAATTGTTTACTTGTCCTTAGACAATGCTTCACCATGACCTTCGATGGAATGAACTAGTCCCTAGACAAGGGTGTTGAATCTAGAGATGGAGTCATTTGCACCTTCTGCAGACATCAAGAGAGAAGAGGGGAGCTCGTTCCAATCCGAGATTTCAAAGGGATGAAGCTTAATTTGTAGATGTCAGTCCTAGTGCCAGTTTTTGGAGGGCTAATGATTTTTTCCGTAGTGGTGTCTTTGAAGGGGGAACAAGGTCATCCGTGGGTATACTGGCTTTACCCTTTAGACCTTTATATAAAAGTACCAGCCTACTTTGTTTTCTCTGCTCTTTAAGAGACTCCCACTTTAACTGTTAAAACAAATGCCAGTCATACTCCCAGTTTCAAACGAGTAGTTCCCATAGCAGTTGCAAAACGGGTCGCACGTTTTTGGACCTTCTCCAGTTCCTCCTGGTGGCTAACAATAGGTGGATCCCAAGAAGTACTTGCATATTCCAGGACTGGGCGAACCAATCCCTTGTATGTCATTTCTTTTACGTCTTGTGGGCATGCTGACAGATTCCGTCTCAGTCAGAATCAGAATTGTTTACTGGTGTCCTTAGAAATATTTCACCATTAAGAAGCCAAGGGTCAGTATCAGAATCAGAATTGTTACTGGTAAGATGTCAAATGACATTCATACACCAGACCTGTGATGAGGAAAGTTAGTCCCTAGCTCGAATCAAAGAGGTAAACTTAGCTACACAATCCTCAGCACCTTCAGCTGTCGGAATAATCGAATCGGGAAGGCCGATCCAATCTCTAATGGTTCGGGGGAAGAATGATTCTTTATAAATGTCAGTTCTTGTAGTAAGGGTATGAAACTCCATTGAATGGTGCTTTCTACAGTGCCTATCTGGGGAAACAAGACCATCTGTTGGAATGCTGACAGCACCCTATAGACCTTTGTATAAGAGTATGAGCCTACTGGCTCTTCTTCTTTTCTTGAGAGACTCCCAGTCTACACTGTAAGTGTACTTCGTGTTCTAGATGAAGATCTGTGCATGTTGTATGTTACCATGGTTCACTCTGGTTTATTGTCTGAACTGATTTTACAAGCTCCTTATGTCTTTTCTGACTCGCTAACTGGTATTTCGCATTTCGACACAAGACTCTTGCAATAAAATGTTGTCAAGAGAGCTCGTTTTTCCAAACCGTTCGTTTTCGACCCCTCCCCATTTCCACCAGTTAGGGGGCATGACAAGGCATAAATACCTTCACACACAAACCCTTTGTCTCCTCCGGGTCCAGTTGCTGTAAGTCTACTCAGGACAGAATCTTCTCTGAGAGGATGGCTGTTCGGGAACAAGACAATTCATTGACAAGACAATTCATCGACATGGTTTTTGGAGACAATTCATCGACACAAATGAAGACAACTCATCGACACTTTTTGAAGACAATTCATCGACACATTATTATGTTGAAATTATACACAAGTTGATAAAATGAAGACACTGTATGAAAATAAAATGATCTTTTATCACGTTTATGATCAAAATAACGAATTTAGAAACATTTAATTCAATATTTTGGCTTATTGACCCTTTTAACCGCATAAAAGAAAATGTATACGGATCTTGGTCAAATATTATTCAAAACTTTCATAATCAAAATAAAAAAGATGATAAGTGAAGCTTGATTGTGAGTTACATATATGTTTGCATTTTTTCCCCCTAAATTTTTCAGCATTAAATAAGATCCTGCTCAAATCAAAACGATTCTAACGATAACGCCTAACGTTTATAGGCAGAAATATGAAACGTAAACATAATCCCATTTAACCCATTTAGTACCATATACCCCAAAAGTATGTTATTCCCTGGGAACAGGACCGGTGTGTTCTAGTATGTTATAGACCCACCATTCTAGCTGGAATGCGGGAGGGGCATCGGTCTGTATCTATTTAACTAATTGTTACTTGTATCCTTGTGTACCAAGCGAGCTTAACTTGGATACCACCCGTTCCCTGAGCAAGACTGAAGTATACCTCTCTCTGCATGACATATAAAGCTGTAATTCTTTATTATTTTAATTAACAGAATATTATCTTGCATCTTATCCAACATAATGGGATTTTCAAATGCTATAATTAATTTTAAATTTCTCAATGTGTTAATATCAACATTTTATTTCAGATATATGTGTACAAAGTTGTCTGTGATGTTTTTAAATTCTCTGTGATATTTAACCTCATTGTTGATATACACCTGTTTGTCGAAATAAAAGCCCTACAGGGCTTATGTTCATTTGTTTCAAATATTCGACAATAAAGAAATATTCTGTTCTGTTCTGACTCCCACCTTAGTTTTCCTAGAAGTCCAGGCATGCTCCCAGTTTCAAAGCAGTGAAAGCATTTGACGTGTCACCAGTAACAATTCTGAGTAACTGCTTGTTACAAATCTAGCAGCTCTATTCTGAACTTTTTCAATTATATCATTAAGGACCACACCCACTTGGGTCCTATTTGCTTTAGTACAAACATTACTAATGTGAGTGTTCCATCTTAAATCATTCGTGATTGTCACATCAAGGTATTAAATGCTTTCTACATTTTCAAGGAGAGTAGGTAGCATTGATCCGGATCTTAACCGCTGATACCGGATTTTATAATATTTCGAAGCAAACATTCAAAAGATACAGACAGGTGCGCTTTTTATGATCCAGATGAGATTGTAATGCTGCAAAACTTTCTAGTTCGCATTCAGCCACGTTTTCTTTCAAATCTGAGCATTGCTTACACACCATTTGCGTCTAAGATGAATTCTATGTCCACTAAAAAGAGAAGAATTGATGATAAAAAGGGTGACAGGCTTGTTTGGGTCGATTTGGAGGTAAAATTGACCACAGTGTGCCAAGGGATGCAACCATTGTGATCATACAAGTATCAGATTTCACAAAATGCTAGAGTCTATGCTAAGTCTATGCTCCTGGTGAAGGATTGTCTAAGGATGTGTCACCAGTAAACAATTCTGATCCTGAAGTACATTTGTATTTAGTACTAAACTGACATAACTTACCATGCCTATGTTGTAATAATGTGCCAGTTATGTATGTTTGTTTGAACACTACTTATGTCATTTCGGAGACGTTTCTTCCAATCGGGCTTATGGGACTTTTACCCGACATTGAGATGAAATGACATCTCAAGCCCTGTCGCACAATGAAACCAAAGGCTTATTTGTATTGGCCGGTCTGACTCACACCATTTTGCCTGGGCAGGCTTGGTCCTCCTAAGCTGGTTACCAGTACTCATGTGTAGTCAGTTTCAGCTCTGCGTGGAAGCACCATGCAGTCCATCTATTTCTCCAAGCCCTGATGGATGGGGGTGAAAATGTGCCAGTTATATGTAAGTGTATAGCAGTTACAGAATTACAAGTAGGCAGATTTGTTTTTTTATAGATGTGCATTCCGAAAAATAACAAAAACATAAATATCAGCATGTACATTCTTTTATTATGTAAAATATGAACATCTGGACTGCAGAACTCTCATGTATGGGAGTAGACGAAAAGATGGTACCGGACTTCATGATGGAGTCTTCGCCTCACTGATGGCAGCTGTCTTACAAATCCAGACCCAGGTGGGGCAGGGGCAGTTGTGTCCCCAAGCACAAGAACCATTGAAA
The DNA here is from genome assembly GCA_963580285.1 of Lucinisca nassula. Lineage (NCBI taxonomy): Eukaryota > Metazoa > Mollusca > Bivalvia > Lucinida > Lucinidae > Lucinisca > Lucinisca nassula. The sequence goes on along the minus strand of OY757018.1, from coordinate 82,534,404 downwards.
AAAGCCAGTTTGATAAACGGGCTCCATATTGGTGAGTGAACTGGCGGCCAAACCCTCCAGTTGTGGAGTACATTAATACAGAAACTAGCAAGCTGTTTAAGATTTTTCCGTGACAGCCAGTCTATGGTCGGGATACTCACCCTTGGATGGAAAGACATCAGCTACCAGTATGCTGGAAGCCATGTCAAGAAAAGCATCAAAATCCTTAGCAAGAAAGATACCTAAATACAAATAAACTTAATTGAAATCAGGACACAGTACCATAGCTGGCATTTATTGCTCTGACCACCTAGCAATAGAAGCTGTACAAGAAACGGGCCTCTTTGGCCTTGTGGATAAGATCTTAATTATAAGGTCTCTCATTGCTGTGTTCGAGTCATCAAGTTGCTCATTTGGTTTTTCTCCTGGTACACCAGTTTTCCCTAACTCTGATTAATGATCAGCTTGATATAAGTGAAATAATCTTGAAAGGTCCGTAACATCACGAAAACAGGCCTATATAATTTTGAACCCCACTTTTATATAGTAAAACTGGGGTTCACAGGGGTATACCTTATATATTTCTTATTTCTGCTCTAAAATATAAAATGTTGGTACTTGTTAGAACTGCCTCGATGTACAAAAAGGACAAAATACAATTAGAAAATGTTCAGCGTCAGGCTACACTCTTAGTCCCCTCCTTAAAGGGGCTTAACTACTATGAACGGCATAAACGACTTTGGCTTCCAACTTGGGAATATAGGCGTGAAAGGGCTGATGTTATAGACATATACATGTATAAGTTAATGAACCACATAGATCTTGTGAGTAATGACAAATTGTTTGAAATGGCCACATACCATCAAACAAGGGGACACCCCTTCAAACTATTTAAGAAACGGGCAAGATTAAATGTGCACACCAATTCCTTCAACATAAGAGTAATAGATAATTGGAACAATCTCCCATCATCACTCATCAGTAGTAACAGCACCATCGGTTAATGCCTCCAAGAGCCGGCTGTACAAGTACTGGCAGAGACATCCTATAAAGTTTGAGGCATTGTGCTACACACCGGGACCAACAGCCGATACTGGACAAAACCAACAAATGCGTTGGAACACGTTATTGAATAACCTCCAGTTGACGTCGACATCAAGGTAAATCAACGTAAATCGAGTACCGACAATCTATATTTTGAGCAGAAATAAGAAAAATATCACAATTTTTCATCTTAAAATTGTCATTTTTTTTTTGTGATAAAGTTTACAATGTATTTGTATAGGCGTGTTTTTGTAATGAAACCAAAATCAAAAACCAGAAAGCTGCACAAGAGGCCCAGACCTTCTCAGAGGAAAAAAAGTCAACTTCAGTTGCTGACATCAAGCTGGCAATATCACTATGGCAGATTTACTAGGACATAAAACATAGGCAATTACCGCAGTGCATTCATCATGAAAACACACCTATATAATTCTGACCCTCTTGAACCCTACTTTTATATAGTAAAACTGGGGTTTACAGAGGATAAACCTTATTTTTCTTATTCCTGCTCTAGTTCAGATACACTTGGGTTTCCATTATGAGAACACGCCTATATAATTTTTACCCCCTCATACCCCACTATTATATAGTAAAACTGGGGTTTAAGGGGGGAATATTATTTTTCTTATTCCTGCTCAAAAACATAGATTGTGGGTATTCGATAGAACCGCCTCGTCGAGGCGGTTCTATCGAGTCCCCGCAATCTATGTTTTGAGCAGAAATAAGGAAAATATCACAAGTTTTCATCTTAAAATTTCTAATTTTTGGCCAAAAAACTGGCAATGTATTTGTATAGGTGTGTTTTCGTAATGTCAATTTTTTTCAGATGACTGGTCTTGATGCAGATGCAGATCATATACTAGAGATGGCTTGTTTGATCACAGATTCACAGTTAAATCTTATTGCTGAGGTACATTTAGAGTTTTGCGTATACAGGACTTACATTACATTGGCTTAAACACTGATGGTTCATATACCATGGCTGTTTTGAACTTGTACATTACCGAAACACGCCTATTCAATTATATTGACAATTTTACCAGCAAAAAAAAAAAATAAAATTTTCAGATAAAAAATTCTGGTATTTTCTTATTTCTTTTCAAAATATAGATTGCGGGTACTCCTTTGAATGAGGCAGTTCTATCGAGCGCCCACAATCTATGTTTTTGAGCAGAAATAAGAAAAATAGTGTATACCCCTGCAAATTACAGTTTTGCTATATAAAAGTGGGGGTCAAAATTATATAGGTGAGTTTTCTTGTTGTTTTGTGTCCTTAGGAAAAAAATCTCACCACTGCATATGCTGATTTTATTATACCCCCGCAAACGAAGTTTGAAGGGGGTATATAGGAGTCAGCTTGTCGTCTGTCGTCGGTCCGTTACAAAAAACTTTAACATTGCTCATAACTTCCTTATTCTTTGACCGATTGCTTTAATATTCACACACCACACACCTTGCCACTAGTACTTGAGATTGATATACACAAACCTGACCTAGACCTTTACGTTGACCTTCCTCAAGGTCAAATACTTGTAAAAATGTCTGACAACGCATGCGTGGGTATAATTGGCGCCCGTTAGGCGGCAGCTCTAGTTTTTATATAAATCTTGAAAATGTATGTTGTGTGTACTCATTAGACCTGCCTCAGTACACACAACATAACTTTTTTTCAAAGAAAATCAAACAGATATTGCTATTATTAAGGCTGACACGATTAATCGTATAATCCATCGATAAATTCAACAAAAACGATTATCATTTCTGATTTGCTTTTAATCGATTACTTGAAAGGTACAATTTACTAAGTTATGACTAAAATAGCTGGATGAGTGGCAAACAGTGCAGACCCTGATGAGACGTCGCATTCTGCTGCGTCTCATCTGGGTCTACACTGTTTGCTCAGGCCTGTCTGTTCAAATATAAATATGATAAAGTGCAACATATGGTAAGAGTCATGCTCAGAAGAAAGCCAGACAGGTAAAATTATGACAAAAACCTTAGCGATTACTAATCAATTATTGATCGCAATGACAGAATTGATAATCGATTATCTTTTCAGCTCCGATTAGGCAGCCCTAGCTATTATGCCTCCTTATACGGCACACTGACTAAATCTAATGGGCTCGAACTACCCCTTTCTTGAACAAATTTCATGGTCCTAGGGATGTCCCAGCCATTGAAGTTCTACTGTAAGTTCATATTCAGGCATTGTTTAAGCAGAAACTGCCCATGCAGAATAAGAAGTGTGTCACAATTTTCATTTAAAATCATTCTGAAGATATAGAAGGTAGTGTTATATTATTTCGGAAATAAAATCCTTGTTAAACAGGTCAGGTGCACTGAAATTCTGCTATTAAGACCAGCTAAAATTAAGATAAACCTGGCAGATTTTCCACCATTTGTAGCTCAACGTCACATAGTGACTAGGTGAGCTTTTGGGATCAGTTTTTGTCCGTCGTCCGTGCATTTGTCCGTCCGTGCGTAAACAATTTCTTCAAACGACATCTCCTAAATCACTGATCAGATTTTGACCAAACTTCACAGGAATGATCCTTAGGTGGTCCCCTTTCAAAGTTGTTCAAATGGTTCCGGTCCATTGCACATCTAGGTCACAGGGGCCAAAAATAGATTTTTTTCACCGAAAACTTAAAAATATAGACTTACATAGGGAAATCTTTTAAAATCTTCTCTGAAACCACAAGGCCCAGGTCTTTGGTATTTGGTATGAAGCTTCATCTAGTGGACCCCTACCAAGATTGTTCAAATTGTATTGCTGGGGCCAAAAATGCCCCTGCCCTGAGGCCCTTTGGTTTCACATAGGGAAAATATTTAAAAATCTTCTTCTCTGAATATGCAAGGCCCAGGTCTTTGATATTTGGTATGAAGCTTCATCTAGTGGACCCCTACCAAGATTATTCAAATTGTAGTGCTGGGGCCAAAAATGCCCCAGCCCCGGGGCCCTTTGGTTTTACATAGACTTAAATTGGGAAAATCTTGAAAAATCTTCTTATCTGAAACCACAAGACCTAGGTCTTTGATATTTGATATGAAGCTTCATCTAGTGGACCCCTACCAAGATTATTCAAATTGTAGTGCTGAGACCAAAAATGCCCCCGCCTCGGGGCCCAACTTATATAGGGAAAATCTTTAAAAATCTTCTTCTGTGAAACCACAATGCCTAGGTCTTCGATATTTGGTGTGAAATTTCATCAAGTGGACACCTAACAAGAGTGTTCAAATTATAGCCCTGGGGCCAAAAATACCCCCCACCCTGAGACCCTTTGGTTTTCACAGACTATATTTAAAAATCTTCTTCTCTGAAACTGCATAGCCCATGTCTTTGATATTTGGTATGGAGCTTCATCTAGTGGACCTCTACCAAGATTGTTCAAATTATAGCCCTCAGGCCACAAATGCACCCACCCCGGGGGCCTTTGGTTTTACATAGACTTATATAGAGATAATCTTTGAAAATCTTCTCTGAAACAGCAAGGCCCAGATCTTTGATATTTAGTGTGAAGCTTCATCTAGTGGACCTCTATCAGGATTGTTTAAATTATAGCCCTGAGGCCAAAAATGCCCCCGCCCTGGCACCATTTGGTTTTACATAATCTTATGTAGAGAATATCTTTAAAAAAATCTTCTTCCCTGAAACAGCAAGGCCCAGGTCTTTGATATTTGGTGTGTAGCTTCATCTAGTGGACATTTGCCAAGATTGTTCAAATTATAGCCTTTGTTGATATTTCGTATGAAGCTTCACCTTTTTAGACCTCCCTCAACATTATGCACATTATAGCCCTGGGGTCAATGATGTCCTTCCCCGGGGCCCACTTGTTACTCTATGGATCAGGTGAGCAATCCAGGGCCTTCATGGCCCTCTTGTTTAAAGGGAGAAAACTTTCGGGACTTCCTGTATGCTTGTCTGTAAGCCCTTGCCCACTGAAAAGGGGGTCTACTTTTCAAGGAAAGAATTTGCTCCTCAGGAGCAAATTCTTTCCTTTAAGAGTTGACCCCTATTGACGTAGGAAACAAAGTATATTTGCAGGAGTTGCCTCCCCTGAAGGTGTATCCATTCCCCTTAAAACTTACTTAAAAGGTTACAGCTTTTCGTTCTTTGTGTTCGGTGCACCCAGTGTCCTCCAGTGGACTCAAGAGATCATTTTTGGGACTGGTCAAAAGTGGTGTTAAAATGATAATCATTTTGAAAAGTCTCAAAGGTGGTCTTGATATAGCAGTTTTACTGCAGACATTGCACTTGTAGGTGGTTGGACTCGGCTGAAATTTTGTGGTTGATACATCTCGTGAACAAGTCGGTGTAATGAACACCCATAAACCCCACTTTATATAGAGAAAACTTGTGTTTATGGGAGTATACATTATATTGATCATTTCTGTTCAAATGCATATGTTGTGGGTATTCGTTATGACCAAATCATTGAGGTGGCTCTAATGAGCACCCAGAACCTAAGTTTGCAGTATAGATAAGACAGATATCACAGATTTTCATCAAAAAGTAGCCATTTTGGAGAAGTAAAAAAACAAAATGCAGTATGTGACATGTCTCACAGGAATGTTATCATAATGGTCAGCGTGTGCAAATGACAGATGATCAGTTATATATCAATTGACAAAACTGCTACAAGTATTAATTATTGATATACCTTTTTACATTATTTTGGATACTTGCATAAAGCTAAAATGTACATGTAATAAACAGTCATTTTTCTGTATAATCTGTACAATTTGAATTGGCTATAATTTCAGGTTGTGCAGTGAACACAAATTTCACAATACTTTCATGCAGACATTATTTGTCCTGTTATTTACTTTTATGTGTTACTTTAGCACTGTTTTTGTATTCTATCTGACCATGTTTTAACTTCTAAGATACTTTATTCTGTAAACTGGCTGAACATCATTTTTTTTTTTGTTTTATATAAAAATACAGTAGAACTTCGATGGCTCGAACACCGATGGCTCGTTTACCATGGATGCGACGAACCCATTCATGAGCCCCTAGCGAAATCCTCTACATAAGAAATAGAGGGGGATAATTAAGGAGATTTTAGTCTTTTATCTTGCAAATGTATGCTGTGTGTACTCATTAGAATCGCCTCGATGAGGGGATTCTAATGAGTACACACAACATACATTTTCATTATAGAACACCGAAAAGATGTCTAAAAGTATCTCGTTATGCCTCCTGGCAGTAACCCTCAGTGGCTTGAACTACCCCTGTCTCGAACAGATTTTCGAGGTCCCAAAGGTGTTCAAGCCCTTGAAGATCGACTGTATGTATAATATATTATTACTGCAAAGTTGATGTGTGACACTTTAATGAATTATTTTACTATAATGTTATTAATCAAGTAATTTCATATTGGCCCAGGTACAGGTCCGCGGTCTGCTGCATTGGCCCGAGGCCGAAGACCGAGAGCTAATGCAGCTGACCAAGGACCTGTAACTAGGTCAATATGAAATTGCTTGATCAATGTGACAATTTTATTATATGACACATAGATTCTTTTACCTCACTTGACCTCAATTAATATTGGTTGACCTGGTGTTTTTACGGATGACCTCCAATCAATACAGGATCGTCAATATATATCTGATACAGCTGTCCATCATGTGAACAAGTCCGTGAAATGAAGACCCCCCTAAACCCCACTTTATATAGAGAAAACTTGGGTGTACGGGGGTATACATTATTTTCCTTATTTCTGGTCCAAGACATAGGTTGTGGGTACTCGTTAGAACCGCCTCATTGAGGCAGTTCTAATGAGCACCCTCAACCTATGTTTTGAACATTTATAACAAAAATATCAGAGATTTTCATCAGAAAAGTAGCCATTTTGGACATGTGAATAATGCACTATGCCGCATGGGTGAGTTATCGTAATGGTAGGGCCTGTTTGGTAATTAAAGCCCAAGTTACAAAACCAGAAATGGCAGGAATTCCCGTGTGATGGAAATTGTCCGGAAATTCATAAAGGATGTACCGATGATAGTCGCTATAAAGACAGTATTTGGTCCCTGGTACTATACAATTATAAAGGATTTGCTGCTATAAGAAACCCAATGAGGAGTAGTATAATAGGTAATGAAGGTGTCTTTTTCCCTCAGTTACACAAAAAAATGTTGTAGACATTTGTTATACCAGCAATTACCTCGTTGAAGTGATTCTATTCTAACATTATCCACAACATTTGTCAGCCTGGATAGCGCAGTGGTTAATGTGTTCAACTTATTATCGAGAGGTTGTGCATTCGAACCCGATCACCGGTATTGAGGTATGTCCTTGGACAAGCCAAGTAATGACACTGCCCCACGCCACCCAGGTGTAAATGGGTAGCAGTGGTTTAAAATTCACCGGCTCTCTCACACGGGCACATGTAAACACCCGGAATGAGTGTTCTAGAGCGATTCAATAAGCTTGAAGCTTTCATCCCAATCAAACTAAAATAAATTAGTATAAACTAACATTTGTTTCTAGAAGAAATAAATACAATATTCTTGAATCCCCCCCCTAATATTCTTGAATGTCCCCTCCCATCTTGGGCTGACAATTCATTCCATGGATAAAGTGTACGGAAACAAACATAGTGTGAACAAGCCCGTGAAATACCCCCCCCCCCCCCCCCCCCACCAAAACCCTACTTTATATAGAGAAAACTGGGGTTTACAGGGGTATACATTATTTTTGTCATTTCTGCTCCAATACATTGGTTGTTGGTACTTGTTAGAACTGCCTCAATGAGGCAGTTCTAACAAGCACCCACAACCTATGTTTGCGGTATAAATAAGAAAAATATCACAGATTTTCAGTAGAAAAGTCACCATTTTGGAGATGTGATAAAATGCACTCTGTTGCACGGGTGTGTTGTCGTAATGTACTGTTCTTCCGTACTATCTGGTGAGCCTATGATGTTTGTTACTGAAATAATACTAAATTTATGGTATTTAATTTTTCAGTCTCCAGACCTAATCATTCATCAGCCAGACTCAGTGTTAGATTGTATGGGAGAATGGTGTCAGGAACATCATGGGCAGGTAATAAGTGTTGGAGGTTACTTAACTGTCATGTGCAATGCATCGGTAGTTGTCATTTATATTATATTGCCATGGTGGTTCTAGTGAATACCCACAACATGGGTTATATGGAGAAATAAAAAAAAATATCCTTTAATTATTGGGCCCCCGCCCATCGTGGCTTGGAGCACTAGATTGGGCTGCATTGTGTTTCCATGCAGAGCTGAAACCAACTGCATAAGAGTACTTGTAAACAGTTTAGAAGGTCTAAGCTGCCCAGGCAAAGTTGTGAGGGTCAGACTGTCCCTGCATATAAACCCTATTGGTTTGTTTGGGTGGTAGGGCTTGAGATGTCATTGAGTAAAGGGCCCACAAAATTGGAGGGAACATCTCCATATTGACCAGACCTAAGAAGTGTGGATGGGGGTATAAAACCTCAATTCAGACAAACAAAATCATTTAATTATCACCAGATATGCACCTATCTTTTGCTATACGTAGTGTTTGGTACTTTAAGGGATAGATAGGTCCATCTTGTTCTCATGTTTTTAGCCCACCTGACCGAAGGTAATGGTGAGCTTTTGTGACTGTGAGATGTCTGTTGGCGGCGTGAGTCGTCCGTGCGTAAACTTTTCTTGTGAACACTCTAGAGGCCACAGTTTTGGGCCAATTATCATCAAACTTTATCAGAATAACCATCATGACAATATCTCGGTCAAGTTCAAATACAGGTCAAGTCAAGTTAAAAAGTAGGTGAGTAGGTCAAATCGTAGAAAAACCTTGTGAACAAAGTTAATAAGAGGCCACAGTTTTGGTCCGATCATCATCAAACCTGCTCAGAATGATAATCTTGACAAAACCTTGGTCAAGTTCTAATATGGGTCATGTTGGGTCAAAAAATAGGTTGATAGGTCAAATCATAGAAAAAACTTGTGAACACACTAGAGCCCACAGTTTTGGTCCTTGCTCAGACTGATCATCTTGACAATATCTTGGTCAAGTGTAAATATGGGTCATTTTGTGTCATACAATAGGTCAGCAGGTCAAATCATAGAAATACCTTTTGAATACACTAGAGGCCACAGTTTTGGTCCGATCAACATCAGCTCAGAATATGGGTCATGTCGGGTCAAAAAGTAGGTCAGTTGGTCATATCATAGAAAAACCTAGAGAACAATCTAGAGGCCACTGTTTTAGTCCGATCTTCATCAAACTTGTTCAGAATGATCATCTTGACAACAACTCGGTCAAGTTTGAATATGGGTCATGGTGGGATAAAAAATAGGTCAGTAGGTCAGATCCGAGAAAAAAACCTTGTGAACACTCAAGAGGCCACAGTTTTGGTCCAATCATCATCAAACTTGCTCAGAATAATCATCTTAACAAAATCTCCCTCAAGTTAGAATATGGGTCATGTCAAATCAAAAAGTAGGTCAGTAGGTCAAATCATAGAAAAACCTTGTGAACTCTCTAGAGGCCACAGTTTTGGCCCAATTATCATAAATCCTGCTCAGAATGATCATCTTGACAATATCTGGGTCAAGATCAAATATGGGTGATGTCGAATCAGAAAGTAGGTCAGTAGTTCATTTTGTCATAGCTTTGAACCGTTTGAGCTAGAGCCTTTATATTTGGCATGCCGGTTTCTTGTGACATGGGCTTCCCACCCATTCAAAAAATGTTGACCTGTGTCCTACTTTATTATAGCATTTGAACCATTTGACATAGAGCATTCATAATTGGCATATAAGTTCCTTGTGACAAGGGCTTCCAACTCATACAAAAAATGACCTGTGACCTTGATCTTTGGCCTACTTTGTCATAACTTTTTTTCTATGGTCATTCTATCGCTTCCCCCGATTCAAGAAGGGCAGTTGTCAGTTTTCTGGCGAAAGAATGTGCACTGTGCTGTTTAACAACTAATGTATAAGCCTGCCCAGGAAAAGTGTTGATAGGTAAACTGCCAGGCTCAAAAATGAAGTAAAATAGTGTTGACTTGGCCGTTAAACTACAATTCAAGCAAAAACAAATAAACCACATTTTAATGATTATTTATAGATTTCTTTAGGGAACAAAGTAAAAATTGAAACTGAAGCATCTTGCTGATAAAACTTGTATGGGGTAGGGTTACACAAGTGTACATGTATTTTTTCATGCATTTTTAAGGGAGACAACTTTCACAATTAAGTGTTGGGTTTTCAAGAAAGGAGGTCTGTTCTGAAGAACAATCTTTGAACTTAACACTTTCAGCCCTCTAGATGCAAATTCAAACCGTCTAGATCCTGATGAGATGGCTCATCCTGCAAATGGTTTTGGTCAAAACCCTATTTACAAGAATCATTTCGAAAACACGCCTATACAAATACATTGTAAACTTTACCGTGAAAAACCTGAAATTTTACGATGAAAAATTGGGATATTTTTTCTTATTTCTGCTCCGAAATATAGATTGTGTATACTCGTTAGAATTGCCTCGATGTGATATTTTTATCAGAAATAAGAAAAATAAATTGAGGCGGTTCTAACCAGTACACACAACCTATATTTTGGAGCAGAAATAAGAAAAATAAGGTTTACCCCTGTAAACCCCAGTTTTTGTCGCGCCTGCTATTAGCATGGCGCGATAAAGGCGCCCGGTTTTCCATTTGTTCGTCCATCCGTCCGTTTGTCAAGGCGTCAACATTTGCGACCACCCTAGCGTTCACCCTGAGGTTCAAGTTTATTTCTCAAGAACTGTAAGAGCTTCATTAAGGATACTTGGTACAAACTTGTATCTGGGGATGACAGCTTACATGCAAGCATCCATATTTGACCTTGACCTACATTTCATGGTTCACTGAGTTTGTGAAATATTGCGACCACCCTAGCGTTCACCCTAATGATCAAGTTTATTTCTCAAGAACTATAAGAGCTTAATTAATGATACTTGGTACAAACTTGTATCTTGGGATGACAGCTTACATGCAAGCATCCATATTTGACCTTGACCTACATTTCATGGTTTACTGACTTTGTAAAATATTGCGACCACCCTAGCGTTCAACCCTAATGGTCAAGTTTATTTCTCAAGAACTATAAGAGCTTTGTTAATGATACTTGGGACAAACTTGTATCTGGGGATGGTTACTTAAATGCAAGCATCCATATTTAACCTTGACCTATATTTCATGGTTCACTGACTTTGTAAAATATGGTGACCACCCTAGCATTCACCCTAACGGTCAAGTTTATTTCTCAAGATTTATAAGAGCTTCATTAATGATATTTGGTGCAAACTTGAATCTGGGGATGGCAACTTAAATGCAAGCATCCATATTTGACCTTTACCTAAATTTCATCGTTCACTGACTTTGTAAAATATTGCGACCACCCTGTAGTTCACCCTAATGGTTACCGGTAAGTTCATTTCTCAAAAATTATTAGAGCTTCATTAATGATACTTAGTACAAGCTTGCATTTGAGAATGGAATCTTTTGTGCAAGCATCTATGTTTGACCTTGACCTACATATCATGGTTCGATGACTTTGCGCCCACACAGGCGCAACATAGCCTTCGGCGGAATTCTTGTACTGTATAAAAGTGGGGTTCAAGAGGGTCAGAATTATACAGGCGTGTTTTTGTGAATGGCCATGGCAAAATTCAAAGATGAAAGAATTGAATTTAGAAATTCAAGGGTGAAAGGGTCAAAGTCTATCCATGCCTCTTCATTACAATAACAAACCCATGTGACATTGTGCATTCTTTCATATCTCCAAAATGCTTATTTTTCTGATGAAAGATTTTAATATTTTTCTTAATTTACTCCTAAAATAGATTGTGGGTGCTTGTTATAACCACCTCATAACCAAACTAACCAAAACATACTTCTTGGAGTGCAAAAACATGTATGTAAAATAAGTATACCCCTATAAGCCCCAGTTTTCTCAAAATAAAGTTGGGTTTAAATGGGTGTTCAAACTTGTTAAAACCAATGTTATCACAAAAACACACCTATATAATTTTGACCCCACTTTGACCCCACTTTTGAATAGTAAAATTGGGTTTACGAGGGTAAACCTTATTTTTCTTATTTCTGCTCTAAAATATAGACTGTGGGTACTTGTTAGAACCGCCTCAATTGAGGTGGTTCTAATGAGTACCCACAATCTATATTTATACCCCCGCAAACGAAGTTTGAAGGGGGTATATAGGAGTCAGCTTGTCGTCTGTTGTCGTCTGTCGTCGTCGGTCCGTTTCAAAAAACTTTAACATTGCTCATAACTTCCTTATTCTTTGACCGATTTCTTTAATATTCACACACCACACACCTTGCCACTAGTACTTAAGATTGATATACACAAACCTGACCTTGACCTTTACGTTGACCTTCCTCAAGGTCAAATACTTGTAAAAATTTGTCTGACAACGCATGCGGGGGTATAATTGGCGCCCGTTAGGCGGCAGCTCTAGTTTGAGCAGAAATAAGAAAAATATGACAATTTTCAACTTAAAACTTTTGTTTTTTTTTTCAGTGGTAATATTTACAATGTATTTGTATCTAGGCATGTTTTCGTTATGTAAAAACCAAAATAGTCAAACGTCTATGGCTTGAACACATTTAGAACCATAAAAATTTATTCAAGATAGTGTTATAGGAAGCAATATGTGTACCGGGTATATTTCAATTTTCTATAAAACAAAGAATGATATGTTATGAGTGCTCATTAGAATTGCCTTATCGAATACACATGACTAAATCCGTCATATCTCCCTTAGTTTTTCTACTTGCTTTCCTAAATTATCTTTAATCTGTTATCTCAAGTTATGGGAGCATTTCTCTAGGGACTAAGCATCTCCAGGCAAAGTGCTGCGAGTCGGACCATCCATGTAGATAAACCCTATTGGTTTCATTGGATGGGAGAGCTTCAGAAGTCATTTCATGGCCATGTTTGGTGAACGTCCTACAAAATTTGAAGCAACATCTCCAAAATAACCTGAATAGTATTGTCAGGTTGGATAAATCTCAAATTCAAATCAAATACTAGAACAAGTTTCTGAAACCTTGAATTCAGATGAGCATCAGTGTCTGAGCCATTGAAATTGCATCATATTTACATCACATGAACAAGCCCTTGAAATGAACACCCACCTAAACCCACTTTATATAGAAAAAACCTGGGTTTACAGGGGTATACAGTAAAACCTGTCATAGTGGTCACCTGTATTAAACAAGCATCTGTCTTTAGCAAGCATGCATTTGGTTCCCCCAAAAGGCAAATGCATTAAAATTTCGCCTGTATTAAGCAATCACCTGTCTTAAGCAAGCACATTTTGGTGATCCTTTATGTGCTTGCTTAATACAGGTTGAACTGTACATTATTATGTCTCCCCTGAAAAATTTTTTTCGGAGAGACATATTGTTTTTCCCCCGGGCGTCTGTCTGTCTGTCGGTCTGTCACACATTCGTGTCCGCTCTATAACTTGAAAACCGTTCAAGCTATTGTCACGGAACTTCATACAAATATTAATCAATATTAGACAACGTGCAATGTGCAAGAACTATAACTCTCGCATTTATACTTTTTGAATTATCTCCCTTTGAAGTGTGTCGGTATGTATGTATGGGCAAATCATGTCCGGTCAATAGCTTTCTTATTTTCAGATGGATTTTAAAATTACGTGGCAGAAATATGTAAAACCATGAGACGATGTGTGGTGCGCATGAGGGAGGTCGGTACCTCAAAGGTCAATGTCATTCTTAGAGGCCAAAGGTAAAAAAAGGCGCCTTTTTTCTGTTTGGTCAATTACTTTCTTATTTTTTGATGGATTTTGAAATTGCTTGGCAGAAATATTAACCACCATAACACGATGTGTTGTGTGCATGACCCAGGTTAGTACCTCAAAGGTCAAGGTCATACTTAGAGGTCAAAGGTAAAAAAGGGGCCTTTTTTCGTGTTTTGTCAATAACTTTCCTTTTTTTTAGAAAGAATTTGAAGTTACTTGGCAAAAATGTTAACCATCATGATACGATGTATTGCATGCATGATTCAGTTTGGTACCTCAAATGTCAAGGTCATACATAGAGGTCAAAGGTAAAAAAGGGGGCCTTTTTTCGTGTTGGGTCAATAACTTTCTTTTTTCTAGACGGATTTTGAAATTGCTTGGCAGAAATGTTAACCATCATGCGACGAGGTGTTGTGTGCATGACCTAGGTTGCTACCTCAAAGTTCAAGGTCATACTTAGAGGTTAAAGGTAAAAAAGGGTTCAGTCAATAATTTTCTTATTCCTGGATAGATTGTGAAATTACTTGGCAGAAATGTTAACCATCATGAGACAATGTGTTGCATGCTAGGCCCATGTTGGTACCTCCAAGGTCAAGGTCATACTGAGATGTCAGAGGTAAAATTTTTTTTTGTGTGTCCAGTCAATAACTTTTTTAGCTCACCTGAGCCGAAGGCTCATTGGTGAGCTGATAGTATGGCCAGGCAAAAATTCTGTGTGTGTGTTTGTGTTCACATTTTCAAACGTCTTCTCCTCCGGAACCGCTGGGCCGATTGTAGTCAAATTTCATGTGGAGGCTCCATGGGGTGGGGGAACGAAAGTTTGCATTTTTGGTCTAGGTCACATGACCAAGATGGCCGCCATGCCCATATATGGTAAAAACCCTTCGAAAATCTTCTCCTCCGGAACCACTGGGCCGATTTGCATGAAACTTGGCATGTAGCACCTGGGACATGGGCCCATCATAAATTGCATAAATGGTGTCCCTGGGATGACCTTGACCTATTTTACGCCAAGGTTAAATTTGGTAACATGGGCATTTGTATGGGAAAAAGTAGAAATGTCTGATATCTTGCAAACTGTTACAAATAATGCCACTAAACCATATATATTCTTATTCCTTATGATGAGGCGCATTAAGTGACATGGATTTTGGGACCCTGGGGCCCCCCGGGGGGGCATGCCCCACCCCCTTCTTTGCACAAAATGCTTAATATCTCGGAAACGGTTAAGATCCCCACCCATAAACCATATATATTCTTGTTCCTTATGATAAGGCGCATTCAGTGACACAGACCTTTGGACATCAGGGTATCGGAGGGTCCCCGGGGTGGCATGCCCCACCCCCTTTATTGCAAAAAATGCTTAATATCTTGGAAATGGTTAAGATCCCCACCCATAAACCATATATATTATTGTTCCTTATGATAAAGCGCATTCAGTGACATGGACCTGTGGAACCCCGGGGCCCCGGGGGAGGAGGGGCATGACCCCCCCCCCCCCGTTGAAGAAGTCTAAACCTCTTCAAAAGTTTCTTCTTCAGAACCACTTGGCCGAATTTCATGAAACTTGGGGTATGTGGCATCAGGGATGTGGGCCCATCATAAATTGCAAAAAATGGTGACCCTAGGATGACCTCGACCTACTTTACTGCAAGGTCAAGTTTGGTCACATGGGCTTTTGTATGGGAAAAAGTCAAAATGTCTCATCTTTGCAAACCCTTCAAAATAACACCACTAAACCATATATATTATTGTTCCTTATGATGAGGCCCATTAAGTGAGTTGGATTTTGGGACCCTGGGGACCTGGGGGATGCCCCAACCCTTTTTTAGCACAAAATGCTTTATTTCTCGGAAACTGTTAAGATCCCCACTCATGTACCCTTATGCTTGTTCCTTATGATAAGGCGCATTCAGTGACATATAGACCTTTGGACCCTTGGGTAGTGGGGGTTACGGGTAGGGTGGATGCCCCGACCCCTTTATTGCATAAAATGCTTAATATTTCTGAAATCATTAAGATTCCCACCCATAAACTATATATATTCTTGTTCCTTATGATAAGGGGCATTCAGTGACATGGGCCTGTGAACCCTGTGGGGGGGGGGGGGCATGCCCCTCCCCCTTTATTGTTTAAAATTCTTAATATCTTGGCAACTTTTTAGATCCCCATCCATGAACCATATATGTAGCTACATGGGTCTTCGATGCTTAGGGTCCCCAGGGGGTAAGCCCTACCCTCTTTACTTGTTAAAGGTCCAAAATATGTTCAGATCCTCTCCCATAAACCATATATTTTCTTGTGATAAGGGGCATTTAGTTACATAGATCTTTGGACACCGTAGGTTAAATTGAGGGCCTCACCCCCTTTAGAAATGGTTGAGCATTCCACCCATTAACCATATATTTTCTCCTGACCTTTTAGCTCATCTAAGGCTTTATCTTGGCTAAATATAACTGAAAATTCAAACTCAAAATTTTCCAACTGATCTTCAAGAGTCAGGAATGTGATTAAGGACCACTTGGTCATACAGCCAAATGCTAAAAATAATCAATGCTTGCTGTCAGGTGAGCGTCTTCAGGACCATTGGTCCTCTGGTTTTATTTCTGGCTGGACTTTTTAAAGTAACCATGTAGAAATGTTCACCGTCATTAGACCATGAGTCATGTGCAAGACCAAGGTCCATACCTCCATTGTCAAGGTCATACCTAGAGGTCAAAGGTAAAGGTCAATAACTTCCTTATTCTTTGATGGATTATGAAATTACTTGCAGAAATGTTAACCATCATGAGATGATATGTTGTACCTCAAAAGTCAAGGCCATACTTAGAGCTCAAAGGTAAAGAAAGAGCTTTTTTGAGTTTGGCCAATATCTTTTTAGCTCACCTGTCACGTAGTGACGAGGTGAGCTTTTGGGATCACTTTTTGTCCGTTGTCCGTCGTGCATGTGTGCGTGTGTGCGTAAACTTTTTCTTCAAATGACATCTCCTCCTAAACCACTGATCGAATTTTGACCAAACTTCACAGGAATGATCCTAAGGTGGTCCCCTTTCAAAGTTGTTCAAATGGTTCCGGTCCATTGCACATCTATGACACAGGAGCTAAAAATAGATTTTTAAAAAAAAAACTTTTAAAAATCTTCTTCTCTGAAACCGCAAGGCCCAGGTCTTCGATATTTGTTATGAAGCTTCATCTAGTGGACCTCTACCAAGATTGTTCACATTATAGCCCTGGGGTTCAAAATGCCCCCGCCCCAGGGGCCTATGGTTTTACATAGGCTTATATAGGGAAAATCATTAAAAAATCTTCTTCTCTGAAACCACAAGGCCCAGGTCTTTAATATTTGGTGTGAAGCTTTACCTGGTGGACCTTTACTACGATTGTTCAAATTATAGCATTGGGGCCAAAAATGCCCCCGCCCTGGGGGCCTTTGGTCTTACATGGGCTTATACAGGGAAAATCTTTAAAAATCTTCTTCTCTGAAACCGCAAGGCCCAGATCTTTGATATTTGGTCTGAAGCTCTATCTAGTGGACCTCTACCAAGATTGTTCAAATTATAGCCCTGGGGGCCAAAATGCCCCCGCCCCGGGGGCCTATGGTTTTACATATAGGGAAAATCATTAAAAAATCTTCTTCTCTGAAACCACAAGGTCCAGCTCTTTAATATTTGGTGTGAAGCTTATCCTGGTGGACCTCTACTAAGATTGTTCAAATTATAGCCTTGGGGGCCAAAAATGCCCCCGCCCCGGGGGCCTTTGGTTTTACATAGGCTTATACTTGGAAAATCTTTAAAAATCTTCTTCTGTTTTACCCCAAGGCCCAGGTGTTTGATATTTGGTATGAAGCTTCATCTAGTGGACCTCTACCAAGATTGTTCAAATTATAGCCCTGGGGGCCAAAATGCCCCCGCCCCGGGGGCCTATGGTTTTACATAGGCTTAAATAGGGAAAATCATTAAAAAATCTTCTTCTCTGAAACCACAAGGCCCAGGTCTTTAATATTTGGTGTGAAGCTTTACCTGGTGGACCTCTGATAAGATTGTTCAAATTATAGCCTTGGGGGCCAAAAATGCCCCCGCCCCGGGGGCCTTTGGTTTTACGTAGGCTTATACAGGGAAAATCTTTTAAAATCTTCTTCTCTGAAACCGCAAGTCCCAGATCTTTGATATTTGGTGTGAAGCTTCATCTAGTGGACCTCTTTCAAGGTTGTACAAATTATAGCCCTGGGGCCGAAAATGGCCCCATCCTTGGACCCTTTGGTTTTTCATAGGCTTATATAGGAAACCTTTAAAAATTTTCTTCTCTGAAACCACAAGGCCCAGGTCTTTGATATTTGGTATGAAGCATCACCTAGTGGACATCTACCAAGAATGTTCAAATTATAGCCCAGGGGCCAAAAATGCCCCGGCCCAGGGGGCCTTTGGTTTTAAGTAGGCTTATATAGGGAAAATCTTAAAAAAAAACTTCTTCTCAGAAACTGCAAGGCCAAGGTCTTAGATATTAGGTGTGAAGCTTCATCTATTGGACCTCTATCAAGATTGTTCAAATTATAGCCCTAGGACCAAAAATGCCCTCACCCCGGGACCCTTTGGTTTTTCATAGGCTTAATTAGGGAAAATATTTAAAATTCTTCTTCTCTGATACCACAAGGCCCTGCTCTATGCTATTTGATATGAAGCTTCAACTAGTGGACCTCTACCAAGATTGTTAAAATTATAGCCCTGGGGCCAAAAATGCCCCCACCCCTGGGGCCTTTGGTTTTACATAGGCTTATACAGGCAAAATCTTTTAAAATCTTCTTCTGTGAATCCGCAAGGCCCAGATCTTTGGTATTTGGTGCGAAGCTTCATCTAGTGGACCTCTTTCAAGAATGTTCAAATTATAGCCCTGGGGCCAAAAATGCCCCGGCCCCGGGACCCTTTGGTTTTTCATAGGCTTATATAGGGAAAACCTTTAAAAATCTTGTCTGAAACCAGGAGGCCCAGGTCTTTGATATTTGGTATGAAGCTTCATCTAGTAGACCATTACCAAGTTTGTTCAAATTATAGCCCTAGGGCCTAGAATGTACTGGAGACACTAGTTCTCAGGTGAGCGATTCAGGGCCCTCTGGGCCCTCTTGTTTATTTCTCTGTGAACTTTTTAAAGTTACTTTGCAGAAATGTTCATCTTCATTAGATGATGTGTTGCACACAAGACCCAGGTCAATACCTCCAATGTCAAGGTCATACTTAGAGGTCAAAAACGGTGGAGACATCTGTGTTTTTGTAGAAAAACAAATTCTAGTTTGTCTTATTTCTGCTCCAAGACATAGGATGTGGGTACTGGTTAGGACAACTAACGAGCACCCAGAACCTATGTTTGCAGTATTAATAAGGTCAATAACAAAGATTTTCATCTTAAAAGTAGCCATTTTGGATATTTTAAAAATGCACTACGTGGCATGGGTGTATTATCGTTATGGCTTACAAAAAAGTCTAAGTTACAGTTTTTTTAGCTCACCAGAGACGAAGGCTCCGGGGGAGCATATAGGATAGGCAGTTGTCCGTCGTCTGCGCCTGCGTCTGGTGACGTCAACACTTTTAAACGACATCTCCTCCAAAGCCGCTAAGCCGATTGGGCCCAAATTTCATCTGTAGCATCCTTGGCTTGGGGGATTGAAAGTTAGTGTTTTTTATGAAATTCGGCTCATTAGTTTGGTTGCTATGGCAATTTAGAGTTTCCATAGACTTATAATGGGGAAAATTAAAAAATGGCATTTACTGCCAAGCCCCTGCAGATATTTTGACAAAACTTTCATAGAAATATTCCTTACGCAATCTACTATCTGCCATATGATTTTAGGCCTACTGCTCATTTGTATTGGTTGCCATGGAAACCAAATTGAAAAAAAATACTTAAAAAATCATCTCCTCAGAAACTGTATGCTCTATGAGGCTGAGAGTTTATGAAAATATTTACCATATTTGCCCTTTCAGGTTTTGTGTTTTTTATGAAATTCGGCTCTTTAGTGTGGTTGCTATGGCAACTTAGATTTTCCATAGACTTATAATGGGGAAAATTGAAAAATGGCATTAACTGCCAAACCTTTGCAGATATTTTGACACAACTTTCATAGAAATGTTCCTTAAGCAATATGCCATATGATTTTAGGCCTATTGCTCATTTATACTGGTTGCTATGGAAACCAACATGAAGAAATAGAAAAAAAAATAAATAAAAAATCATCTCCTCAGAAACCATATGCTCTTTGAGGCTGAGAGTTTATGGAAATATTCAAAATATTTGCCTTTACAGGTTTTATGTTTTGAGCTCACCAGAGCCGAAGGCTCCGGGGGAGCTTTTAGGATAGGCAGTTGTCCATCGTCGTCTGTGTCGTCTGCGTCGTCTTCGTCAACATTTTCAAACGACATCTCCTCTGAAGCCAATGGGCCGATTCAGCCCAAATTTCATCTGTAGCATCCTTGGGCAGGGGGATTGAAAGTTTTGTTTTTAATGAAATAGGCTCATTAGTTTGGTTGCTATGGCAACTTAGAGTTTCCATAGACTTATAATGGGGAAAATAGAAAACAAAACTTTCATAGAAATGTTCCATAGGTAATCTACTATCTGCGTTATGATATTAGGCCTTCTGCTCATTTTTATTGGTTACCATGGAAACCAAAATGCAAAAAATAGACAAAAAAATACTTAAAAATCATCTCCTCAGAAACCATATGCTCTAGGAGGCTGAGACTTTATGATTATATTCACCATATTTGCCTTAACAGGTTTTATGTTTTATATGAAATTTGGCCTTTTAGTTTTGTTGCTATGGCAACTTAGAGTTTCCATTGACTTATTATGGGGAAAACTGAAAAATGGCATTTACTGCCAAGTCATTGCAGATATTTTGACAAAACTTACATAAACATGTTCCTTGTGTAAACTTCTCTCAGCCATATGCTTTTATGTCAACCTGGGGGTCCCCTAGGTTGTGCCGGGGCCATGCCCCGCCCCCTCCACTTCATAAAATGCCTTATATCTCAGAAACCTTACAGATCCCAACCCCTAAACCATATATATTCTTGTTCCTTATGATAAGATGCATTAAGTGACACCAACCTGGGGGTCCCCCGGGATGCGCTGGGGACATGCCATGCCCCCTCCATTTCATAAAATGCCATTTATCTCAGAAACCATTCAGATCCCCACCCCTAAACTATATATATTCTTGTTCCTTATGCTAAGATGCATTAAGTGACACCAACCTGGGTGTCCCCCGGGATGTGCCGGGGACATGCCCCACCCCCTCCACTTCATAAAATGCCATATATCTCAGAAACCATGCAGATCCCCTGCCCTAAACTATATATATTCTTGTTCCTTATGCTAAGATGCATTAAGTGACACCAACCTGGGGGTCCCCCGGGATGTGCCGGGACCATGCCCAACCCCCTCCACTTCATAAAAGGCCAAATATTCCAGAAACCTTACAGATCCCCTTCCCTAAACCATATATATTCTTGTTCCATATGATAAGACATATTCAGTGACACCAACCTAGGGGTCACCCAGGGTGCTCCCGGGCCTTGCTTCACCCCTTGACTTCACAAAAGACCATATATCTGAGAAACTGTTCAGAGCCCCGCCCTTAAAACATATATATTCTTGTTCCTTATGATAAGACACAATCAGTGACACCAGCATGCAGGTCCACCCAGGGTGCCATGGGCCATGCCCCACCCCTTTACTTCATTAAAATCCATATATCTCAGAAACCATACAGATCCCCACCTAAACAATATACATTCTTGTTCATTATAATAAGATGAATTAAGTGATACCAACCTGGAGGTCCCCCGGGATGCCGGGGATATGCCCCGACCCCTCCACTTCATAAAAGGCCATTTATCTCAGAAACCATTCAGATCCCTACCCCTAAACCATATATATTCTTGTTCCTTATGATAAGACACATTAAGTGACACCAACCTGTGGGTCCCCCGGGATGTGCCGGGGACATGCCCCACCCCTTCCACTTCATAAAATGCCATTTATCTCAGAAACCATTGAGATCCCCACCCCTAAACCATATATATTCTCATTCCTTATGATAAGTTGCATTCAGTGACACCAAATTTGGGGTCCCCTGGGATTTGCCGGACCATGCCCAACCCCCTCCTCTTTGTAAAAGGCCAAATATTCCAGAAACCTTACAGATACCCACCCCTAAACCATATACATTCTTGTTCCTTATGATAAGACACATTCAGTGACACCAACTTAGGGGTCCCCCAGTGTGCGCCCGGGCCATGCTCCACCCCTTGACTTCACAAAAGACCATATATCTGAGAAACTGTTCAGAGCCCCACCCCATAACCATATATATTCTTGTTCCTTATGATAACACGCAATCAGTGACACCAGCATGCAGGTCCCCCCGGGGTGCCATAGGCCATGTCCCACCCCTTTACTTCATTAAAATCCATATACCTAAGAAACCTTCCAGATCCCCACCCTAAAACATATTATATTCTTGTTCCTTATGATAAGACGCGATCAATGACACCAGCATGCAGGCCCCCCCCCCCCCCCCGGGTGCCACAGGCCATTCCCCTTTACTTCATTAAAATCCATATATCTCAGAAACCGTTCAGATCCCCACCCATTAACCATATTTATTCTTGTTCCTTATGATAAGACTCAACTTCATAATAGGCCATATATCTCAGAAACCATTCAAATCCCCATCCTATAATCACATATATTCTTGTTCATTGTTATTAGACACATTCCGTCACCCCCGTCTTTGTGGGTCGGCAGGGGCCATTTCTCTCCCTGCCACTTCATAAAAGTGCCTCATATCTCAGAAACATCCCCACCGTTTAACCGTATATACTCTTGTTCCTTATGATAAGACTTATTCATTGACAACAATCTTGGGCTTTTCTTGGATCTGCCATGCCAATTCCCTTCATTGCTTAAAAGGCCTTACATCTCAGGAACCATACACATTCCCACTGATAAACCATATATGTCTTTGTTCCTTTTGATAAGATGCATTTAGTGACACCAACCAGGGCTCCATTGGGTCCATGCCCCGATCTCTCTACTTTATAAAACACCTAATATTTAAGATACAGTCCACATGGGTGCTCATTTGGGTATGGGGTTTGTTTGGGAGACTTTATAATTGGTATAATAAAATCATATCATGTTATAATACATGGCTGCCATTGGGCAGTGTCCACCTGAGCTCTGGTTTATGAACTTTGGCTCTTTGGTTTGTTTGCTATGCCAAGTTATGAGTTTCCATTGTCCTATAATGGGGAAAATTGAAAAATGAAATTAATGCCTTTCAAGATATTTTGTCACACTTTCATAGAAATGTTCCTTTAATAATGTTCTTTTTGGCCTATTTGTTGCCACAGATGGGAAATCGTCAATTGTCATCTGTTTTCCTGCAACAACACATTCAAGCGACATCGAATCTAAAGCCACAAGGCTTATTGGGTCCAAATTTTATCTGTAGCATCCTAGGGCACAGGGCTTACATGGTTGATTAAAATACATTGCTGCCAGTGGGCAGTGGCCCCCTGAGCTCTGGTGAGCATTGTGGCTCATGGGCCTCTTGTTTTAGTCAGGTTTGACAGCTGCTGTGAAAAAGAGCAAAATCTCACTAGCCGAGGCAGAGAAGACAATGGTATCCTTCATCAAAGAACACACAGTGAAGGGACTGTCTCCCTTGGCTGGGAATTCTGTCCATGCTGATAAACAGTTTTTGGTGAAACACATGCCAGAGTTCATGGAACACTTACATTATAGAATTGTTGATGTCAGTACTATCAAAGAGCTATGCAGGTATGTCTAATGGACAAAAACTTGTGCACTCCATAAAAGGCTGACACAATTAATTGGATTATCAATCTATCGATTGATAAATTCCATGGAAATGATTTTATTGCACACCAGACAAGGAAATCCGTGATTTTACCCTGGGATAGAAATTTATGTTCTGACCCTGGTGTTCCGACCCAAAATCGAATGTAATCGCATGTTTGATAAATGTACTGGTTAATTATGACCTAATATGCGTCGTTGTTAAGGTTGACGTCACAGCAATGTCACTAAACAGTCATGCAGTATCAACACAATATGGCGGACATTGGTAACAGAAGGGACTTAGCATTAAAATTCTGCTTTAAGAAATGGAAGGTATGCAAGAAAAAGAATCCAATATGGGTGTGAGAGGTGGATAGAAAAATCCGTCCCTCGTGATGCCGGACAGTGTCCCTCGGGATGGATTTTTCCATTCACCCCTCACACCCATATAAGGTTCTTATAATCTTCACTGATTTGGTGGTAATAGATTATTTGATAAGTATAAGTTGCTGTCCTATGTTGTGTCTAAAATAGCTGGACGAGTGACAAACACTGCAGTCCCTGATGAGACGCCACGTTTTTCATCTGGATCTACACTGTTTGCTCAGGCCTGTCTGTCCTAATATCATCTTGAAGATGTGCCTATATAATTCTGACCCCCTTATATAGAAAAACTGGGGTTTACACGGGGTAAACCTTATTTTTCTTATTTCTGCTCTTAAATATAGACTGTGGGTACTCGTTAGAACCGCCTCAATGAGGCGGTTCTAATGAGTGCCCACACTCTATATTTTGAGCAGAAATAAGAAAAATATTACAGTTTTTCACCTGTAAATTTTCGTGTTTTAGGCGTTAAAAGTTTGCAATGTATTTGTATAGGCCTGTTTTCGTAATGAATGTATATCATATGATAAGAGTAAAAGCCAGAAACAGCAGAAAGGTAAAATTCTGATCAGATCGAATCTTCAGTGATCAAAATTACAAGACTGATATAGAGGATCTTACATGATTGTTCATGTATAATTATTGAATTTATTAAATGATTTGAGGAAAGGGATAAAATTTTATCCCTTTTCTTCAATGAGTTTAATAAATTCAATAATACATGAGCACGAATCCATGATTCTATTTATCATATGACATTTAACACTCATTTTATTCACAATTGTTTAAAAAAAATGTCAATATTCCGCCATTAGTAAACACAACGTCGTTAAGGACATTGTACATGTAACATTAAGGGGTGTTTCTAACTAATTTGCGTATTTAATCCAATAGTGGATTATCAAATTTATTATATGGTGTTATTACGCTCTCAGACGCGACATCCTATGATAAAATGGATTATCATTTCCATTTTGATTAGCCAACCCTAACTCCAGACTTCAGTGCTGTGGTTGGCCCCTGCCCCTTGGGGCTTGAAGAAATAGATTGGCTGCATGATGCTTTCACGCAGAACTGAAACTGACCCACACACGAGTACTGGTAAAACACTTAGAGGATCTAAATAGAAGTAGAGGCAATGATCAGGAATCGATACAATTAAACCACAGCTAGCCTGCCCAGGCAAAGCGATGCAAGTCAGACTGTCCATGCTTATAAACCCTATTGGTTTCATTGGGCGACAGGGCTTGAGATATCATTTCATCTCGATGTCAGGTAAAAGTCCCACAAAATTGGAAGCAGCGTCTCCAAAATGACCTATACAGTGTTGACAGGGATGTTAAAAACCACAAATCAAATCAGTGCTGTGGTGTATTCATAGCTAGGGATAAACCTTTTATAAAAGATATCACTACCGCTAGTGTTCAGGGAATATGTGGCAGCCTTACGGAATTCGCCCTGGCCTCATCATAGTGCAGATGATCTTTTTTATCTTTTTGGGACCATTGATTCCATTGTGGACTTTTGAAAATACTTGAGGATAACTGATGAGGCCAAGTTGGCAAATTTCCTTTTGGACCATTGATTGCATTGTGGAATTGTGAAAATATATGAGGGTCACTGAGGCCAGATTTACTATTATGTACCCTTTATTGGGACTCTTTATAGGAACAAATTCTTTATTATGGCTAAATACTGTCATAACTGCCATTATTATAACAAGGGTCCTCTTGATCACTTAATTTTTGAAGCAACATAAGTGGGACTTGACCATAAATCTATGTTTAATAGCCATTCTATTACTGTTATCAGGAAATGGTCAAGGTTTTTTATGCCCCTGCATCATATGATGCCGGGGGCATATAGTGTTTCGGTTTTCTGTGCATGCGTACGTGCCTACATGTGTACGTCCATCTGTATGTGTGTGTGTGCGTACGTACGTGATCCTGTAACTTCAGGTTAAAGTTTTTGTAACAGGTAGAGCCTGGACTTTTAGAACTCATATTTTCCTAACCATTCGATGGAACTGGTTCATTTTTTGGTATGATGATAGATATAGGTCCAAAGTTTTATTAAGCAATACCCCCACTCATGCCTGTGACCTCAAGGTCAAGGTCACAGACTTAGAAATTTACAATGTTAAATACTAAGGTTAAGGTTTTTGTAACAGGTAGACCTGAACATTTTAGAACTCATATTTTTCAAACCATTTGATGGAATTGGTTCATATTTGGTATGATTATAGATATAGGTCCAAACTTTTATTTAGCGATACCCCCACCCATACCCATGACCTCAAGGTCAAGGTCGTGGACTTAGAAATTTTCCATGTTAAAGACTCCAGTTAAGGTATTTGTACCTGGTAGAACCTGAACTTTTATGATGGCATTGGTTCATATGATGATAGATATAGGTACAATGTTTTATTCAGCAATACCTCCACCCATGCCTATGACCTCAAGGTCAAGGTCACAGACTTAGACAATTTTAATGTTAAAGATTTTAAAGAGCACAAATTTTCCAAACCATATTATGGATTTGGCTTATATATGCTATGTCGATAGATACAGGTCCAAATGTTTATTTGGCAATGCCACCACTCATGCCTATGGCTTCAAGGTCAAGGTCAGACTAAGAAATTTTTAATTAGATATTTTAAGAGTTGATATTTTCCAAATTGTGTGATGGATTGAGTTTATATTTGGTATGATGTTAGATACCTGTCCATTTTATTCAGTGATACCCCCACCCATGCCCATGAGCTCAAGGTCAAGGTCACAGACTTAGAAAATTTTTAATTAGATATTTTAAGAGTTTATATTTTCCAAATCGTATGGTGAATTAAGTTTATATTTGGTATGATGATTGATACTGGTCCATTACCCCCACCCATGCACGTGCCCTAAAGGTCAAGGTCACAGACAAAGAATTTTTTATTTAAAGTTTAATAAGAGCTCATACTCACCAAACCATATAGATTTGCTTCCTATTTGGTATGATGATAGTTACAGGTCCAAAGTTGTATATACCCCCACCCCTGACCTCAAGGTCAAGGTCACAGACTTAGTCTTATAATGCTTTTAAAGTTTTAGGGCTCATATTTAGAGATTGGCTTCATATTTTGAATGATGATAGATGCAGCCCCCAAGTCTCATTCACCCATACCAACGACCCTACCCATGACCTCAAGGTCAAGGTCACACGCTTTGAAAATTTTGTTGCAACATGGATTTTCGGGGTGACACGGGGCCCTTGGCGGGGGCATCTGTGTCATCTGGACACATTTCTAGTTAATATCTATATAAAATCTTTACTCTTTTAATTGGATGCAGATTTTTTGTCAATCCAAACTTGGCAAAAATGATCTGTGGGTGGTCCTCTCTCAAAGTTGTTCAAAGAATTCCATTCTATGCAAAACTCTGGTTGCCATGGCAATGAAAAGGAGAAAATAAGAAAAAAACTTTAAAAATCTTCTTGTCTGAAACCAGAAGGCCCAGACTTTGGTATTTGGTATGAAGCTTCATGTAGTGGACCTCTACCAAGATTGTTCAAATTATAGCCCTGGGGCCAAAAATGCCCCAGCGCCGGGGCCCACTGGTTTTACATAGGCTTATATAGGCTAAACCTTAAAAAATCTTCTTGTCTGAAATCAGAATGCCCAGACTTTGGTATTTGGTATTAAGCTTCATCTAGTTGACCTCTACCAAGATTGTTCAAATTATAGCCCTGGGGCCAAAAATGCCCCAGCGCCGGGGCCCACTGGTTTTACATAGGCTTATATAGGGAAACTCTTCAAAAAATTTCTTGTCTGAAACCAGATTGATATATGGTATGAAGCTTCATCTGGTGGACTTCTACCAAGATTGTTCAAATTATAGCCCTAGGGCCAAAAATGCCCCCACACCAGGGCCAACTGGTTTTGCATAGGCTTATATAGGGAAAACCTTTAAAAAATCTTCTGGTCTAAAACCAGAAGGCCCAGGTCTTTGATATTTGGTATGATGCTTCCTCTATTGGACCTCTACTAAGATTGTTCAAATTATAGCCCTGGTGCCAAAAATGCCCCCGTGCCGGGGTCCACTTGTTTTACATAGGCTCATATAGGGAAAACATTTAAAAATCTTGTTGTCTGAAACCAGAAGGTCCAGGTCTTTGATATTTGGTATGAAGCTTCATCTAGTGGACCTCTATCAAGATTGTTCAAATTATAGTCCTGGGGCCAAATATGCCCCCACTAAGGGGCCCACTTGTTTTACATAGGCTTATATAGGGAAAATCTTTAAAAATCTTCTTGTCTGAAACCAGAAGGCCCAGGTCTTTGATATTTGGTATGAAGCTTCATCTAGTGGACCTCTACCAAGATTGTTCAAATAATAGCCCTAGGGCCAAAAATGCCCCCGTGCCACTGGTTTTGTATAGGCTTAGATAGGGAAATCTTTAAAAAAATTTCTTGTCTGAAGGTCTTGATATTTGGTATGAAGCTTTGTCTAGTGGACCTCTACTAAGATTGTTCAAATTATAGCCCTGGGGCCAAAAATGCCCCCCTTGCTGGGGCCCACTGGTTTTACATAGACTTATAATGGGGGAAAACCTTTAAAAATCTTCTTGTCTGAAACCAGAAGGCCCATGTCTTTGATATTTGGTATGAAGCTTCGTTTAGTGGACCTCTACCAAGTTTCTTCAAATTATAGCCCTCTGGCCAAAAATTCCCCCTGCGCTGGGGCCCATTGGTTTCACATAGGCTTATAAAGGGAAAACCTTTAAAAATCTTCTTGTCAGAAACCAGAAGGCCGGGGTCTTTGATATTTGGTATGAAGCTTCGTCTAGTGGACTGATACCAAAATTACTCAAATTATTACCCTTTGGCCATGAATATCCCCGCGCCGGGGCCCATTTGTTTTACATAGGCTTATATGGGGAAAATCTTTAAAAATCTTCTTGTCTGAAACCAGAAGGCCCAGGTCTTTGATATTTGGTATGAAGCTTTGTCTAGTGGACCTCTACCAAGTTTCTTCAAATTATGGCCCTCGGGTCAAAAATGCCCCTGCGCCGGGGCCCATTTGTTGTACATAGGCTTATATAGGGAAAACCTTTAAAAATCTTCTTGTCAGAAATTAGAAGGCCCAGGTCTTTGATATTTGGTATGAAGCTTCGTCTAGTGGGCCTCTACCAAATTTCTTCAAATTATAGCCCTCTGGCCAAAAATGCCCCCGCGCTGGGGCCCATTTATTTATATAGGCTTATATGGAGAAAACCTTTAAAAATCTTCTTGTCTGAAACCGGAAGGCCCACCTCTTTGATATTTGGTATAAAGCTTCATGTAGTGGACCTTTTTACGAAGATTCTGAGTGTTCATATTATAGCCCTGGGGCCAAAAATGGCCCCGCCCCATGGCCCACTTGTTTTACATAGGCTTTATATAGGGTGCCCCCGCCCATAGAGGCTTGAAGAAATATATGGGCTGCATGATGCTTCCACGCAGAGCTGCATCCGGCCTGCACCCTAGTACTGGTAAACCGCTTAAAGGATCTAAGTCTGTCCAGGAACCGCGGTGCGAGGCGGACCGTCCATGCTAATAAACCCTATTGGTTTCATTGGGCGACAGGGCTTGAGAAGTCATTTCATCTCAATGTCGGGTAAAAGTCCCACAAAATTGGAAGCAACGTCTCCAAAATGACCTTTACAGTGTTGACGGGGATGTTAAACCTCAAATCAAACAAACAAAGGCTTATATAGGGAAAACCTTTAAAAATCTTCCTGTCGGAAACCGGAAGGCCAAGGTCTTTAATGTTTGGTATGAAGTTTCAACTGATGGACCTCTACCAAGATTGTTCCAGTTATAGCCCTGGGGCCAAAAATGGCGCTGTCCCAGGTTTTATGTAGGCAACTATAGGGAATACCTTTAAAAGTATTCTTGTCTAAAACCAAAAGGCCTAGATCTTGGATATTTGGTATGAGACTTGCTGCTTCATCTAGTGGACCTCTTCCAAGATTGTTCAAATTCTAGCCTAGGGGCCAAAAATCCCCCCCCCACACACACACACACAGAGGGCCCACATCTTTTACATACCGGTAGGCTTAATAGGGGAAACCTTAAAGAATTTTTTTATCTGAAACCAGAAGGCCCAGGCTTATGATATTTGATATTAAGCTTCATTTAGTGGACCTCTACTATGATTGTTCAAATTATAGCCCTGAGGTCAAAAAATGTCCCACCCAAGGACCCACATGTAAATCTCTTATCTCAGGTGAACGATATAGGACCATCATGGTCCTCTTGTTCTTATTTATACTGCAAACATAGGCATTGAGTGCTCGTTAGAACAACCTCATTGAGGTGGTTCTAATGAGTACCAACAACCTGTAAATTGGATCAGAAATAAGAAAAATAATGTATATCCCCATAAACCCTAGTTTTCTCTAATAAAGTGGGGTTTAAGGGGTTTCATGGACTTGTTTACGCAATGAACATGTACTAGAGAGTAATCATAGTGCCATGTCATTGGTGATTCTTTTCTATCTTTTATAAAGTAATGGAATATTGTGTGTACTCATTAGAGTAATCTAATGTTTACAAACAACATTCCTTTTTAAAATAACAAAAAAAAACAACAAAAAAAATAACAAAACAACTTCTTACCATTATGATCCTGAGTATTGGGACTGATAGGTCTAAGCAAACAGTGCAGACCGAGATCAGACTACTCCTGAAGTCTGATCAGGATCTTCAATGTTTGCTATTCCGTATGTTCGTTTTGGACCCCTTGCAATATTTTGTTAACATTTAAGAATTATAGCCATCTGAATCCTTGGACCCCTTGCAAAATCATGAAACTATTTTATTAATATTTACGAATCACAGCAGTCTGAATCTGAATCTGCCCGATACTCCAAACACTTCCTGTTGAGTATTATATGGAGTGCGGTGCAAGTCCTCAATGTGTTTGAAATTATAGGATTTTTACGGTCAATTATTCTCAATATATGGATGTCTGGAGCAAGGCCCCAAGAACAAGTTCTATGCCATCATGCATGGTAAATGAGTAATCTATGTTGAAGTTGTTGAATATTTTATTTTTTATCCGAATTCTTATTGTTTAAATAATAGCATTATCAAAAATGCAGTGTAAATGAAAATAATTTCTACTGTATTATAATACTTTAACCCCTTTTGTACCAGAAACCCCAAAACGGGCACCCTGGCAAATAGGGTAGGCCCAGATCAGACACCGCAGTATGCGGAGTCTGATCAGGGCCTGCACTGTTTGCAAAAGGTTAAGCCATTTTCAAAATTAAATTTTGAAGAAAACACAGCCTGACACCCCTCAATTTTGAAATGTACACCTATATATAAGCAGGAAGATTCCATTTGGTACAAAAGGGTTAACTCTTGTCCTGCAGAATAAATTAGTTAAGCCACACCCTTTTCTGACACTTATTCAGATTACTTGATGTAATGTTTTCCTACAAATTCACATGTTAAATGAATATCAAACAATGTAGATACTGATTAGTTGGCTTCTTCTGAAACCATCAGATCTGTACCTTGGTAGTGCATAGTCTAGTTCCAACCCTGGTGTTCTTACCCAAAATTGAATATTCTTGCATGTTTGATAACTGGTTGAATACAACCTTATAATATTATGCACTGTCATGAAGGTTGACATCACAGCACCTTACGTGACGTCACTAAACATTCCTGTAGTGTCATCACAATATGGCGGATGTTGGTAACCGAAGTGACTGCATAAAAAATCTGCGCTAAAAATTGAAGGTATGCAAAAAAACAACAACAATCCTATACTGGTGTGAGGGTTGGATAGAAAAATCCGTCCCTCTGGATCACTGTCCGCCTGGCGATGCCGGACAGTGACCCTTGGGACAGATTTTTCCATCCACCCCTCACACCAATATAAGATTCTTGTATTCTATTTATCAGGAGATGGTATCCAGAAAAATATAA
Source organism: Lucinisca nassula (assembly GCA_963580285.1). NCBI lineage: Eukaryota > Metazoa > Mollusca > Bivalvia > Lucinida > Lucinidae > Lucinisca > Lucinisca nassula. The sequence continues at coordinate 82,502,377 of OY757018.1, read as the reverse complement.
AAATGCACCAAAGAAACAAGAGACACACAGGTAAGTGGCATTCAGTCATTAAACTGAACCATAGCCATGTATCTTACAATGGCCTGTGTTTCATGGTTTGAATTTTGAAATGTTCACCTAGTATCTTTTGAGCTAATTTTGTTGCACCTGCTCTTGAGCATGGTGATTGGCTCAATAGAAGTGAAACTAGATTGTGCAGTCGATGGCATACCATCACAAATCCCAACGTTTTTGATATTTGACCTTTCGACCCCTCCCCAGGGCCCCAAACTGACCCCAGTGTGAAAATTCTACTTGATTTTTATTCTACTTATCACCCCCTTTCATGACTATGTTCTAAAAAACTTAATTCTGACTCTCCCCTGAAGCCCCTAGGGCAAGACCCAAGGGTCACAGCCATCATTCATTACTAAGAACATGTGCAAAGTTTGGTATAAAAATGTAAAAAATTGACTTTGTAATTGGATTTTATTGATATTTGACCTTCTGACCCCTCCCTAGGTCTGCTGGGGGCAGGGCCAAAAATAAATAGGCTGTTGCACACTCCACTCACATAAGCAACCCACACACCAGATTTTTTTTGGATTCCTACTGACAGTTTAGGAGGAGATAGCCGGACAAACAGATGGATGGAGGTGATATCATTATCCGTACTTTTCTTTTAAAATTGTCAGCAAATAATGCCAGGCCAACATCAAGCAGACATTAACGTCAGCCTAACAATGGCCTGCGGTTTTGTGCTGGCTGGGTAGATCATATCAGCCTCACTTGACCTGTATTAAGTCCGCACCTGTCATAGTTTTTAAGATCTTTCCCCGAGTCTTCAGGGGATTCCTGTGATGAGCTGGATTCTGAATGTGTGAACCCAAGTTTTCTAAGTATAAAGAGGGGTTTACAAGGGTGTTCATTGCACCATAACGAAAACACGCCTATACAAATACATGGCTACCTTTATTGCCGAAAAAATGAAAATTTTAAGATGAAAAATTGTGATATTTTTCTTATTTATGCTCAAAATATAGATTGTGGGTACTCGTTAAAACCACCTCATCGAGGCGGATCTAACGAGTACCCACAATATATGTTTTAGAGCAGAAATAAGAAAAATAAGGTTTACCCCTGTAAACCCAAATTTTACTATATACAATTGGGGTATATTATTATACTTTGATTACCAGTACTTGTTATTTGTCCTGCTCATCAATTTTAAAATGCCAATAATTGTTGGCATTTTAAAATTTATGAGCAGGACAGAGTTCATGCTCATTTGAGATGAGCATGTATACAGATTTAATGACCTCAGGTTCTGATTTTATCTTTTGCAGAGCCTTAGATGATATAAGGGAAAGTATAGAAGAGCTAAAATATTACAGAAAGACAATATTTCAAGACAACAGCTGCTCTTGACAGAGTCATGATTATAGTGAATCTGTTAACTTTTCAAGCAGCACACCTGAACAGATATTTACTCTTAAACCAATGATCAGGGCTTGAAGCAGATGGCTGGTTTTCTTATTTAGACTAATTCAGGCTTATCATTACATGTGAATTAGGCTATTTGTCTGCTCAGCAGACAATTCACATTTAGTGGCAAGTCTGATTTTTTTGGGAAAAATACAGCCTGTACATTTTTTAAATAAAAAATACCATTTGCTTATAGTCCTAACTGGTGCTTTAAGACTACATTTCTGCTTCTCAATCGCAGATATTGGTTTTGGCCTCAGGAAGTATTATAGTGAGATACAGTAGACAGGACAAGTATAAAAGTTATATCAGTGGATGTGTGTGCATTACAAACACTCAGATTCACTTCACTGTCTGGTCAGAGTGTGCTGTATGGATGCCTATTGGCTCCATGTTTTGTCAGTGGACATGAGTGCATGGCAAAAACTGGGACTGACTGCACAATAGCACAGTCTTACCATTACAAAAACACGCCTATTCAAATATGAGCCGGGGCACAGCATTTCCTACAACTTACATGTGCACACAGCGAAGAATCAGATCAGCCTGTGCATCCATATAGTCTGACCAGAGACTTCTCTTGTTGCACTGGGCCCTTAGCTATCCTAAGAACGCACAACGATGAATCTGATCAGACTGTGTGGATGCGCAGGCTGATCTGAGTCTTCATTTGGTGTGCATGTCTTATTGTAGGTTTTGTCTGCGCTGGCTCATATATTGAAGATTTTACCACCAAAAATGAAATTTTGTAAGATAAAAAATTATGAAAGAGAGAGAGCAAATTGCTCAATGAAATGAATATTTTGAATTACCTATTCGACCTATGTAATACTATATCATGTCCTTCGCATTGTGTAATAAGAAGAAAGTCAACACTCGTATAGTGACTAAGTTTTAATGTCTTCAACAAACGACTACCCAGGTTAGAAATACGTTTCCATAATTTCTCAGTTACTTAACCAAAACCAATAGCCAAAAGCCCCAAACCAAGGAGCGCAGTGCTCTTTTATATCCTAAGGTCATGTGACCTTATTATGCTAATCCAAAGATATAGTTTCCATAGTGATTTCGCTTACGCTAAATATACTTTCTACATTACAACTGTGTAATTACCTTATTAGCCCATGACATATATTTAGCTAGCTATTTCTTGGAAATAATACATGTCTTACTAATAATAATCCTGTAGAACATTTTACGTCATAGCATTAGATTCAGGATTCCAAAATATAATAAGAACTTATTTACAAAAAGGTGCCTTAATAAAAATTACTTAAAATCCAACCAATAGTGTTATACCTATTTACCCCACATGCTCCTATAAGCGCGCACCCAAGCTTTTTTCTGGAAAAAATACACAAGCACACACTTTACAGTAACCTCCCAACAAATTCATATTGAGTTTCGCTGCATCTTTGACCCGGACAATCATATGTATATGTGCTGAACCCCTATGCTGAAATTCAACTCTATAAAATAATCATATCGGAAGTTTTTTTTTTTTCGTATTAAGTGTGCGCTTATTAGGTAGATTTTTCACCACAATAATTTATACAATTTTGAAAAAACTAAGCGCACGGTGCGGTAAATAGGTCATAACGGTTTGTGAATTACGAGGGTAGGCTGAAAAGTTCTGACCAAAAAGCAGGCATTGAACAGCCATGAAATTTTGTATCCATTAAATCCAAACCTTTATTACTTGATTTGACTCAAATGAGTTACAGGTTTACCTGCAATACCATAGAAATTCTAGACTTTGAAAATTGATACTAGCACGTTTTTGAGAAAATGGACAAAATCTGGCATCCTGGTGTCATCAAGTACCTCCATAAAAAGGGTTAGCTAGGGTTAGCTCCTAAGGACATCCATGCCGATATGGTTGCTACATTAGGGGATGATGCTCCTTCGTATGCAACCGTGAAAAGGTGGGCAGCAAATTTTAAGTTTGGCAAGGACAGCCTTGAAGATGATGACCGGTGTGGACGACCCACAACCGCAACAACTGAGGAAACAATCAATCAAGTGCACACGGCAGTGATGGATGACAGGCGTTTAACTGTGAATCAGTTAGCTAACACTGGCATCTCCCGTGGATGAGTAGAGAAAATTCTACACAATGAATTAGGAATGTCGAAGGTTTCCCCCAGATGGGTGCCACGGCTTTTGACGCCTGACCAAAAGTTGACCAAACTGAACCTGTCACAAGCCAACTTGGCTATTTTTGAAGCAGACCAAGATGGTTTTCTTGACCGTTTTGTCACTCAGGATGAGTGTTGGGTTCATCACTTTGAGCCAGAGACCAAAAGACAATCCATGCAATGGAAGCACCCTGGCTCAACCCCTCCAAAGAAGGCAAAGTTCGTCTCCTCTGCAAGGAAGGTGATGGCATCAGTGTTCTGGGATGCCAAGGGTATAATATTCAAAGATTACCTTCAAAAGGGCAGAACAATTAATGGGGAGTATTATGCAGATCTGCTAGAACAAATGCGAAAAGCAATTAAGGCTAAACGACCCGGAAAATTGACCAAAGGGGTCTTGTTCCATCAGAACAATGCGCCTGCTCATAAATCGGTTGTCGCAATGGCTGCTGTGCATGACTGTGGCTTTACACTTGTCGATTACCCTCCATATTCACCTGATCTAGCTCCATCAGATTATTTCCTGTTTCCAAACATGAAAAAGCACTTGGCTGGGCAGCATTATCGGTCAGACGAGGAGGTGATAGCTGCTGTGGAGGAGTTTTTCAGGGACCAAGATGAGACCTATACCACTGGGATCCAAGGACTCCAGCATCACTGGAGGAAGTGTGTGGACAGGAAGGGAGACTATGTTGGAAAATAAGGCACTTTCAGCATGGACAAACCATTAGATCTTGGTCAGGCTCAGAACTTTTCAGCCTACCCTCGTATGCTGGTTTATTGATTAAAATTTGGTGCAGAGTTAAAACTTTTTTCTCAAAATGCAAAGCATAATTTATGATCACGGATAATTCGTTAGAACTACCTTGTTCTATTGAGCACCACAATGTTAGTTTAATGCATGCATATGCAACTTTTCTCATTTTTTCTTTCGAAAACTTGCATTTAAGGAATGTTTGTTTGAATTGAGGTTTTACGTTCCCATCAACACTATTTAGGTCATTTTGGAGACGTTGCTTCCAATTTTGTGGGACTTTTACCTGACATTGAGATGAAGTGATATCTCAAGCCCTGCCGCCCAGACAAACCAAAAGGGTTTATATTAGGGATGGTCTGACATGCACCATTTTGCCTGGGCAGGCCTAGACCCTCTACATACGCGGTTTACCAGTACTGATGTGCTGTAGGTTTCAGCTTTGCTTGGAAGCATCATGCAGTCCAATCTATTTCTCCAAGCCTTGGTGGGTGGGGGCCCCCTTAAGGAATGTTAACGATTGTATGATTGCTCTTACCTAATGAGCCTGGTAGAAATTGGCTGCTTTTAACAGCTTAGTTAAAGTGTTAACCAACCTGGGATTCTGGGAACCAGTTAACCATAGTCTGACCATTCTTATAGGAAAGCCAGACTACGGTTGACTGGACTGTTTTCCATAAAGGACAGCAGAACACTTAGTGCAGTAATTTTGTATCATAGGCTTTGATTAAGTCCCCCACCAAAGGGCAGAGGGACATATTGTTTTTGGTGTGCATGCCATCAGTGTATGCATCTTGTGACACTTACTTGTATGTAAGATATTTGCGAACTACTGGGTGGATTTAAATCAAATTTGCATGGATATAACATTTGGGCAGGATGAAACACTGGTTAGGTTTTGGTGACCTTGACCTTATTTTCAAGGTCACAGCCATGCTAAATAGGTCAAATTTAGGATGTGTGCAGTATATCTCATGAACTACTGGCTGGATTTTAATCAAATTTGTATGGATATAGCATTGAAACAGGATGAAGAAAGATTAGGTTTTGGTGACCTTGACAATATTTTTAAGGTCACAGCCATGCTAAACAGGTCAAATTTAGGGTGTGTATAGTATATCTCATTAACTAATGGGTGGATTTTAATAAAATTTGTATGGATATAACATAGGGACAGGATGAAGAACTGATTAGGTTTTGGTGACCTTGGCCTTATTTTCAAGGTGACAGCCATGCAATATAGGACAAATTTAGGACATTTAGGTTGTGTGTAGTATATTTCATGAACTACTGGGTGGATTTTAATCAAATGTGCATTAATATAACATTGAGACAGGATAAGGAATTGTTTAGGCTTTGGTAACCTTTGTCTTATTTTCAAGATCACAGCCATGCTAAACAGGTTAAATTTATGTCAAATTTAGGTTGTGTGCAGTATATCTCATGAACTAGTGGATGGATTTTAATCAAATTTTTAAGGATATAACATTTGGTCAGGATGAAGAACTGGTTAGGTTTTCGTGACCTTGACCTCATTTTCAAGGTCACTGCAGTGCTGTTAAATTAAGCTTGTTTTTTAAAAGGGGTATGTGGTGGGGGACACCTGTTTTCTCAGAAAACAAGTCTAGTTGGCTGTTTCTTTTACAAAGCGTTAAATCTAATGAAGGTAACACAACTATTGTCTCAGATGCAGCCTTTATAACATTTAAAGGAAGATAAGTAATGTTACACTTTGGTCTTAGTGCTTTAAAAATTATTTCCCTTGATATAAAGAAGAGATACTCCTCAATAAGTATAGTAACAGTAAAGGCACTGATCAGTGGTCAGCAATGGTTATTTGTCACTGAAACAAGTCTGTGTAATAAAAACCCTTCAAAACACCATTTTGTATAAGGAAAAGGGTGGTTTACATGCATATGTATTACTTTATTTTTTGTCAAAAGCAAATATTATGGGTACTCGATAGTTTGTTTTTTGTTTGATTTGATGTTTAACGCCCCCGTCAACACTGTAAAGGTCATTTTGGAGACGTTGCTTCCAATTTTGTGGGACTTTTACTGGACATTGAGATGAAGGGTACTCGTTAGAACCACCTCTAATGAGCAGCTACAATCTATGTTTGTTTTATAGACTGTGGGTAATCATTAGATTTTGTTTGTTTGATTTGAAGTTTAACGTCCCCGTCAACACTGTAAAGATCATTTTGGAGACGTTGCCTCCAATATTGTGGGTCATTTACCCGACATTGAGATGAAATGAAATCTCAAGCCCTGCCGCCCAATGAAACCAATATGGTTTAATAGCATGAACGGGCCGACCCGCACCGCATTGCCTGGACAGGCTTAGATCAGTCGGTTTCAGCTCTGCGTGGAAGCATCATGCAGCCCATCTATTTCTTCAAGCCCCGATGTGCGGGGGCTAAGGGTTATCATTAGAACTGCCTCAATGAGGCCTTCCAATGAACATCCACAATCTATGTTTATAGTATAAATACAAAAAATTGAAATATTTCCTTTCATTCGCTCCCTGCCAATGGTGCAGTCCCTTAGTATGGCAGGATTAATCTGTCATGGAGATAGCTCATAACACAATGCTACTGGTCATTCTCCCTTTTTCAACTCACACAAGAATGACATTTTTATGCTCCCCGAAGGGGGAGCCATATAGTCGCCGCTTTGTCCGTCCGTCCGTCCGTCCGTCACGCTCTATATCTCTAAAAGTATTAAAGGTATTTAAGTGAAACTTGATATATTGATAGAGGGCGATAAGTGGAATCGTAAAATACAAGAACCATAACCCTGTCACCATTATTTATGGAGTTACTTCCCTTAACTATTTCAATGAAAAGATTGTCCGGAGCATATCTCTGAAAGTATAGAAGGGATTTAAGTGAAACTTGATACATTGATAGATGGCCATCAGAGGAAGTGCAGAGTGCAAGAACTGTAACTCTATCACAAGTAATTACAGAGTTATTTCCCTTTTTAGTTTTTGCTATATTAAGCTTGTCCGGAGCATATCTCTAAAAGTTTAAAAGGTATTTTAGTGACACTTGATACACTGATAGGGGGCTACGAGAGAAATCGCAGAATGCAAGACGCATAACCCTACCATCAGTATTTACGGAGTTACTTACCTTCTTAATTTGGGCCCCACACAGTATTTTGGATGCCCTATAGTAATCTTGTCAGTCAGTTTCAAATGTAAACCAAAACATTTAACCGGTCATAACTTCAAAAGTATTATCCCTACTCCCATGAAACTTCACACTCTTACTAACAGCCACAAGACCTACATTCTGACAAACCATATTGCTTTTGTCCGTGTGTTTGTCACACCTTAACCAAAAAATTTAACCTCGGTCATAACTTCAAAAGTATTTGCCCTACTCTCATGAAACTGCACACACTTACTAACTATCACAAGACCTACATTCTGACAAAGGGCCATAACTATATTGCTTTTCCGTGTGTGTTTGTCAGGCAATAACCAAACAATTTAAACTCGGGTCAAAATTTCAGAAGTATTTATCCTACTCTCATTAAACTTCACACACATACTTACCATCACAAAACCTACATTCTGACAAAGGGCCATAATTATGTTGCTTATTTTCACTGAATTATCTCCCCTTTTCCAAAAAATATCTCCTGTTGTTTCATAACCATGGGTAATAGGGCTTTCATATTTCACATATATATTCCTTGTGACATTTTTCATTGAAAATCACTTACTAGGGAACGCAAAACTGAGTTTCTTTGTCTTATGGTTTAAGATTTACATGCCCTTGCACGGAAGGGGCCTTACATTTCTCCTTATTTTTGCAGTGTTTTTTGAAAATCACTCACTAGGGAATTCTTAGACTTTAGATTAAACCCATTTGGTACCGGAAACCCCCAAAGGGGTAAGTGGCAAACAGTACAGGCCCAGATCAGACGCCACGAAACTTGTGTTTGTCACGCCTTAACCTGGCCGTACCCTTATAAAACATCACACACATACTTACCATCACAAGACCTACATTCTGACAAAGGAGAATAACTTGTGTGTTTGTCACACCTAAACCAAAAACCTTAACCTCGGTGATAACTTCAAAAGTATTTTGTCTACTCTCATGAAACATGACAAACATAATTACCATCACAAGACCTACATCCTGACAGATTGCATTTGGGTGTGTGTTTGTCCGGCTACATTCTGATAAAGGGCCATTACTATATTGCTTATTTTCACTAATCATCTCCCCTTTTTCAAAAAAATTTCTCCTGTGATTTTATAACCATTGGTGATAGGGCTTTCATGTTTCACATGTGTATTCCTTGTGACATTTTCCATTGAAAATCACTTACTAGGGAACACAAAATTGAGTTTCTTAGCCTTATGGTTTAAGATTTACAGGTCGTTGCAGGGAAGGGGCCTTACATTTCTCATTTTTTTTGGCATTCTTGGTTGAAAATCACTACCTACTTTATTTGTACTCCAAACATCAGCTGAGGGTACTCATTAGAACCTCCTCATTCAGACGGTTCTTGCTAGTACCCATAACCTTTGTCTTCAAACAAATCTTGTCAAACTTCAAAGTGTATAGGATCATTTCACTAAAATAACCCTCCTACTACTGCGCATCTTCAGGGAGCATACCTCGGTTTCACCGATGCTCTTGTTCAATGTGGTCTGCATTTGGTTATCTTCCCATGATAATCTATACTACCAACTGGCGACTTTGAGTTTTATTTTCTGGCTCGTAATAATGGACCCAGGTCCCTTATTCAGTCACCAGATGTGAAAGAAAATAATCTTTGAGGCGGTACTAAAAAGCACCCACATGTTGGTCATAACAAAAAACAACAAAATATCACAAATTTTTATTTGAAAATGTCCGTTCTCGAGATAGGAAAATGTACTGTGCCACATGGGTGTTGTCATAATATTGATATTATTCATTATGAAAACACACCTATACTAATACATAGTTAATTTTTCGCCGAGAAAATGGAGATTTTATGATGTAAAATTTTGATATTTTTCTTATTTCTGCTCTAAAATATAGATTGTGGGTACCCAGAATCTATATCTTAGAGCAGAACTAAGAAAAATAAGGTTTACCCCTGATAACCCTAGTTTTACTTACATAAAAGTGAGGTTCAAGGGGGTCAAAGTTATATAGGCTTGTTTTCGTAATGCGTTAAAACTAGTATTGCCTTTATATTGATATAAAATTGTACTTACCAATCCCACAGCCCTGGCGCAGAGTAAACTCGAAGCACATTGGTAGGCTGCAGAATGGTAAGTGGCGATAGTAGCGTGGCCAGCTCTCCCTGTTCCTCGTGCCCAAAGTTGGTCAGCTGACTATCTTTCGTCAATCCTCGGAGGTTTCCGTCTTGGTGTCGTAGTGGATCTTGTTATTGTTGTCGAATGTGTATATAGCTACAGCCTAACGGCACATCATTCGCCTCCTTTTATGTAAAACCTAGAGGTGGCTAAAGAAAGCTATATGCATATGAGATTATTGTTAAAATTTTTAAGGAATCGAAATGGTTTTTACTACGCCTCCTTTTATGAAAAAGGAGGCTCAATAGAGAACATAGAATTTAGAAATTAGCAAGTGTAACAAACACGATCTATTAATAAAATTTCTAATAAGCTAGAGGTTGCTTTACTTTAAATATAATTGGTTAATGAATTTATCAAAGGTTTTAGAGTAGCTGACCACTATGAATAGCTTGATTAAAGGTAATAAACATTTATGAAATGGATTCCTGTAAATGGCCTGAATAACTTAAGGATGGTGAATGATTTACTGAATAAGCAGTTTGAGACAATCTCGTTATATAAATGCACAGAGAAACCAATTTGGAGCCTATAGTAATTTACAGAACTGTATATAGCCACTGCACACAAGTTGTCAGTAACAAGGGACTACAAAGTGCTGCACCCTGAAGGGACAACATAAAGCAATGTAAGCACTGGAGTCTCGGTTGATTTTAGATATACGACTAGCAATTACAAATAAAGAATTTTAACAGTGTAATGACCAAATATCACTGTTAAATAGAAATAACACAAAACTATAATTAAAACTAATAAAAGAACAATATCCAAGAATCACTGTAATGCGTATGCTTTACATAAACAGAGAACAAACATCTGAATTTTATCTCTATGTGTAATTTGGAAATACTGAATTTTTGGCTTGCTTGTTCCATAAAATAAATATTGCTGCCAAGTGTATAGTATGTTCAAATATTAATATAAAACAAACAGAACAGAATCTACCACAATTAACAACTATTCCATATATGGCAAAACTCACACATGTACTACCCATGCACATGCATGAATAAATATCAAACTGGCATAGCAAATATCACACATGCACCTTATGCACATGCATGACAAAATATCATACTGGCATTATATAAACATCACACATGTACTCTATGCACATGCATGACAAAAATCACACTGGCATTATATAAACATCACACATGTACTCTATGCACATGCATGAAAAACATCACACAGGCATTATAAATATCACACATGTACTTCGTGCACATGCATGACAAAATATCATACTGGCACTATAAACATCACGCATGTACTTCATGCACATGCATGACAAAATATCACTGGCCCAATATATACGCCAGCCTGACAAAGCACTCGCCATCTTGCAGTCTGACTCGCCGAGCAAAGCGTCGAGGCGTTCAGTCAGACTAAGATGGCAAGTAATAAAATAAATATCACACATGTACCCTTCCAGCACGGCCCCGCGCCTGTCCGGGGGGTAGAAATATGGCGGCTGCCTTCGGGAGTGTGGCAGAGTGGTAAGACCCCACCGAAAACAGTCCCATTGCCGAGACCACCCGGTGCCTCGAAATAGGTGGCTGCCTTCAGCTTCTGTGGCAGTTGGGTAAAAGCCTCCAACATACAGAACAATCGTCCGTTCGACCGGTATTATTTTGTAATTCATTTTATTCAAATGCATCTTACCAAATTTTTTATACAATTTACTACGCGAGATCTATCCTTTTAAACCTTTCCTATCTCATGTTACTACCACGCTGCATTTGTACGTGTATCATCATTGTTGGTGGGTCGCGCACCACAAAGAAGAAACCTCATCTGTATATGTTTGTACTGTGTATGTGTCACCTTTTCATGCTCCTTCACTCTGCACATCAATGAAAGATGCATTTTGTATATGTTATTAGATAAGTAACTTGTCATTTCATGTTACCGCAAAAGTTATTTTGTTACATCAATGTTAACAGAATTGGATACTTATCACGAAGTTCTGAAGTGTTTGTCATCATCTAACACAGCTTTATTCTTTATTAGTTTATAAAATCCTTGTTCTCTCTGAAACTTATCACCTCAATAATTTCTTACCATAATCGTGGATCTCATATTTAGCAAAGGATCTCCTGTTTTCAGAGCCAAGCTTTTATTTAAGCAAACGTTTTCGGCCTCCCTTGTCTGTAGGGAATAAAATATACAGATCACTTTCCTTCTGTAGTGAATGGGGATGAAATTCCTTGTTGAAACAGGAGCCACTTGTTTGCCGTGAGTGGCGTCTCGTATGCTGGAAGAAGGGATCCTGATGATTGAGAAAAGCCCAGGGATCTCCAGCTTTTCAACACATCATTTTGGCCCATATTTCAGATAGAAGAGGGGTTTGGGCTAGATCCGGCCTGAATCAATCGGCTCAGTCGTGCCAAGCTCTAGAATCGCACAGCTTGTCCGTATCTTCCTTCTTTCTTTCTTACGTATCTTTATGGTACAAACCGGGTGTAATTTCGTCTTTTTCCTCTATCTTTGAGTGTTATTTGATGAGCGGCGGCTGATGGATCAATCGGTGGGCTTGTACTGGGGAAATTCAGCAGAAACTTCTGTGAGGGAGAGAATACGGGTGGGGATGGATTCCAACTGTTCATCAATTTTTCTTTGAAATTTAAGTGCATAGTTGGAAGACATAAAACAGAAGTGGAGCGGAAGGACTCTGGTCCTGTCATCGAGTATAATAGCAATGTAGCCTTGGCGTTGGAAATAGGAGATCCATTTCCATTAAACGTCCCCTTGTAGGGCTCCAAGGAGGGTGGGGCGCATAGCTATCGAAACAAAAATTTCAACCATGGGATCCAACACTAGAAAAAGAGCTTTCTTAGACTTATCTGATGACGACCCGGAACCGACAACTTTCACTTTTAAAGCAAACGAAAATTTTGCTAGATTCTTGGTGATTACGAGCAACGAAGGAAAGGCTGTTACTTCTCTTTCACCGTTTGTCATAGAAAAACAAATTGAAGCACTTATCGGAACTCCTAAAAATGTTAAAAAACTAAAAAATGGTACCCTTTTGATCGAAACTAATAGAAAATCTCAAACAGAAAACCTCCTCAAAATCAATAAATTCTTTAACCTTAACGTCTCTGTCACGGAGCACAAAACCTTAAATTCATGTAAAGGAATAATCCGTGACAGAATGCTGAAACAAGAAACAGAAGCCAGTATTGTGGAATATTTAAAAGATCAAGGAGTAACAGCCTGTAAACGTTTCAAAATTAAAAAAGACGGCAATCTAATCGAAACAAATACACTTCTTCTGACTTTCAACACCACTTCGTTGCCGAAATCACTAAGGATATTTTACCGAATAATACCGGTTGAAATGTACGTACCAAATCCTCTGCGGTGTTTTAACTGTCAGAGGTTTGGTCACCATGAAAATGACTGTTCTGTCCCTGATGGGTCGGTTTGTGAGAAATGTGGTGGAACCGATCATCACACTCAAAACTGCAAGAACCCTCCAAAGTGCGTGAACTGCGGAAAAGATCATGTATCAAAATCCAACGTCTGTGAAGTGTGGAAAACAGAAAAAGAAATTATGAAAATTAAAGTCACACAAAACGTAACATATTTGGAAGCCAAGAAAATTCAGCAAAACAAACCAGAAACCACATTCGCCAAAGTTGTTCAATCACTTACCAGAAACCTGAAACCAAAGAAACATCAACACAATTCAACGAAAAAGATTTTGAAATAAAACCACATTCTAAAGTCATTACATCTACTTTTAAACCCAAAACTACATCGTCGCAACCTACTTCCACACATCAATCAAGATCGGAAATAAAACCCTCAACTTCACAGACCAGTTCACAAGCACATACCAAAAATTCAAGCAGATCTCACTCCCGACCCAAATCAGGGACAGCAGATCAAAAAGAAAAAAACGGCAAAGAAAAACATAAAGGATCAAACCCAAATAGTAAAGGGGCGTCGGCTGATCCAGTCAAATTGGCAAATCAGTACGGCACCCTTGAGGACATGGAATTGGAGGTGGACTCCTCCATGTTGTCTCAAAGTAATAGAAAATATAAGGATTAAATTCCTTATTTTAATCTTCTCTCCATTTAATCATGGATAAGAAAGCAATACTACAATGGAATTGTCGAGGACTGAAAGCCAATTTTAACGAACTTTTAATTTTAACTACACTTTTTTCTCCAAATGTCATTTGTCTCCAAGAAACTTTTTTGAAAACTACAGATAATATTAATTTCAAAGGTTACAGTATGTACAATCATATCACAACGGATAATCAGAAGGCATCAGGAGGTACATCAATCCTGGTAAAATCCGACGTTCCTCATAGGAAAATAGATGTAAACACTAATTTACAAGCTGTTGCTGTAAACGTCACTTTATCCAAATCCATAACGATTTGTTCTGTCTACCTTCCACCACACTATAATTTTTCTAAACAAGAACTAGAAAATTTAACAAATCAATTACCTAGTCCTTATATATTATTAGGAGATTTTAATAGTCACAGCAAATTATGGGGTTGCTCGGATACAAATGACAAAGGAGAAATCATAGAAAATTTTATTGCTGAAAATGATTTATGTTTATTTAACGATAAACAACCAACATATCTTCATTCTCCCACAAGAAATTATTTTGCTTTAGATCTTTCAATTTGCTCTCCAAATATTTATCTAGATTTTGATTGGTCTGTTGTGGACGATCTCCATGGGAGTGATCATTTTCCGATAGTAATTGAAGAAATTGCATCGACCCATGAGGATCGTCACCCCAGATGGAATTTGAATAAAGCAAATTGGGAAAAGTTTAATCAATTATGTGATGAAAAACTCGACCCTGAACATTTTAAAACTGAAAGTGATATACAAGATTTTACTGATGAATTGATTGATATTGCTGAAAAATGTATTCCTAAATCCTCGACTTTTTCAAAAAGAAACAGACCTTGGTTTAATGATGAAGTTAAAACTTCAATCAATAAAAGAAAATCTGCATTACGAAAATTCAATAAACAACCAACAAAAGAAAATCTTATCCATGCCAAGCATATGCGAGCTAAAGCTCGCAAAACAATAAAATCGGCCAAAAAAGCATCTTGGCAGCAATACGTCTCCAAACTGAATACCAGAACACCAACTAAGAAAATATGGGACATGATTCGAAAAATTAGTGGCAAAAACAAATCAAATAAACATGTCCATATCAAATCGAACGGAAATGTGTTCAACGGCTAAAGACATTTCCAATGCCTTGGGGGAAAATTTTCAGAAAAACTCCTCTAGCTCAAATTATTCAGAAAATTTCCAAAATATTAAACAAGAACAAGAGAAAAAGAATTTAAATTTTTCCTCATTAAATCATGAAAAATATAATTTACCTTTCACTACTAAAGAATTATTAGATGCTCTCCATAAATCTCATGATACTGCTGTTGGTCCTGACGACATACACTATCAAATTTTAAAACATTTACCCAACAAGGCATTGGAAACATTATTAAATATTCTGAATGATATTTGGATCACTGGAAAATTCCCTGAAAACTGGAGAAAAGCTACCATTATTCCTATTCCGAAACCTAATAAAGATCATACTGAAGCCACTAATTACAGACCTATTGCTTTGACAAGTTGCTTATGTAAAACAATGGAGAGAATGATTAATGATAGGTTGGTTTGGTTCTTAGAATCAAACCAGCTTATCACTAAATTTCAAGCTGGTTTTAGAAAAAACAGCTCTACTAACGATCATTTGATTCGCTTAGAATCATTTATACGTGATGCCTTTGTCAAAAAAGAACATGTCGTAGCTGTATTCTTTGACCTCGAAAAGGCCTATGATACGACTTGGAAATATGGCATCATGAAAGATTTACACAACTTAGGCCTTAAAGGCCGATTGCCACTTTTTATTCAAAATTTCTTGTCCGATCGAACATTTAATGTTCGCATAGGAAATACATTATCGGACACATTTGATCAAGAACAAGGTGTACCACAAGGTAGTATTTTATCACCAACCTTGTTCAGCATAAAAATTAATAATATAGTTAAATGTGTAAAAGACCCAGATTGTTCGCTTTTTGTTGACGATTTTGGAATTTTTTATCGTTCCAAAAATATGGAAACCATTGAATTTAAACTCCAAAGGTGTTTAAATAATATAGAAACTTGGGCAACAGAAAATGGTTTTAAATTTTCTAAAACAAAAACTCAGTGTGTTCATTTCTGCCAAATTCGAAAGTGGCATTTAGATCCAGTTTTAACAATATACGGCAGTCCAATTCCAGTCGTCACTGAAGCGAAGTTTTTGGGTCTTTTATTTGATAGCAAATTGTCTTTTATTCCTCATATCAAAGCTTTGAAAGCTAAATGTTTAAAAGCTCTTGATATTCTTAGTCCTGTCCAGTTCCGACTGGGGAGGAGACCGCACTGTTCTTTTAAATCTTTATAGATCTTTAATTCGTTCCAAATTGGACTATGGTTCCATAGTCTATGGTTCTGCCAGGAAATCTTATTTAAAATCTTTGGATACTATACATCATCAAGGTTTACGTTTAGCATTGGGTGCCTTTCGTACTTCACCCGTGGAAAGTCTTTATGCTGAATCAAATGAACCATCGCTTTATATTAGAAGAGAGAAATTGTCTCTTCAATATATTACTAAGTTAGCCGCAAATCCACGCAATTCAGCATATGAATGTGTTTTTAACCCTAACTATGAAAGATTTTATAATATCAAACCATCTGCTATTAAACCTCTTGGCTTAAGAATCAGACCTTTAATCAAAGAGGCCAATATTAATGTCCAAAATGTTCAATCGTTCTCATTACCATCAAAAGAACCATGGACATTAAATCATCCAAAGATAATTTTAGATTTACACAAAAATAAGAAATCGGAAGTCGATTCACATATTTTTAAAAACGAATTTTTAGAAATCAAATCCAATTTTAAACATCACGTTTCCATTTACACTGACGGTTCGAAGCAAGATGAGAAAGTTGCTTGTTCTGTCATTAGTCCGAATTTCACTGATAGCATTAGATTACCCGATAATAGTTCTATTTTTACCGCTGAAGCGAAAGCAATCGATATTGCTCTATATTATATTCGAGACCAATACGAAAAACATTTTATCATTTATTCAGATTCCCTTTCTGTATTGAAAGCTCTCAAAGATCAACAGCATAGAAACCCCCTGATTCAACAAATTTTGCGAAAATATCACTTCCTTTCCACCTCGAAAGAGATCATTCTTTGCTGGCTTCCCAGTCACGTTAATATCCGTGGGAATGAGTTAGCCGACTTAGAAGCTAAATCTGCCTTATCGTTAAATATAACAAATTTAAAAATCCCTTTTTCAGATTTTAAATCCAACATAAATAAGTATATTAAGAATAAATGTCAATCTATTTGGGAAAACGAAAATAACAATAAATTGAATAAAATACAACCTTACTTTAATACCAAATGCTCTTTTACGAATTACAGTAGAAAAGATCAGACAAAGATCACTAGATGCCGTATTGGACATACAAGGCTGACTCATTCCTACATTTTAAAAAACGAACAAGCACCTTTCTGTATATCTTGTAACGAACCGTTCACAGTGAAACACTTTCTCATTTCATGTGTAGAATTTCATCATATACGAACAAAATATTTTAATGTTTCAACGATGAAAGAACTTTTTAATGATGTACAATCTTACCAAATCATCAATTTTCTTAAAGAAACCGGACTTTTTAATAAACTGTAATTATTAAGATTTTAATTTTTAACCTTACTGTATTTTATGCATAATATATAATTTTCTAGACGCTATATGCCCTGTTAGGGTTGAGCGTCTTTAAATAAATCATCCATCCATCCATCCATCCATCCATCCCTTCCAGCACATGCATGACAAATATCACTCTGGTGTACCATATACACCAGCCTGACAAAAATACTAAAACATATCACACATGTACATGTACTGCTGCACATGCATGATAAAATATCACTCTGGTATTATGCACACACCAGCATAATAAAACAAATATCCAAAAGACAAGACAAAGATTAATGTGTGGTAGAAACTGTTATAATAAAATATGAACTGTAGTACATGCTTTGTTTACAGGAGGCACACGACAAAAGTGGACATACAAGATAATTTTAGCATACACATTTAAAGTAAAGCCTGGAATAATTTAGAACTAATAACATAACAACACTAATATTACTTACGGCCTTTAGATTCTGCTGGAAATAAATTGTTACATTGTGAATATATATTTTTTTTAAATGGAAACAGGACCCTTGCGACAAAACATACCCAAATCTTATTTCCAGATCATGTTCAAATTTAGAGTTAATACTAATCACCGAGCTCTCCAGATCTGACAGTTTATGTACAAATAATAAGATAGAGAGCAGCTGTTTTTGTTTAATACTGAACATTGTTTTATATGAAGTCAAAAGGGGGTGACCGAATGGAGTAGCCAATGAGGACAAGCCTGGATATTAGAGCATCGTTTAAACAAATAATCCAGGTGTCATACTCCATTCCCGCTCTCATATCAAATTCTGAGAAGGAGCTCCTCAGAAATGTTAACAGAACAAGTATGCAGTTGAGGGGTTCAAAAACTGAACCTTGACAAATAGACAATGATAGAATGTATAAATCTACAGAGTGTCGTTTAGTACATGCCCTGAACATATCACAGTGCAGTGTATAAACAGATATATTCAGATTTC
Organism: Lucinisca nassula; assembly: GCA_963580285.1. Classification (NCBI taxonomy): domain Eukaryota; kingdom Metazoa; phylum Mollusca; class Bivalvia; order Lucinida; family Lucinidae; genus Lucinisca; species Lucinisca nassula. The sequence goes on along the minus strand of OY757018.1, from coordinate 82,483,942 downwards.
TACAAGGTAGTATGTAACGCAGAAATGTATCAGAATGAAAAGACAGCCAGCAAATTGTGTACTGTTGGGAGGAGCACCTACAGAAAACCTGACAGTCCAAGGGACTAGTCAAATGTTTCATAGGTACCCCTGCCAAAGACACAAAGCAATAAAACAGACATAATTTGAGATTTTAAGGTCTAGGCAATATTAAGGTAATGTCGAGCCAGCCAGTCAGCCTTACAGCACTTTTCCTGGGCAAGCTCAGACCTGAGCAGTTAACCAGTACAGTGCATATTTTTACAATAAATGCACTATTCTGCACATGCGGATATATCAGCTGGTCAACATACAAGCTCTACCAGCCTCCATATACATATACACAGAACACTGCTTCCAAATAAACAAAGTCAATGCCAAAAATACATAGGTGTGCCATACAATAACTACTAAGTTACTGTACCCTAAGTCCTAACAGAGCCATGAAACAGTTCCACAGAAAAATGATAAGCCTCGAAAGTTCAGCATTAAAGCTACAAATGCAAAGGCACACACAAATTTGTTTACATTGCAAAATTAACTGTACTAAGTTCAGCAAGAAAGGTTCGAATAAAGCCAAGCAAGATCTCAAATCTTAGTTTGAGAAAAGAAGCCAATGAGCATTTTCTACAATTCATGGAAAAGATGCATCATTCTACAGCAATATAAAGGTAAAGCACATAGCCATTAATTTTGCCAAGAAGCTCATTTTGATAAATACTTAGGGCAGTGTTGCGTGACCGACGCACATCACGGGGTATACTGAAAAGATAGCATAAGCTAAACGCTACCAGTTACATGTATATAAAGATAGTCAAACTATATAACAAGAAATACACAAAGTTTAGCCATGTCATGCAGCTATATATAGATATCCCTTCAAAGTTACAGAACTGCAAATAGTTCACAAACCCTCAGTTCTAGCTCAAACAATACACATATAATCTCTCCCCCTTTTATAATGAAAAGCTATATTCAAGGCAAAAATGAGCTGAAGAAAAATGCAAGGTATGAAAATGGCTATGAAATGTAAGAGAATAGATATAGAGAAAAATATAAAACAGTTGAATAACCATGATCTAAATTGGCGCTTGAGTATACCAAGATGAAAATTGGCGCTTGAATATTAAACCAAGATGAAAATTGGCGCTTGAAAAACCAAGATGGAAACTGGCGCTTGAGTAACCAAGATGAAAATTGGCGCTTGAATATTAAACCAAGATGAAAATTGGCGCTTGAATAAAAACCAAGATCAAAAATTGGCGCTCTGTTGAGAAAAAGCGTTGTCGACGAGTGAAAAAATAAATCGTCGATATAATTAGCCGACAACATCGGCGATAGTATTCGACGCCAAATAAACACAAAAAATGTCTAAATGCAGGTTTCAGTCTGAAAAAGCCATCCGGAACGTAGAAAATTATCGTTACTCTGAGTACAGGCAACGACAAAATTATACGTTCAAAACGTGAAAGCAAGGGCCGTAAATCACTAAATTACCTTGAAATTTTCTGTAAAAACTTCCTTTCACGTACAAAAAAATTTTTCTGACACTACTTTCGTTTTCAAAAGTAAACAAAATATGAGAAACTAAAATAACCGAAAGGGTGTGTGTGCGAAAGATAGCCGAAATGGTGCGTGGACGAAAGTAGAAAATAAAGAAATATTTCCCATGATTTATTAAAAAATTAGGTTTGAAGTGGACATTTAAATAATTATTTTAACATTTTAGAACATATTTCGGAAGATTAAATCAGTTTTAGAAACAGATGGCATGGGATTGACATGGTCGTATTTTCTTCGACGGAACAAGCCAGTTCCGTCGAAGGAAATACGACCATGTCAATCCCATACCATCTGTTTCTAAAACTTTTTATATAAAACAATTTTATATCAATGGCGCTGCGACAAATGAATTGGCGCGGGTGAGTGATGTGCTTTCAATTTACATAAGGTAAGAATATATTTTTGGCCGCATATGCTTTGACCCTTCCTTTTTGTAACCATTTTGGGGAGTCTTTTGAATCTTTCAACATGTAGTGTGTGACAGATCTAGAGTCGTCTATTGTGTCTTTCTAGCCGATCAGCATGATGATCAAAATTGTCCCGTATTCGCACTTGCGATTTATAATCTCCAATAACTAGATACGTGCCACACAGCGAAGGCTATGGTCAGACTGCGCGGCCACTTGGCGACGAATTAATTCTCGATTAATTATCTTTAAATGCTATACAGATAGCACAGCGCGAAAACTAACCAGACTGCACGTCCATTTATGACAATGGTTGAGAACATGGCCTTAGTATGTTTGAGTTAGTTTCCACAAGTACTATACATATAGTGCAGGACGAAGACCCTGATCAGACTGCGAATCCATTTTATGTCAATGGACGAGAACAAGGCCTTCGCATATTAAAGAAGACCCTGCTCAGATTTCGCGTTCATTTATGACTATGGATGAGAACAATGCCTTTACATGTTCAAGTACTATATATATAGCGTACCGGTACATTAACAGTGCACTGCGCCTGCTGATCTGTGTCTAATCCGTTGGCGCCTCGCCCATCGAGGCACAGAGAAATAGATTGGGCTGCACGGTGCTTCCGCACAGAGCTGAAACCGTCCGAACTCGAGTACTGGTGAACAGCTTGGGTCTAAGCCTGCCCAGGAAATGTGATGCGAGACGGACTGCTCCTTAAACCCTAGCGGTTTCTATGGGCAGTAGGGCTTGAGATGTCATTTCATCTCAGTCGGGTAAAAATCCCACAAAATCGGAAGCAACGTCTCCAAAATGACCTTAACAGAGTTGACGTGGACGTAAAACCTCAACCCAAACAAAATCTACACCGTTTGCATATTTTCAAAACTCGGCCACTAGTCAAAAACAGTCAGACATGCGTTATTGATGTAAACGCAGTTGAACCGTGGCAAGCGAAACTAGGCCTTAGAGCTCTGGGAAGATTCAAGTCAGCCGAAGTTGCCCGTCTGATATAATGCTGCCTTCCGGCGCACATGACGAAAATCGAGTTCACAAGGCAGCCACATAGTACATAGCAAAGACTGTGACTAGACTGCACACCTGCACAGGCTTACTTATTATTAAGACTTCCCCAGATGTACATGTTCACATCTTTTCTCTTAGCGCGGCTCGAATGTACTTTTACATAAGTTCAATTATATAACGCCATATTCATTACGTTATTAAATCGGTGAGGAAGAAAAAATCCCATTTGAAACAGACTTTAACGAGCAAAAGTGCATTAACGTTCATCACGTGAAATGAGCACTCACATAAGCCAAACATAAATATATATAAATTATATAGTAAACCATCGGGTGTACCGTGGTATATTCGGCCCCCGCCCATTGGGGCTTGAAGAAATATACTTCCACCCAGAGCTGAAACCGACCCGCACACGGGTACTGGTAAACCGCCTAGAGGTAAGGCTGCTCAGGCAAAGCGGTACGAGTCGGCCCGTCCATGCTTATAAACCCTATTGTTTTCATTGGATGACAGGGCTTGAGATGTCATTTCATCTCATTGTCGGGTAAAAGTCCCACAAAATTAGAAGCAAGGTCTCCAAAATGGCATTTACAGTGTTGACGGGGACATTAAACCTCAAACAAAAACCAACAAAGTACCGTGGTATATATTTTTCTTCATGATTTTTGCTCCAAGATATAGGTTGTCGGTACTCGTTAGAACCGCTCACATGAGGCGGTTCTAACGCCCACATGAGGCGGTTCTAACGAGCACCCACAATCTATGTTTTCAGTATATAGCCCTCTGCATTTCGCAATTCTAATGTGGATGGCTTTTTACCTGATTACATCTCACAGCTCTTAATCGTTTTGTAACATTAAACCATCACAATTTTATCCTTTCAACAAGTATAGAAAGATATAAACATCCACCGCCCAGCAGGCACACACTGTTGACTCAACATGGTTTCAACGTTGAAGCAACATAACAAACATTGTTTCAGTTTGCAAAATATGTTCTTCGTACGATAAATTGGTTTATAAGATTGAAACCATTTCAGTGATTTCACCTACTTCTTAGTCCAAATAAGCTAAATGTCAAGGTCCTATCTCGCATACCTTTGAGTTATCATCCTTACAAAGCTACGGGCCTCCGTGGCTTAGTGGATAAGAGCAGTGACTCACAGCCGTGGTTCGAGCCTCGCTCGAGTTTTACTTCCCGTCGACACTATTTAGGTCATTTTGGAGACGTTGCTTCCAATTTTGTGGGTCTTTTATCCGACATTGAGATAAAATGACATCTGAAGGCGTGCGCTCCAAACAAACAAAAGGGGTTTATATGTAGAGACGGTCCGACTTGCACCACTTTGCCTGGGCCGACTAAGATCGTCTTAGCGGTTTACCAGTACTCTTGTGCGGTCGAATTCAGCTCTGTGTGGAAGCATCATGCAGCCTAATCTATTTCCCCGAGTCTCGATGGGCAAGGGCCCCTTTTCTCCTGGTACCCCAGTTTTCTCCGGATACTCCATTTTTCTCCTTTCAGGGTTTCTTGTTTGCTTTTCAATAACCTTGTCCTAGGAAAAAAGCACGATGGAGCATTAGGGCCAGGTACACTTTTATTTCTTTTGATAGGTATCTCGAAATTTCGACTTAGTAACTCGAAATTTCAACTTAATAACTCGAGATTTCTAGTATCTCGACAGTTCGACTTACTATCCCGAAATGTCGACATATTAACTCGACATTTCGACTTAGTATCTCGACATTTCGACTTAGTAACTCGAAATTTCGACTTAGTATCTCGAAATTTCGAATTAGTATCTCGAAACTTCGACATAATTACTCGAAGTTTCGACTTACTATCTCGAAATGTCGACTTACTATCTCGAAATGTCGACTTAATAACTCGAAATTTCGACTTAGTATCTCGAAAGGTCGACATTATTGCACGAAATTTCACTTAGTATCTCGAAATTTCGACATAATAACTCGAAGCTGACTGTGATCTGCGATGTGCATTCAACTCTGAATTTTGATTAGCCATAACAGGAATCTTGTTATGGTCAACTCAGAGTTGAAAGAAGACCTCGTATCTCAGAACCAACTTTCCACAACTTCATTATCACGGTTTGAATTGTTTGTTTGTTTGATTTGAGGTTTTACGTCCCGGTCAACATTGTATAGGTCATTTTGGAGACGTTGCTTCCAATTTTGTGGGACTTTACCCGACATTGAGATGAAATGACATCTCAAGCCAAGTACTCCAATGAAACCCATAGGGTTTATAAGCATGGACGGTCCTACGCGTACTGCTTTGCCTGGACAAGCTTAGATCTTCTAAGCGGTTTACCAGTACGCGTGTGTGGTCGGTTTCAGCTCTGCGTGGAAGCATCATGTAGCCCAGATATTTCTTTAAGCCTCGACGGGCGGGGGCGATCACGGTTTAAATATGGAGTTTGGATATTTTTGAATGTTTTGTGACAGAAGTCATGCCTAATACTGAGAACGAACCATTTGCCATTAGAATTGTGTGCTAGACCCCGCCGTTACGGAATTGAGACATTACTTGGCTAGCTAGAAACCCGGATTTGAATCCCCTGGAACATATTTGGGAGATTCTTGGGCGTCGAATACAGAACATTGAACACCCCCCCCCCACACACACACACACACACGTAGCTAGAGCTGACCAGTTCTCAAATTCGACGTCTGACCGATTGGGTGAAACGAAGGGTCTAGAAATCTGCTGCTCTGTGTGTTTAATGTAAAAAATGATACACCTTGAACACGAAACGTATTCTGGTATTAAATACTGCATTTTCTGGCCGGTTGTTGCTTTGTTATGTTAGTCATGGTGTTCGTGTTGCGCAGATTAACATCTTTTGGGTATTTTTTTAGCTCACCGTCACGTTGTGACGAGGTGAGCTTTTGGGATCACTTTTTGTCCGTCGTGCGTCCGTCCGTGCGTGCGTAAACAATTTCTTTAAACGACATCACCTCCTAAACCACTGATCGGATTTTGACCAAACTTCACAGGAATGGTCCTTAGGTGGTCCCCTTTCAAAGTTGTTCAAATGGTTCCGGTCCGTGGCACATCTAGGTCACAGGAGCCAAAAATAGAATTTTTCACTAAAAACTTAAAAAATCTTCTTCTCTGAAACCACAAGGCCCAGGTCTTTGATATTTGGTATGAAGCTTCATCTAGTGGACCCCTACCAAGATTGTTCAAATTATAGTGCTGGGGCCAAAAATGCCCCCGCCCCGGGGCCCTTTGGTTTTACATAGGCTTATATGGGGAAAATCTTTAAAAATCTTCTTCTCTGAAACCACAAGGCCCAGGACTTTGATATTTGGTATGAAGCTTCATCTAGTGGACCCCTACCAAGATTGTTCAAATTATATTGCTGGGACAAAAATGCCCCCGCCATGGGGCCCTTTGGTTTTACATAGGCTTATATAGGGAAAATCTTTAAAATCTTCTTCTCTGAAACCACAAGGCCCATGTCTTTGATATTTAATATGAAGCTTCATCTAGTGGACCCCTACAAAGATTGTTCAAATTATAGTGCTGAGGCCAAAAATGCCCCCGCCCCGGGGCCCTTTGGTTTTACATAGGCTTATATAGGAAAAATCTTTAAAAATCTTCTCTCTGAAACCACAAGGCCCAGGACTTTGATATTTGGTATGAAGCTTCATCTAGTGGACCCCTACCAAGTTTGTTCAAATTATATTGCTGGACAAAAAATGCCCCCGCCATGGGGCCCTTTGGTTTTACATAGGCTTATATAGGGAAAATCTTTAAAAATCTTCTTCTCTGAAACCACAAGGCCCATGTCTTTGATATTTAATATGAAGCTTCATCTAGTGGACCCCTACAAAGATTGTTCAAATTATAGTGCTGAGGCAAAAACCCCGCCCCGGGGCCCTTTGGTTTTACATAGGCTTATATGGGGAAAATCTTTAAAAATCTTCTTCTCTGAAACCACAAGGCCCAGGACTTTGATATTTGGTATGAACGCTTCATCTAGTGGACCCCTACCAAGTTTGTTCAAATTATAGTGCTGGGACAAAAAATGCCCCCGCCACGTGGCCCTTTGGTTTTACATTGACTTTTATGGGGAAAATCTTTAAAAATCTTCTTCTCTGAAACCACAAGGCCCAGGTCTTTGATATTTGGATGAAGCTTCATCTAGTGGACCTCTACTAAGATTGTTCAAATTATTGTGCTGGGGCCAAAAATGCCCCCGCCCCGGGGCCCTTTGGTTTTACATAGGCTTATATAGGAAATCTTGAAAAATCTTCTCTGAAACCACAAGGCCAGGAATTTGATATTTGGTATGAAGCTTCATCTAGTAGACCCCTACCAAGATTGTTCAAATTATAGCCTTTGTTGATAGTTGGTATGAAGCTTCACCTTTTAAGACCTCCCTCAGCATTATGCACATTATTGCCCTGGAGTCAATAATGGCCCTCCCCGGGGCCCACTTGTTACTCTATGGATCAGTTGAGCGATCCAGGGCCATCATGGCCCTCTTGTGTTTTATATTAGGATCCCTTTTTGTCTGTCATCTGTGCGTAAACAATTTCTTCAAACGATATCTCCTAAACCACTGATCGAATTTTGACCAAACTTCACAGGAATGATCCTTAGGTGGTCCCCTTTCAAAGTTGTTCAAATGGTTCCGGTCCATTGCACACATAGGTCACAGGAGCAAAAAATATTTTTTTTTCACCAAAATTTAAAAAAATCTTCTCTGAAACGGCAAGGCCCAGGTCTTTGATATTTGGTATGAAGCTTTATCTAGTGGACCCCTACCAAGATTGTTCAAATTATAGTGCTGGGGCCAAAAATGCCCCCGCGCAGGGGCCCTTTGATTTTACATGGGCCAGTATAGGGAAAATCCTTAAAAATCTTCTTCTCTGAAACCACAAGGCCCAGGTCTTTTATATTTGGTATGAAGCTTCATCTAGAGGACCCCTACCAAGATTGTTCAAATTATAATCCTTGGGCCAAAAATGCCCTGCCCCGGGGCCCTTTGGTTTTACATGGGCTTATATAGGGAAAATCTTCTTCTCTGAAACCGCAAGGCCCAGGTCTTTGATATTTGATATGAATCTTCATCGAGTGGACCCCTACCAAGATTATTCAAATTATAGTGCTGGGGCCAAAAATGCCCCTGCCCCGGGGTCCTTTGGTATTATATGGGCTTATAGAGGGAAAATCTTTAAAAATCTTCTTCTCTGAAACCGCAAGGCCCAGGTCTTTGCTATTTGGTATGAAGCTTCATCTTCATCTAGTGGACCCCTACCAAGATTGTTCAAATTATTGCCCTGGGGCCAAAAATGCCCCCGCCCCGGGGCCCTTTGGTTTTACATAGACTTATATAGGGAACAACTTGAAAAATCTTCTTCTCTGAAACCACAAGGCCTAGGTCTTTGATATTTGGCATGAAGCTTCAGCTAGGGGACCTCTACCAAGATTGTTCAAATTGTAGCCCTGAGACCAAAAATGCCCCTGGCTCAGGGCCCTTTGGTTTTACATAGATTTATATAGGGAAAATCTTCTTCTGTGAAACAGCAAGGCTCAGGTCTTTGATATTTGGCGTGAAGCTTCATCTAGTTGACCTCTATCAAGATTGTTTATATTTTAGCCCTGAGGCCAAAAATGCCTCCCTCCCGGGGCCCTTTGGTTTTACATAGGCTTATGTAGGGAATATCTTTAAAAAATATTCTTCTCTGAAACCGCAAGGCCCAGGTCTTTGATATTTGGTGTGCAGCTTCATCTAGTGGACCTTTGCCAAGATGAAGCTTCGCCAATTTAGACCTCCCTCAACACTATGCACATTATAACCCTGGGGTCAATAATGGCCCTCCCTGGGGCCCACTTGTTACTCTATGGATCAGGTGAGCGATCCAGGGCCATCATGGCCCTCTTGTTTTAATCATTCGACCCAAAGTAACTAGCTACAGAAGCTTCGCGCCTGCTATTGTCCACGTGACAATCGCTGACCATCTACACCATGAAGGTACCGGTTATTTAATGAAACTCTGTTCTGCGGCGTCTGATCAGGGTCTACAGTGTTTGCAATGTCCATGTTCACTGGCCCAGTCTACATGGCGCACTGTCGTCACAAGGAAAGACTAGCGCTGCTATAAATAACTGGTACATGGATTTTGAACATAGTCAGTGATAGTCACGTGGACAATAGAAGGCGAGAAGCTTCTGCAGCTAGTTACCTTGGGTCGTATGATAAAACATCGACCCAAAAGATGGTAATCTATGCTCTGCATGAAAGCATCATGCAGCCCATTTATTTCTTCAAGTCCCGATGGGCGGGGGCCGACACAGTGTTGGTCTAAATTATTAGATCCAGGTGTCACCTACAGGTCTCTTTTCTTATATTACAGAACTTATTTAGACAGCTGTCAAGACCCGCTGATCATCAAAGGGGACAAACATGCTTTCTCCAAGGCAAACTATTTGTATGAAATACAAATGCCATAAATGCACACAAGTCGGTATGTCTTTGACGATTTAGTTTGTTTGTTTGAATTAAGGTTTAACGTCCCCGTCAACACTGGTTGGGTCATTTTGGAGACGCTGCTTCCAGATTTGTGGGACTTTTACCCAACGGTAAGATAAAATGACATCTCAAGGAAACCAAAAGGACGGTCTGACTCCTACCGCTTTGCCGGGGGAGGCTTAGTCCTTCTTAGCGGTTTACCAGTACTCATGAGTGGTCAGTTTCAGCTCTGCGTGGAAGCAACGTGCAGCACAATCTATTTCTCCAAGCCCCGATGGGCGGGGACAGATCTTCAAAGATTGGCTTCTAACTATTTAAGGTGACAGTGATTTGGTGAATCAATGTAAGCACTCCGTGCTCCGTCTCATTTTCGCTGTGTTGTGTATTATGGTGCGTGTGTGTAAGGGGGGGGGGGGAGGTGTAATGTGTATCTTGTGTTACGGGGCATCGAACAGTTGGTTAAGGCCTGCTGTGCTGGGTATGAGGGGGATGTTGTTATTTCTTCTTTTTCTACACTTCCATTCGTTTGGCACTTCTCTTCATCTCCTCTACTAACCATTCTATCCGTCTTTGCTCCCTTTCTATGGGAGAAGGCACAAAATGCCCCACAAGGGTTGACGTGTCGTTAAACCCAAAACAATCAATCAATTCGCTGTGTGTATTGACACCATGGCAAACAGTACAGACCAAGATAACACATTGACAATCAGGGTCAACATTGTTTGCCTAAATACAGGTATTCCAGAAGATGGTGCTCGTCAAAATACAGTATTGTCAGACTTTCTGCATTTTTTTTTCAAATCTCCGACAGTTAGTTTTCTGAAGAATTGTATTATTATTATTAATATTTATTTAGGTTGTGAAAGCTCCTTAGAATCACTTAAGGTGTTCTAACGAGTATCAAAGCCTACACACAGAGCGAAATGAGGAAAAGAATGTATATCTTTGTAAATCTCAGTTTTCTCTATAACAATGAGGGGCTTTCATAGCTTACAAAACATTGTGTTGTCCACACGGCAATATTCATTTATGGGTTGGTCAGAATCACATCTCTTAGGTGGTTCTAACGAGTACCCACAACCTTTGTCTAAGAGTGGAAATAAGGAAAAACAATGCATTTCATTGTAAACCCCAGCTTTCTCTGTATAAAGCGGGATTCCATAGCTTACAAAACTTACGTTGTCCACAAGGCATTTATCATTTATGGGTTGGTTAGAGTCACTTTATTAAGGCGGTTATAACCAGTACCCACAACCTATGTCTAAGAGCGGAAATAAGGACATACGTAATTCAAAATGTTCTCTATATAAAGCGGTGTTTTCATAGCTTGTGAAAATTATTTTCTCCACAAGGCAGTAAGTATTTATGGGTTGGTTACAATAACTTCAAGGTGGTTCTGACGAGAAACCACAACAAATGTCTAAGAGCAGAAATAAAAAATATACCCTTATAAATCCCAGTTTTCTCTGTACAAAGTTGGGTTTTCATAGCTTGCAGAAACTATGTTGTCCATATATGGGTTGGTTGACTTATTATTTATAGTTACATGTGAAATTATTTATGTATGTTGAGACAAAAAAATCTGAATCGATCTCTTTTCAAGGATATAGATCTAGCAGCTCACAGTTTAATTACTGCAGCAGTTAATCAGTTTTAAAAACTTTCTTCTCTGTCAGGTCTTATTATGATATGCTGAAACCATGTGTCGCTAGCTAGTAGCTCGAACTCTGGCGAAATGCAGGGGACAGACAATATACATGATTATGAAAACAAGAAAAAATTCACGGATTTTTTCATCAGAAAAGTAGCCATTTTAGAGATATAAAAATGCACAATGCCGCACGGGTGTGTAATCGTGATGCATGTTCGTAAACTACTTGTGAAACTCTTCTTTGCACCACCGCGACACCGATGTGATACTTTTGTTTGTTTGTATTGGAATTTAACGACCCAGTCAACATTTTTTAGGTCATTTTTGAGCCAGTCAGTTACCTATCCACACTTTTCCTAGCCAGGCTTATACGTAAGCGGTTAACCAGTGCAGTGCAAATTCCTCTGGCAGAAAGTGACAACTGCCCTTCTTAAATCATCGAAAGGGAGATAATGTTTGTTTGTTTGATTTGAGGTTTAACGTCCCCGTCAACAGTGTATAGGTCATTTTGGAGACGTTGCTTCAAATTTTGTAAGACTTTTACCCGACATTGAGATGAAATGACATCTCAAGCCCTGTCGCCCAATGAAACTAATGGGGTTTATAAGCATGGACGGATCGACTCGCAGCGCTTTGCCTATACAGGCTTAGATCCTCTAAGCGGTTTACCAATACTCGTGTGCGGTTGGTTTCAGCTCTGCGTGCAAGCATCCTGCAGCCCATCGATTTCTTCAATATAATTTTGACCCCCTTAAACCACACTTTTATACAGTAAAACTGGGGTTTACAGGGGTATACATTATTTTTCATATTACTGCTCAGAACACAGATTGTGGGTACTGGTTAGAACCGCATCGAAGAGGCGGTTCTAATGAGTACACACAAACTGTGTTTTGAGCAGTACGAAAATATTCCTATAAATTTTGACCCCCTTAAACCCCACTTTTATACAGTAAAACTGGGGAGCAGAAATAAGCAAAATAATATAATATAATATTCGTACTTCAAATATAGGTTGTGGGTACTCGTTAGAACCGCCTCACTGAGGCAATTCTATGTTCTAACGCGTACCCACAACCTCTGTATTGGAATAGAAATAAGAAAAATAATATAACATTACGAAAATATTCCTATATAATTTTGACCCCCTTAAACCCCACTTTTATACAGTAAAACTGGGGTTTACAGGGGTATACATTATTTTTCATATTACTGCTCAAAACACAGATTGTGGGTACTCGTTAGAACCGCATCGAAGAGGCGGTTCTAATGAGTACACACAATCTATATTTTGAGCAGAAATAAGAAAAGTATTACAATTTTAATCTCAAAATTTTCATTTTTTCACTATTTTTATATAGGCGTGTTTGCGTAATGATATAATATTCGTACTTCAAACATAGGTTGTGGGTGCTCGTTAGAACCGACCATTGAGGCGATTCTATGTCCTAACGCGTACCCACAAGTCACAACCTCTGTAGTGGAACAGAAATAAGAAAAATAATATTTACCTCGCCTCCCCCCCCTCCCCCCCCCACACACACACACTTTTAGGTGGTGTTCAATTCACGAACTTGTTCACGTGATATCATAAAGTGTGGTTTCATAAGGCTATTGACTGCATAGACTTGTTGAACGTAATTACAAGCAATTCTAATAAAACATTCGCCATCATTACCAAACGAAAGTGAAAGTAGACCTACGAAGGTTGTCCCAAAATACCGTGGACAAATGCATTTTCTCCCGAATGCGGCGTAACACGCAAATGAAATTTTCTACATTCATGAAACAATCATTTTCGACTTTAGTAATGCGAGCTAGTTGACGCTGACTCCATTTTTTGGACGGGTTTTTAAAAAAAATCCGTCCTTTAAAATAGCGATGTCCGGGCGGGCGGGCGGGCGTCCTGCGGGCGGGCGGGCGTCGTCCCAGGTTTACCTTTTGGTTAACCTTTTTTTCAAAGTGATATTTTTCATCTATTCTGGAGCAGATTGTTTTAATATCAGGACTGATGCATAAGTGGAGGTACCGCTTTCATGTATTATCCATAAATGGCGCAAAAGACTAAAATTTTGGCGGAAATTGTCATTTTTCAAACTTGTGTTTTTCAGGTTTACCTTTTGGTTAACCTTTTTTCAAATGCCAGTGTAGTGGATAGAGTGCTGGACTACGAATCCTATTGTTGACTATGAATCTGAGGGGCGTGAGTTCAAACCCCGGTGGAGACATTTTTTTTTTTTGTTCTTTTTTTTTCTTTCTTTTTTCATTCTTTTTTTCTTTATTTTTCTTTTCTTCTCCATAAACACATATGAACAATTATTATCTTCCTCCCCTGATAGTTGCTAGTAGTAATACATACATGCATGCACAGGCATGGATTTTTTTTTTTTTCGTTCTTTTTTTAGCTCACCTGAGCACAAAGTGCTCAAGGTGAGTTGATGTCCGTCGTCCGTCAACAATTTCTTTAAACAACATCTCCTCCTGGGATAATGGCCCGATTTCAAAATTATTTTACAGAAATGTTCATTAGGTGACCCTTTTTCAAAATTGCTAAAATCAGTGGCCACTAGAGCTAACAAGTCCATCGAAAAAGGTAATATCATAACATTTGGATAAACAAAATGCAAAAACTGTACTGAAAAAAAACCCGTCCATAATGCCATTAGGCATTTTTCTTGTTTCAGATTTATACTACATTATTATAACAGGTAGGGTGTCGCGGCCCAGGTCAAAGTCAACGTTAATTTTAACAACTCCGTTCGAGACTAATTCTAACACAGATGTTGCATTTATTAAGCTGGCGCCAAACGGTTTCAGACAATGTCGCGTGAATACGTTTGGCGTCATTTAGTGAAGTTTCAAAACAATCGTGACGTTATTTCGAAATCTATAGCGTGTTTGGTGAAGGCGCCCCCAGAAGAAAATCGTGTAAAAATGGCGACGTCAGACAAGGACGCGGCCCACCGAAATGTGATTAAATTCTGTTTTGATCTTGGTATGACACCAGTAGAAACTCAAAAGAAGCTGCAATTAACAGAGGATCATCGTCATGTGTCTCTGTCACTTGTTTACAAATGGCACAAACTGTTTGAAGATGGATGGACAAACAGTTTGAACGGAAAATCAGGAAGACCACGGGAAATTAATGCAGCGGCCGTGGATAACGTTAACGACGTGATCACGGGCGACAGGAGACAGACCGTGCGCGAAGCTGGTGAAAAACTGGGACCGAGTAAAACTTCTGTTCATCGTGTACTGAACAAAGATTTATCTATGATAAGTGGTTACTTAAGAAATGAAATTTATTTTTCTGCAGTTCATGGAAGTATGAACGCAGTGGGTCGCGTGCAAAGTAAATGAACCCCGAAGGGGTTCATGTAAACTTTGCTAGCGAGCCACTGCCGTTCATACCTTCGTGAAAAGCAGAAAAATTAAGTTTATTTTTTATATTTACATTATTTGCCCCTCATCACTGGGCAAAAAAGATGCTTGTAGGGCAACGTTTTAAAGTTGAAAAACATTTACACGCTGTTTTTCTACGAAGAGCGGAGCAGCGTTGACGTCATCAACGCCCGTAGAGAACAATGGTTTAGAATGACGTCACTTAATCGCACGCAATTCGATGCGTTCATGGAAGTATGAACGCAATTGTTTTCTATAGGTTTACAGTAGACTTTACACTGGAAATGTAAATATATCGCTATGAAAAATGCATTAATCATAACGTTTGGAGTATTTCGAAAAGGAGTGACGCTAACGTTTAAGTGCGCGATGTCGTTTTACGACGTAGACCTGGGCCGCTCGGCCCTGACCCTAGTTAGTTAATAGGCTATAATTTCTATGTTGCTGAACATATAAGCTTGAAATTGAGCATATCTATAGAGGATATATATGCCACAATAGTCTAAAAAATTCATTAAATTCGGCCGATTATAAGAAAAGTTATAGACGTTGTGTACGATATATTGGGACAACCCTCGTATATTTAGCTGTAGATATAAATCTATTATTAGTTAAAAATAAAGTGGCATTTTCATGTTTTGTTTTTTTAAAAAGATGCACTTTTTGAAATTTAAGTTCGTTAATCGGTTAAAACTCACACTGGACGTTCATTTTTATTTATTTTTTTTTCGTAGATAAAAAAATGGAGGGAGACCAGTTCTCTTATACTAGTTTATAAATGAAACATTTCGCTAGTCAACTCACTCTCGTTTCACACTCTGGGCGTAAGCGAAACTTCTATAATTTGGCGTTGAATAACAAACCAGTGCTTCAGCTGAAGTACACGACCCGCCGGATGCTTTTAGCTTTATGAGTGTTACCATATATGGGTATGGCGGCCATTTTGGTCATGTGACCTGGACCTAAAACGGTTCCCCCAATAAATGCGCCTTATCGTAAGGAGCAAAAATTTATCTTATACTGTAGTGCTGTATTCTGAATCGTTTGCAGGATAAAATGTATTCTCACTTTTCCAATACAAAAGCATATGTGTCAAAGTTTGACCTAGGCACAAAGAAGGTCAAGGTCAACCCAGGGTCACCATTTTAGCAATTTATGATGGGCCTACGTCCCAGATGCTATTTATCAAGTTTCGTGGAAATCTGCCCTGTGGTTCTGGAGAAGACTATTTTTGAAGGGTTTTTACCATATATGGCTTGGCGGCCATTTTGGTCATGTGACCTGGACCCCATGAGCAAATTTTGGTTTCCCCCATCCCATAGAGGCTCCATATGAAATTTGACTTCAATCGGCCCAACGGTTTCCGAGGAGAAGCAGTTCGAAAATTTTCACATTTTTCGCCTCGGCGAGGCTATACTAAATGGAATGTAATATTTCGCAAGTTCATTGGTTAGATCTCATTGATATCTATCAGTATGCCAAAAAATGTTTAAATATTCCAAGCGGTTAAGTCACTAACACCAATTTTCACAAACGGGTTACGAACGGACAGACAGACAGACCATATATGGCTTAGCGGCCTTTTTGGTCATGTGACCTGGACCCCATGAGCAAATTTTGGTTTCCCCCATCCCATAGAGGCTCCATATAAAATCTGACTTCAATCGGCCCAACGGTTTCCTAGGAGAAGCAGTTCGAAAATTTTCACACTGTTTGCCTCGGCGAGGCTATACTAAATGGAATGTAATATTTCGCAAGTTCATTGGTTAGATTTCATTGATATCTATCAGTATGCCAAAAATTGTTTAAATATTCCAAGCGGTTAAGTCACTATCACCAATTTTCACAAACGGGTTACGGAATGACAGAATGACACGGTGATTTTAGGGCACTCTTAGAAAATCAACCGACTTCAGTCGGTCGCTTTTTCTGCGGGTCGTGCAATCTCAAGTTAGTACTTGGATGAGTGACCTTCTGATCCGTGATTTTTTATTATTATTAGTTTTATTTTTGTTATTATTATTATTATTGTTTGTTTGATTGCTTTGTTTCCCCGCTTGTGTTTTCGAGCATGTGTGCAAGGTCTTGGGAATTCGGTATATCACTGTAACCTCAGTTTTACTATATAAAAGTGGGGTTCAAGGGAGTCAAAATCATATATGCGTATTTTCGTGATGTTGATTCCTGATCATTGCTGCCACTTCTATTTTTATGAACACTAATACCTCCAAATAGAGATTTTTCTTGTTTGGTTTTGATTTTACGGTCCTTTCAAATTGCTTCACTCATATCGAACCGATCATTTATCAGAGGTGGGTAAAAACCAGAGTACCCAAGGAAAGACCACCTGACCTTTCAGAATTTGGCGTCTCACATCTGACCCGAGCCAGGCTCGAACCCAAATAGGAATTTATTCTAGCGTAAATCATATGCTGAAGAGCAGATGGTTTCCTTTATGAGAAGACTACTGCTAACAATGATAAAACTATGTATAAAAAAGCTCAGTTGAGCTCTGTTTCTTTATCATTAGGGCGTGAGAGCTGTGGTTCTAGGCGTTAATTATTCTACATATATTTATTCAAGTTCTGTAATGAATTAAAAGGATACTCTTTAAAAGTGTCAGTTTTGTTTTGTTTGAGGTAAGTTGTACACAGAGCATGTACTTTGAGTACACAGTGTATTCTCAGATCAGACGCCCTTTTGCGGCGTCTAATCCACTGTTTTTCAATGTCTAAAAAATGGGACGCTAGTCATATCGACAAGATCAAAGGAAGAATAATCATAGATTTGTAAATCAGGGGCCAGTTGTTCAAAACCACAGGAGCTTGAAGTTCTGTCAGAAAAACATGTCTAAATAGCCCAGATCGATCTGGGCTATTTAGACATGTTTTTTCTGACAGAACTTCAAGCTCCTGTGTTCAAAACTAACGACGTTGTTAGTTAACGTATCGTTAAAACTTTGATCATTAAATATGGCCAATATGCTAATATTTTTGCTGAAAAATGTGAGCAGCTTTTGCATTTGCAAAAGCTGCTCTCATGTTTTCAGCAAAAATTCCAAAATTTTAGACATTGTACTTGCTAGAACAGTTGACAATATGACCACTAACGAGCTCGTTAAGCTAACTATGCTTTGAACAACTGGGCCCTGTTAATTTTTCTCCCTGCTTATCAGGGAGAATGTTCTTTTGAAAAAAAGTTGTCCTGCGGGAAAGGGTGCCCATTCCCCTTGTTTAGCCGGAGCCGGAAATCAAGTTCCTGGCTGTAAGGTCTCTAAACCGGTCCGTCACTGAATGCAGTGACATACGATTAATGTAATTAAGAACATAAATAGTGCTGTAATTTCCGAGGTACGGAATTTCTTCTGTCAATGCGTCAAGAATCCTTACATATTAAATAATATTAGCCGAGTGCTGGGAGAAGTGTATTGGTCACGTAGACATCGCCAATACTTAGACGAGCCTTCCCGCATGAGCTGTGATTCATTACAGTCTTAAAAACGCCTATTTACATGTACAGAAAAATATCACAAAAATATGATAAAAGATTTTGATAGTGTTCATATATCTGCTCAAAATATAGATTGTGGATACTCGTTAGAACCGCCTCGGCGAGGCGGTTCTATCGCGTATCCACAATCTGTTTTGAGCAGAAATATAGAAAAAATAAAGTGCACCCCTGTGAACCCCATATTTTACTATACAAAAGTGGTGTCAAAAGGGGTCAAAATTATATAGGCGTGTTTTCGTGATGCATTAAAATATAGATTACTACTCTACAAGAACTCTCAAAGAACAACATTAACCCATGGTTCTTTCTGAGATCTTGTAGCATAAAGAAATCGTTAAAACAGATAATGCGCCTGTCTGTTGAAGGTACTCCTATGCTATAACATTAAGTCACGTTTTCTTGTAATGTGTCAGATGTCACTTAATTGACTCTCTACGGAAAGACAGAAGACATCATTCAGAATCCCCTGAAATGCAGAAATAGCACATTTTAATCTTATTTTTCTTTCTAAGAGTTATGTTAGTTATCTGTCGGTCAGCACGTAGTTCGCTCGTGCGTATGCTTATCAGCCATGAACACAGGTCAAGCCACACTCCATGAAACAGACTAATAACGGATCATATTTTATCTTTGGTTGTACGGCCCTTTTAATGTTATTTCATTTACTTCGAGCCGGTCGTTAATCAGAGATGGGCGAAAACCGGAGTTCCCGTTGAAAACAACCCGACCTTCCGTTGCAGAAATTGGCGTCTCACATGTGATCCGAGCGAGGCTCGAACCACAGCGGTGAGAGACCTAATGAGTAGAACTCCGCGCTTTTACCAACTAGACCACGGAGGCCCGTCAAAAACAGATTTATAGGTGTGTTGTTTATATGCCGTGAAAACATTCCTTACTGTTATTTGTTTTTAGTTTTGCTTTTGTTTGATTTGAGGTTAAACGTCCCCGTCAACACTGTAAAGGTCATTTTGGAGACATTGTTTCCAATTTTGTGGGACTTTTACCCGACATTGAGATGTAATGACATCTCCAGCCCTGTCGCCGCATGAAACCAATATGTTTATTAGCATGGACGGTCCGCCTCGGACCGCGGTTCCTGGACAGGCTTAGATCCTCTAAGCGGTTTACCAGTACTAGTGTGCGGGCCGGATTCAGCTCTGCGTGGAAGCATCATGCAGCCCATATATTACTGTTATTTGCCACAAAGGAGTAAGCCTTTTACTGTGCACCGACCTGATCGCTCATCTGTCATCACTTGGACAAGTCCGTGAAATGAACACCCCCAAACCCCACTTTATATAGAGAAAACTGGGGTTTACGGGGGTATACATTGTTTTTCTTATTTCTGCTCCAAGACATAGGTTGTGGGTACTCGTTAGAACCGCCTCAATGAGGCGGATCTGACGAGCACCGACAACCTTGTTTGCAGTATACATAAGAAAATTATCACGGATTTTCGTGAGAAAAGGAGCCATTTTGGAGATGTAAAAAAAATGCACTATGTCGCTCGGGTGTGTTATCGTAATGTACAGAGTCCGACGGCTTGATCACCGATCGCTCGTTTACACGGTTGCTTCGAATTGTTCTTGATGCCCTAGGAAACAATTCTATAACTGCAGATATTAAAGGTGCATTATTGAGCTACCGGGTCTCAATTTTTTTTCTGGTTTTTATCTTCAATGCATACTCCTTTGTCATGTGTATACTTTTGGAGCCAAATACAGCTTCAGAACTTTGTGAAAATGGTCGTTTTCATTCGTGTTTACCCTTCGCTCTGAACATGTGTTCGGAATTTCTGTTCTAAAAATAAATCTGTCACTTTACATACATGGCGATAGTATCGTCTCTGAGTGTCGTTTCTTATGGCATGGTATTCAGCGTCATATTTGTTCCGATTCAGGCATGGCCTAAGCAAACAAGGCCAAAAATGAACGTCGCGTAACGTCGTATATGGGGATTCTATTTTTGTCACGAACTAAAAATAGATCTCACTAGTGTTCGAAACCTAGTTAGGGAATCCCTCTCAAACTCGTTTACCTGTCATCATAATTGTTCGCATTTTTGCATAAAATGCATTCATTTGTAGTGTTTTAAAGAAAAATACCGGCTTTATGTATTTTATTTTTGGAAGCATTCTTTCCAGATAGCTCAATAATGCACCTTTAATATATCTGGGATAATTAAAGAAGACTTTTCTGATTTCATCTTCCAAATGTATGTTGTGTGTACTCATAAGAATCGTTGAAACCCCCAAATCCCACTTTATATAGAGAAAACTGGGGTTTACGGGGGTATACATTATTTTTCTTATTTCTGCTCCAAGACATAGGTTGTGGGTACTCGTTAGAACCGCATCAATGAGGCGGTTCTAACGAGCACCAACAACCTATGTTTGCAATATAAATAAGAAAATTATCACGGATTTTCATCAGAAAAGTAACCCTTTTGGAGATGTGAAAAATGCACTATTTCGCACGGATGTGTTATGGTAATGTATAGTTGTGTTATTTATATGCAGTGAAAACATTCCTAACTGTTATTGGCATTTATGCATTTGACACAAAGGATTAGGACTTTTACTGTGCACCGACCTGCTTGCTCATCTGTCATCACGTGGACAAGTTCGTGAAATGAACACCCCCTAAACCCCACTTTATAAAGAGAAAACTGACATTATTTTTCTTATTTCTGCACCAAGACTTGGTTGTGGGTACTCGTTAGAACCGCCTCAATGAGGCGGTTCTAACGAGCACCAACAACCTATGTTTGCAGTATTACGGATTTTCATCAGAAAAGGAGCCATTTTGGAGATGTGAAATACGCACAATGTCGCACGGGTGAGTTATCGTAATGTACCGTGAGAGTCCGAGGGCTTGATCACCGATCGCTCGTTTACACGGTTGCTTCGAATTGTTCTTGAGTCCCTAGGAAACAATTCCATAACTGCAGATATTAATATATTTGGGATAATTAAAGAAGACTTTTCTGATTTCATCTTCCAAATGTATGTTGTGTGTACTCATAAGAATCCTTGAAAGGAACGAGTTGTTACCTTGTACTCCATAACGCATCTTGCAAGGTCTGTCTTTTACCTAAAACTGAAATCCCATATGCGTCGTCGCTTCTTTCAAAGTGATGATGACGTCATTGGTGTTGCTTCCTTTTATGCTGAAGCTGAGCTACAGTCTTCTTCCAAGAAGAGATTGCAAGGCATGACCATCGATGGGCTAAGTGTATATGCTGCAAAAAATAAAGCAGGGATGATGACATCTTGCTGTACTCCTGGCGTGTCTGAGAACTTTTTTGACGTGCCTTCCAATACTGGCAGTCATGGCTCAAGGGTAGAAAGGGTATTTTAAAATTGATCCTATAACCAACGGCTGATCATTAAATTTAAAAGCATGCTGACTATTTCTATCATCGAGAGCATGTCGGATACACGGTTTTTGACTTTACTACAAAGTTTCCGAGAAGCAATATTTGATCCACAATTGATAAGCAATACCATATACACATACAAGTGCGCAAAGGCAACCACATGCTTACTAAATTCAGAAGAACTTCGATGGCTCGAACACCGATGGCTCGTTTACCATGGCTGAGTCGAACCCTTTCTCGAGTCCCTAAGGAATTCCTCTACATAAGAAAAAGTCAGGGATAATTTAGGAGATTTTAGTCTTTTATCTTGCAAATGTATTCTGTGTGTACTCATTAGAATCGCCTCGATGAGGCGATTCTAATGGGTACACACAGCATACATTTTTATTCTAGAGCGCCGAAAAGATATCCAAAAGTATCTCGTTGTGCCTCCTGGCTGTAACCATCAGTGGCTCGATCTACTCCTGTTTCGAACAGATTTTAGAGGTCCCATGGAAAGGTGTTCGAGCCATTGAAGTTCGACTGTACATGGTTACTACTTTTAATGTGACATTGGTAGCTTTCAAATCTTGTAAAACATGAAAATGATACAGCAAACAGTTGCGCTTGTATGGTATGGTGTTAATGAATACACATACTTAGGCATTTTGATAGTCATTTTGATGTCAGTGACTTGCTTGATATTTCAAAGGTTTTCTTAAGACTTTGGAACATCCTGTACTTGTGTTACATGTTCTTATTCATTTGTTTCTGTCTAATGTCCCAAATAGGTTCACTCCAGTATTACCACTCGTGTATGTTAAACACCCACCAACCCTGTTGGTTTCATTGGGCGACAGGGCTTGAGATGTCATTTCATCTCAATGTCGGGTAAAAGTCCCACAAAATTGGAAACAACGTCAGGCTCCAAAATGACCTTTACAGTGTTGACGGGGACGTTAAACTTCAAATCAAACAAACAAACAAATTAACACCCATGGAAACTGATAATATGTAACTAATTATGCACACCATTGGATGCAACGATTGGAATTATTCTACCATTAATGAAAAAGAGCCACATGTATTCGTGACATATCTTTAAACAGATAATAGACATGAATTCATTATATTTATACCATATCTGTTCAGAAAACGTTCTAAATTTGTTTCATTTTTCCATTGATATAACTGTATCTTTAGCCGGCCTCGGTAGCTCAGTCGGACGCGCGTTTGACTGGTGATCAGGAGGACGCGGTTTCAATAGCTGCCGGGGTCGGCAACATTCTTTCGTGGAGATTGATCATGGAATCTTTTCTACGGTCATTCTCTCCCTTCCACTGATTCAAGAAGGGCAGTTGTTAGTTTCTGGCGAAATAATGTGCACTGTACTGGTTAACTGCTTGCGTATAAGCCTGCTCAGGAAAAGTGTGGATAGGTAAACTGAACGGCTCAAAAATGACCTAAAATAGTGTTGACTGGGCCGTTAAACTCCAAAGCAAACAAAACTGTATCCTTAATGTTTGAGAAAAGTACGACTTTTAATGTAATTTAAGCAGCCTGTCCCATAAAAGATGTCCACTCCAGTACGAATTACATGTTATTAGAGTGTTACTGTTTTCTGGAAAACATCACCCTGTAGCATCGACTCCGGAACTTGTTATTCAAAAGTACCAGATAACTGTAGAAAATGATAATAACGACGGTAGGTAATCGCTTAATTTGGTGTTATTACGTAGTGTCAGAATTTAAAACCACTTCTCATATTTACTCAACTTATTCTTCTCTGAAACTCTTGTGCAAAGATTTTGGAAAGCTTTGTCGGCTGCAATTTAAACACACAAATGAGTCGGCTGGAACATAGCTGGTACCGCGAAAATTCAAGACAGCTTCACAAAACTGTGAATTTGTTACAAAAACGGCTGTGTCAATCTTCAATTCAGTGGCATCATTTGTTGCTTATATTGTATTAAAGAATACTGTGACAGAAGCCGAAATGCACGAAGGCCAGAGTACGACAATTTGCGCCACTACGTAAAATACTGGACGGTAGTTTCTTAGGAACAGTACGGGGATTTGCTTTGTACAATTATATACATAAAGTGTTATGGCGGAGATGTGTTCTAACTAGTTTCACAACTATCAGTCTTAATATAAACAAAGGTTTGTTTGGCATAATTCGCCATTCGTCGCTACTTTAATTGTCGGTCTATTTATAACTCATTTTAAATCTAATGCTTCTTTCTTTTTTTCTTTTTTTTTTTTTTTGACTTTCATCGAGTTTCTTTATGTCATTGTGGGGCCATGCAACAGTATGTTTGCACAAGGTTTTGCTTCTCTTGTTGTTATCATATTGCATAACCTGAGAGAAATAAATTGGAATTGATTTAATTTGATCTGGACATACCTTATGATCACAAAATGCTCAACAGAATGGGAGCGCAGATCTTGTGACACGCATGTGATTCAGGCTGTGTATGACCTTACCAGATAAAGATCAAATAGTCAACAAATTATGAATCTTATCTTGGGTTATCAAGATCTGTGGCTAGGTGAATCACCCGAAGCTCCTTCGCAAGCTGCATGCACATAGATTAACCATCCAGTGGATTGAGTCTTTTCTGATTGGGAGAAGTCAAACGGTTAAACTTGAAGGTGAGTACTCAAATGAGGTTCCAGTTACTTCAGGTGTACCGCAAGGATCAGTTCTAGGCACATTGCTGATATACCTAAACGACCTGCCCGACAATGTGTGGTCCCAGGTTCGCCTATTTGCTGATGACAGTGGTGTACCTGACCATAATCCACCCTGATTACTCAGCCACCCTCCAGAGAAGCCTCCGTGGTGCAGTGGTAACGCTACTCGCCTTGTAAACTAGGGATCGCAGGATCGATCCCGGGCTTCTCCAGACTTTCGGATGGGTCTTTAAACCGAGGTCCCGTCTCCGTATGACCATAGCTGTTGGTGGGACGTAAATCTAAAACTCACTCACTCAGCCACCCTCCAGAGGGACTTAGACCGTCCAATCATAGGAATCTCACAGGGACATGGAATTCAGATATAATAGAAAGTTCAAGTTTTGCACATAACCTGGGAAAGAACTGAAACCATTACATCATATAAAATGTATAGTCATTGTCTCGAAATTGTTTTATGGGTTCGTAGGTTTCGATCTATCCACCAACATGAACGCCAACATACATATCGATAGAATCTCTTCGACTGCTAATAAGTCCTTAATTTTATTTATCTAATATCAGAACAAAACAAAAATTGCGTTCGGGAAGCATCATACAAGACGATAGTCCGTCGACACTTGAATACGTCTCCACAGTATGGAGCCCATGCACACAGTGTTCTGCCCAGTAACTCGAAATGATGTATCGTTGAGCCTTCCACTGGACTCTAAACAATTATGTTACCTACGACATGCAGCCTTATCTTGGTTAGAGATCCTTGCCTCATTTAGTTAATATGTAAAATTATTCATGGCATAGTTGCAGTATCTCTCCCCTTATTTCTAGCAACCAATCGAATGTCGCGTCACAGCATGAGCCACCCATTCGCATTATGTCAGATTCATACATCAGTTAATTGTTACATGTATTCATTCTTCCACTTGACAGCTTGGCATTGGAGTGGATTTATTCCTTATTTTGTGCTGATGCCTGCATTTACTTAGTTCAGTGTGGGAATCAGGCCTCTAGGTCACAAGTTGCCACGAACACAACATACCTGTTTCAGCCTGATTTTTACCTAATCTGTGGACTGTATCTGAAATATTAGGTATTTTATAAAGTAGAAAGGGTGGGGCATGAACCCAATGGAGCCCTGGTTGGTGTCACTAAATGCGTCTTATCAAAAGGAACAGAGACATATATGGTTTAGCGGTGGGGATATGTATGGCTCCTGAGATGTAAGGCCTTTTAAGCAGTGGAGGGATTCGGGCATGGCGGATCCCAGAAAAGCCCAAGATTGTTGTCACTGAATGCTGAATGGTTTCTGAGATATGAGGCCCTTTTATGAAGTGGATGACCCCTGCGGACCCCGCAAGATGGGGGCGACTGAACGTGTCTGATAACAATGAACAAGAATAGATGTGATTATCGGGTGGGGATTTGAATGGTTTCTGAGATATATGGCCTATTGTGAAGTGGGGTCTTATCATAAAGAACAAGAATATATATGGTAAAGGGGTGGGGATCTGAACAGTTTCTGAGATATATGGCTTTTAATGAAGTAAAGGGGTGGGCCATGGATCGTGGCACCCCGGGGTCCCCCATGCTGGTGTCACTGATTGCGCCTTATCATAAGGAACAAGAATATATTATGGTTTAGGGGTAGGGCATGAACATTTTCTCAAATATAGTAAAATTTCTATATTAAGACCACCTTTGGGACTGTACAAAAGTGGTCTTATAAAGACCACTTTTGAACAGTTCCAAAGATGGTCTCTGACATGAGGACATTGTGTGCAGAAAAAACGAAGAAAGAATAACTGCATCCTTCTAAATGAGCTTTTTAAAGCAGAATTAGTCTTAATTTTAGGTGGTCTTAATAGCGGAATTTTACTGTATATGGTCTTTTGTGAAGTTGGGGGGTGGAGCATGGCCCGGGCATGCCCTGGGTGACCCCTAGGGTGGTGTCACTGAATGTGTCTTATCATAAGGAACAAGAATATATATGGTTTAGGGGTGGGAATCTGTCGGGTTTCTGGAAAATTTGGCCTTGTATGAAGTGGAGGGGATGGGGCATGGCCCTGTCACATCCCGGGGGACCCTTAGGTTGGTGTCAATGAGTGGGTCATATCATAAGAAACAAGAATACATATGGTTAAGGGATGGGGATCTGAATGGTTTCTGAGATAAATGGCATTTTATGAAGTGGAGGGGGTGGGGGCATGTCGCCGGCATATCTGGAGGAACCCCCAAGTAAGTGTCACTTAATGCATCTTATCATAAGGAACAAGAATATATATGGTTTAGGGGTGGGGATTTGTACGGTTTCTGGAATATTTGGCCTTTTATAAAGTGGAGGAGGTTGGGCATGGCCCCGGCACATCCCGGGTGTCCCCCGGGTTGGAATCACTGAATGCGAATTATCATAAGGAACGAGAATATATATGGTTTCGGGGTGGGTATCTGTAAGGTTTCTGGGATACTGGGCCTTTTATGAAATGGAGCGGGTGGGGCATGGCCCAGGCACATCCCGGGGGACCCCCGGGTTGGTGTCACTGAGTGTGTCTTATTATAAGAAACAAGACTATATATGGTTTAGGGGTGGGGATCTGAATGGCATTTAATGAACTGGAGGAGATGGGGCATGTCCCCGGCACATCCGGCGGAACCCCCAGGTTGGTGTCACTTAATGCATCTTATCATAAGGAACAAGAATATATATGGTTTAGGGTGGAGATCTGTAAGGTTTCTGAGATATAAGGCATTCTATGAAGTGGAGGGGGCGGAACTTGGCCCCGGCACAACCTACGGGACCCCCAGGTTGACATAAAAGCATATGGCTGAGAGAAGTTTACTCAAGGAACATTTCTATGTAAATTTTGTCAAAATATCTGCAAAGGCTTGGTAGTTAATGCCATTTTTCAATTTTCCCAAAATTATAAGTCTATGGAAAATCTAAGTTGCCATAGCAACCAAACTAAAGAGCCGAATTTCATAAAAAAAAAACCCTGCAAAGGCAAAAATGGTGAATATTTTCATAAACTCTCAGCCTCATAGAGCATACGAGTTCTGAGGAGATGATTTTTTAAGTAATTTTTTTTCTATTTTTTTTTTCATTTTAGTTTCCATGGCAACCAATACAAATGAGCAGCAGCCCTAAATTCTTATGGCAGAGAGTAGATTGTCTAAGGAACATTTTTGTCAAAATATCTGCAGAGGCTTGGCAGTAAATGCCAGTTTTCAATTTTCCCCATTATAAGACTATGGGAACTCTAAGCTGCCAAACCAACTAAACTAATGAGCCGATTTTCATAAAAAACACAAACTTTCAATCCCCCCCGCCCAAGGATGCTACAGTTAAAATTTGGGACCAATTGGTCCAGTGGCTTCAGAGGAGAAGTCGTTTAAAAGTGTTGACGACGGACATACGACACAGACGACGCAGACGACGACGACGACGACGACGGACAACTGCCTATCCTATAAGCTCCCACGGAGCCTTCGGCTCTAGTGAGCTAAAAAACATTATCCATGACATAAAATGCGATTTCAAACGACTTACAGAAGACCATCATGGAAATATGCCAAATATAACCACTTTTATACAGTAAACCTGTGGTTTGTAGGGGTGTACATTAATTTCGCATTTCTGCCCCAAAAACATAGATTGTTGGTACACGGTAGAACCGCCTCAGCGAGACGGTTCTAACGAGTACCCATAATCTATATTTTGAGCTGAAATATGAAAAATATCAGAATTTTTTATCTGAACATTTTCATTTTTTTTTTTTTTTTTTTGATGAAAAAATTGAATATACACTGTATTTGAATAGGCATGTTTTCGTAATGCAAACAAACGAACAAATAATGGCCGCGGTCATATTTTAAAATAACTGGAG
Source organism: Lucinisca nassula (assembly GCA_963580285.1). Taxonomy (NCBI): domain Eukaryota; kingdom Metazoa; phylum Mollusca; class Bivalvia; order Lucinida; family Lucinidae; genus Lucinisca; species Lucinisca nassula. The sequence goes on along the minus strand of OY757018.1, from coordinate 82,455,922 downwards.
TATAGTATGCACACTACAGGACCTTCGATGAATAAACTCTCTTTCGCAAAAGGAATAAAGACCTCTAAAACATAAACTAACTTCTATTCTAGTTGTAACGATCACAAGAACGAAATAGAAACTTATTTCGCAGAAAAAAACAACCCTTTATACGAAAGGAACGTTCCTTTCGTTGATTAGACCAACAGGGGAAAGACTTTGTTTCTACAATATTTCCTAAGTATTTACGGTAATGAAGCAAAGCGATAGAAACGATAAAGAATTCTCAAAATGAAATTTGGCCCTGGTGTAGATTTCACATCTTCATCTGCGGCATTGCACAAGTAGATTGGTTTACGATCAGTACTAGTTTTAGAATCGACCCCTGACTATGTGATGAAACTAAGCATGATAATAACAATGGCTTTTCCTTCCCAACGATGTCAAAATGGTGCCAGTAGTTTCCAAAGAGGCAGTTTTGTGATGCAAGAAACCGTACAGTTAATTCAGCACTTTTTTCCAAGTTGCCGTATTTAAAATCCAAGTTGCAATACTCCTTTGTATTTTGTTTGTTGTGAAAAAAATGCAGTATAAAGGGATCGTTTCAATTAAAACTTATACACAACTACTGTTCTAACCATCTGAATTTTCCGCCATGGATAAACGATGGCCAGTGATTTTTAGTACGAGTATTTTCCACGAAAAAGGTGTTTAGTTCATGGTACCAGCTGTCAAGATTTCAGTCTGTTTAGCAATTTCCAATGAGTTATCAGACTCTTGGATGCAGGTAAGGGCTAGATATCTCTCCGACATATATCCATGTTGCTTTGAATGGTACAACCCTGTAGAAACCTGTAAAATCGTTTTACATACCTGACCATATATCATGCTTGCGATAAATATTGATTTCGCTGGTACTTTTCAGTAACAAGTCCCGGAGTCGATGCTATAGGGTGAATATCTGGGTACTGCATACAAGACTTTGTGAAAGTGTTTTGACTGTTAACGCTCATGATATGCAGTAATTGACATTGACTGCTGTTATAATATTCTTCCACTGAATAAAGGGACTCTGATTAAAAGTGACAACCAGATGCAGTCCTCTAGAAGTTTTCCGGTTTTACGTTTACATATGTTTCCAATTATAAGAACAATTATATTGAAAAGTCTAGTCTATATGTTTTTTTTTGTTGTTTTGTTTTTGTTTGTTTTTTGGTTTTCTTTTGGTGTCCTTAACTTATACCCCCTCTAGAACATTGTACTGGAGTGGACACAACTATGGGACACTCTTCAGTTCAACAACCATTCGATTTTGTCCTAGAAATATATTGCTAGTTTCAAGAGCCATACTTTGCCATTTGATAAGTAAAAATCATTGGCCAATGTTAACCATTACAGAAGCTACAATAAAAGAAAGCAGGTACAATTTTTATTCGAAAACAAGCATTTACTTTTATGAATGCCGAAAATGACATTCTATGAATAATACAGGCTTGCGTGCATGGTAGTTAATCCAATCACGGTTGACAACTTTGCTTCCCTCTTTAATTGCAGGCCGATAGGTCAGTCCTCAGATTCTATGACGGTTCCAGCGTAAAGGCTTACTGAGAGTTACAGTGAATTTAATTCTATGTAATGTTGGTTGGTGTCTGATGCTCTGTCTCTGGTCGGGCCCATCGGAGTCTAACTGTTGGTTTTCTTTTGCTTCAGCATTTCAGTGGTTTCTTGCTGTCGAACCCTCGCCGTTGTTTCATCTCTGTGGTTGTTTGGTTTTTAGTGTTCACGAAGATGTTGCACTGGTGAGTTCGGAGGCCTTCATGCAAACTGAACAAATTATTTGTCTAAATCGCGACGGAAGTAAGGGCGAGGATTGTGACCACGTCAAATCGATTTAAGTCCCCAAGTGGTGTTCGTTTCGCTGACCGTTCCAAGGCGGTTCTTCTGTCGCGGTTTATTTTAGTTATGGTTTGTCTTTGAGTGTTTGTATAGCTTATATTATTATGTTTTGGATAGCTAATTTGCCATTTTGTGGGAAAGTAACTGTCCTTTTTGCTTTCGTCTTTTGATGTTTCCGTTAGAGTCTGTTGCTTTCGTCTTTTGATGTTTCCATTAGAGTCTGTTGTTTAATTCCCTTTAGTGTCTCTGTTGGGGGCTGTGGGTTAATTGTATCGATTCCTGATCATTGCCTTCTCTTCTATTTCATGGGCATCTATTTTCTATATTTTTTTTTTTTTCAAGAAAGAAATGCACATTACACCGTTTCACTTCTTTGTTGCAGTCCTTCCTTCCATAAGAATACCTCTTTATAGAATATTTATATCCGTTTCCTTTTGGCAACGTGCCATGTGCGCCGTAAGTAAATGCAGCGTTGGCAAGGGCATAATGCAATGCTGCTTCTCACAGTAGGTTCAATATTAGTAGTAATGGGGAAAGGGGATCACATTCCCCGCCTGAGAGCGGTTTTCGCCCGAGCCGTTAGGCGAATATTTTATACAGCAAAGCTTTTTCACTGCTGCAACGTTTCCCAAGAATTCTTTTTTGCAGCCGATGTTGTGAGAAAAATGTTTAGGTGCTACCCCATCTGAATGTACTACGTTAACGTCATGTTGGATAATTGAAAACAATGAAATAAATTAACAAATGATATAAAACTTGTTTGCCTGTTTTATTTGTGAGCTAAAAATTATCATGCTGCATATAAGAACTTTGCTTTTCTGTGATTGCAGTCAACGCAATTCAGCGGAGGCCAACTCTCGAATTGGCAATGTTTTGCTACCGGTGTACACGAAAAAGCCTAACGACACATTACGAAAATACACCTATACTAATACATTGTAAATTGTACATGTGAAAAACGAAAATTTTCAGATGAAAAATTGTTATTTTCTTATTTCTGCTCAAAATATAGATTGTGTGTACTCGTTAGAACCGCCTCATCGAGGCGGTCTTAACGAGTACCCACAATCTATATCTTAGAGCAGAAATAAGAAAAATAATGTTTACCCCTGTAAACCCCAGTTTTGCTATATAAAGGTGGGGTTCCAGGGGGTCAAAATTATATAGGTATGTTTTCGTGATGATTTACTTCCATATTGTATTTGTTCTTTTGATGATCAACCTTCTGTAGTGAAACTGGTAAAGAAAATACAGTTTACAGGCACATTTCATTCTTCGTCTTTACTTTCATATTATATATATATATACACATGTATATGCTTTTTTTTGCAATATAACAAGATTTTAAGTAGTGGTGCTATTGACTTCTTAGATACGATCGCATGTAAAATGGCCAGTTTAACACCGGTATTGCTTGTGAACAGTCGCAATCAAATCAACCATTTTCTGTTTATATCTACGTTGTTTCTGAAGGCAACATTTAGAAATTCAATTATTTCTGTGTACGTACCAAGCCCATACATTCCCTTTTTCTCGCAGTGATTCACTGTTTATTTTAAACCATGGCAGCTGTTGCTTCTTTGATAAAAAATAATTCATAACAAAACTTTTTGTAGCATTTCCAAAACATCTGATACTGTTGTTGCGCATCAAGCTGTCGCAAATGAGGGGCGTCAAGCGAAAACATGTCTTCGAGCATGTGCGCTAAGCGAAGACTCAGACAAGACTGCGCATGCGCGCAGTCTGGTCTGAGGCTTTGCTGAGCGCTATATGGACACCTTGGAACCGAACCCGTCAAGCGAAATTAAATGGTCAAGGAAGTACGTCTGTTCTGAGTTTATAAACATGCTACTATATTATGTATGTTTGTACTTTCTGCGCATGTCTGAAGACAATCTTATGCTTGTCGTAGCTGATGAACAGTTTCAGAATAATTCTCCTATTAAGCTGGATAAATCAAGCTAGTGGACTATAAAATAGACAGAGAACACTATAAAATTGTCTCAAGAACAGATAATCAACAATTTGTCCCTGCGTCAAGATAAATCAATTGGGCCCCGTCAAGCGATTTTGGTACTTATCGCCTATGCGAGCAGCGAAGGTTCAGGCGAGCCTGCGCATCCGCGCAGTCTCGCCGGAACCTTCGCTGCTCGCTCATACAAGCAGTGAATCAAAAGGAACCTTCAGACAGAAAGCCACATCCCTGGCCCCTCTGAATGGCTGGGCATGCGCAGGTAAAATTTCGGAATGCTCGAAGACACAAATTCCCTTTGCGGGGCTCAAATGAAGGCTATGAGAATAATGACTTTTAGAAAATCCTTCTCCAATCAGAAGGTTTTTGGGAGTGAATACTTCCTTAACCCTTTTTGTACCAAATGGAATCTCCCTCCTCATATAGGGCAGGGGTCCATTTCAAAAATTAGGGGTATCAGGTTGTATTTGCATCAAAATTTATTTGGAAAATGACTGAACTTTCAGCAAACAGTGGATGCTCTGATCAGACGCCGTGTTCTGTGGGGTCTGATCTTGGCCTGCACTGTTTGCCAAGGCACCAGTTTGGGGGTTTCTGGTACAAAATGGGATATAAGAAAAGATTTGCTGTTTTACCATAAGGGTACCATCTCGTATGAATGCATAGGAAGAGCTTTTGCACTACTCCTCTAAACTCTGGGCTGTGGCAACGACGTCAGTGTATGCGTTAAAGAATTAATTATCTCATTTTTCCCAAGCCCATCCATGCAAAGAAAAAAAAACCTGCATGATCCAGGCCACGCACCTTGAACGATTTAGTATATATTTCCAACGTTTGCGCTTAAGTCGTCTCAGAAGAGTTACTCTTGCCCTGGGGAACCAGGGAATCCTACCTTTGCAATCAGTGTAGAACCATATCAGATGGCTTCTAATTAGGATCATAACTTTTGTCATTCCGTTTGTGATTTGCAGGAATAAACCTGATTAAGTGTTTTGATAGACTAGTAGTCAGATTTTATTCTTGGCCTGATCCAAGTATGCATGGAACCTTAAGGTCAAACTCAAGGACTTAGAAGTTAAGGAAGTTAATATATATTTTTAAAACAAAGCACAAACACACATCCTTGTACGGAACCCGGGAAGGGACATGATTTTTTTTTATTTTATAAGTTGTGCGCACAAGATAATATCTTGTGCGGACAAGATATTATCTTGTGCGGACAAGATATTATCTTGTCCGCACAAGATAATATCTTGTCCGCACAACATAATATCTTGTCCGAACAAGATATTATCTTGTGCAGACAACATATTATCTTGTGCAGACAACATATTATCTTGTCCGCACAAGATATTAAGTTGTGCGAACAAGATATTATCTTGTCCGCACAAGATAATATCTTGTCTGCACAACATAGATCTTGTGCGCACAAGATATTATCTTGTCCGCACAAGATATTATCTTGTCCGCACAAGATAATATCTTGTCCGCACAAGATAATTTCTTGTCCGCACAACTTCCCAAGGTCTATGTTGTTCAAACAAGATAATATGTTGTGCGAACAAGATAATATCTTGTGCGGACAAGATAATATGTTGTGTGAACAAGATCATATCTTGTCCGCACAAGATAATATGTTGTCCGCACAAGATAATATGTTGTCCGAACAAGATAATATCTTGTCCGCTCAAGATATTATCTTGTTCGCACAACATAATAAAAATAAAAAATCATGTCCCTTCCCGGGTTCCGTATCCTTGTGACATAGTGGATTTTTATATCTCCAAAACGGTTTATTATTCTGAAGAAAATTTGTTTTCTTATTTTTCTCCAGACATAGATTGTTTGTGCTCATAAGAACTGCCGCAGTGAGGGGGTTCTAAAGAATACCTAAATCCATATTTTGAGCAAAACAAAAAAAAAAAGGAAAATAAAGAACACCCTGTAAACCCATGTTTTCTTTATATTAGTGGGGTTTAGAGGGACGTTTCTAACAAGGACTTGATCACATGATGTGACAGGCATGTTGTTCAGCGGATCACGTTAACAAGTCCGTGAAATGAACACCCCTCTAAACATCACTTTATATAGCGAATATTTGGGTTTTTAAGGGTACACATTATTTGTCTTGTTTCTGCTCCAAGATAGGTTGTGGTTACTCTTTAGAACCGCCTCAATGAGGCGGTTCCAACGAGCATCCAATACCTAAGTTTTCAGTAAAATAGAAGAAGAAAAAAATAATGTCAAAGATTTTCAAAGTAACCATTTAGGAGGCACAAAATGCACTATATCACAATGCCTGGATATCGCTTTAGAGGAAAGCAGCCAAACAATACTGTCTCCTGTAGAACAGTTTGGAAATCTAACAGAATCCAACAATGTGGATGATCGGGGCGGATTAAAAGACATCACTCGGATCACAGTTCGTAACGGCGATTCTTGGGACGGATTGTCCTCTCCAAGTGTATAGTTTCCTATTAGCTGAAGCTACATGTGTGAAAGAAAAACTCTCTATTTAAATAAAGCTATTTTAAGCGTCAAAAGTGACATATATTCCTTTCTAGGATGAAACGTATAAGGATTTTCTTAATTATCCGCAAAACATAAATTGCTCAGTTGAGTCCTGCCAAATACACTCTCTTTATGCTTAAATTCGGGAAAATTGAAAGACACAATGAAGAAACCATGTCATGATTGTCTAAGACCCTTATGGCTGCTATGTGCGTGTCCGGAAAAAACGCCACATTTAGGTGGTTCTAACGAGTACTCATAATCTATGCTTTGGTCAGATACACGTATAAGACAATAAGAGATACTTAAAATATATGTAGAGTCGAACTTCGATGGCTCGAACCCCTTTGGGACCATGGAAATTTGTTCGAGACAGCGGAAGTTCGAGCCACTGTTGCATACTTCCATTAAACATAACGGGGGTATTTTGGACTTCTTTTCGGTGTTCTGTAATATAAATGTATGCTGTGTGTACTCTTTAGAATCGCCCACCTTTAAACATGATGCCAAAGATCCTTTTCTAATGGCCAGGCTCAACTACAGTTTCCACCAGAAATTGCGCTTTCAGCCAGTTTCCTCATAAACACTTGTTTTTTTTTGTAATTAATTGAACATAAAAGCTCATAAAAGTCTGTAATCATACCCATATAAGAGGAACGCGATCCTAAAGATTTTAAACAACCATTAATCTTCCAAATTATGGACAACGTATATGATGTACACATTTATTACATGATCAAATAACATATCGTGATAGGTAAAAACGCATGTTAACGATACATAAATTCGTAATGTCATGGGAAAACCACTACTTTACGACAAAATAATGTAACGATAAAGATAGACATGGGATGAAATAAACCAAGCTCACGAGAATTCCGAGAGTGGGGTTCTAATTTTTCAGGTAGTGTTAGATGGGTTTCGAGTAAGAATTGCGAGGGTCGAGTTAAATCATAGTACTGAAAGTACTGAGGAAAGTTGATTTATGAGGAATACTTGTTATGGTAACAATGCCAGTCGTATATCAAGCAGTTAGCTAGACATTTTGTGAGGGTTAAAAAATTCAACGAAGAAAATAAAAATGATTCATCGATTGTTTTGAGTTTTTAGATTTTAACGATAGATCAACCCTTGTGGATCATTTTGTCTTCTCCAAGAGAAAGGGGAGGGGGTGGGGGAGAGATAGAAGAGAGAGCAGAGGAGATGAAAGTGAGGGACAGAGTGAATGGAAGTGTAGAAACAGAAGAAATATCAACACTCACTATCTACCGTTACCTGCTACAAGGAGAGCAGGCTGACATACAAATGTAAGTCAGTATCAGCTGGACTCCCCAGTGACACAAGATACACATCACCTGTGCCTCACCCAACTACCCCACGAAGAAAAAGAGAATAAAGAGTGAAAGATAAACTTGTCTGCTAATTTCTTCATGGTTTCTAAATTAGCTCCGTACATTCTGTGCTGGTCCCATCTGCTAATAATCCTACAGAGAAGTTCTCCTAGCGGGCACATTACGTCTTAGCAACGTCGCATCAACGTTGGGTTGATACGACGATGCACATACGTTGTGCAGCCGCTTGGAGCTATGTTCCTTCGGGCGTCGGGACATAAAAATGGAGAATAACTTGGACGAAAATAAAAAAAGATCATTTTAAACCATTTGGTTTAGATATTATAACCCTGATCAAACTCCGCGTTAAGCGAACTTCGACTACTCAAGGCGAATTAAAATACGTTTATTCCAAATAAAAACATTAACCCATAAATGCCAATTGTTTCAATACTGGGACATTCGGAAACAGTTAAGACAGATAAGAGGCTACAGAATGTTTCTTCATGGTTTCTAAATTAGCTCCGTACATTCTGTGCTGGTCCCATCTGCTAATAATCCTACAGAGAAGTTCTCCTAGTTTATCTTTCACTCTTTATTCTCTTTTTCTTCGTGGGGTAGTTGGGTGAGGCACAGGTGATGTGTATCTCGAAAGCAGGTGTTTTCACTATTTGCTAAAAGTACGGAACTTGATGTAAAACTCAGCTTTCAAAATTATTTTGTAATTAGAGCTCTCGAAAGCAGGTGAATAACTGCGTTTGATGTCGGTCAGTTATGGGTTGTTTAGTCGGTTACTGATAATCACGGAGAAGCGAGCTAACCCTTTTAACCCTGTAGACCGGTGCAGACGCCGAGGTAGAAATACACTGTATCTATGCAAACCTTGTAGATCATACGGCACGTAGCTAGCACGTCTCGCCAGAATCTATATGTTCACTGTTTAATTCCCATCATGTGAGTAAACTAATCAGCAATCCCTTTCTATAAGAATATATTTAAAGCGAGAAGAGTTCTGTTCAGAAACTCAGGTACGAAAGAGTTAACATAAATATCATCGGAATGCGCGTAGGAAAATAGTCCTAGAGTATTGTTTTCTGTTCAGAATATGTCTTTTTCAGCCAATTAATATTCAATCCGTGTAAAGTCTCGAAAAATGAAATATTTTGAAACACGTTCCGTGCCTGCAAAATTACTTTTTAAGTGTTCCTTTGGACTATTTTATGCAGCGAACTAACAGCGGAAGTTAAGTTTCGCGATCCAGTACCGGAAGTAGAAATGTAATATCATAGAAACTTGATTTTATAAATCAACTTTCAAAAAGTAGTCCTAAGTAAGCAAAAGCCAGTTTCGTGTCATCACGTTTACAAGTCCGTGTAATACACTTCCGCAAACTCAACCATATTATAGAGATATCTGGAGTTCACATAGATCTACAATATATTTCTAGTTCCTGTCCTGAGACATCGGTTGTGGGTCCTGAGGAGCTTTCGCAACCTATGTTTGGGACATTAATAAGATATCATAAATTTAATTAGAAAAAAAAAAAAAAAATAGACGCGTTTGAAATATGATAGAGTGCAGTACGTCCACGGATATGTGTGTTTGTTTGTTTGTTTGAATTGGGGTTTAGCGCCCCCGTTAACATTATTTTAGGTCATTTTGGAGACGTTGCTTCCAATTCTGTGGGACTTTTACCCGAAATTAAGGTGAAATGACATCTCAAGCCCTGTCGCCCAATGAAACCAGAAGGCGTATATGCATTGGACAATCTTAATTACACTGCTTTGCCTGGGCAGACTTATAAGAATCTGATATGGGGTTCTGTTGTAGATGAGCGTTTCCAACCCGAGGGATGACCGTGCTGAGCGGAACCGAGGCTACGCCGAGGTTCCGCTCAGCACGGTCATCCCGAGGGTTGGAAACGCCCATCTACAACAGAACCCCATATTGGATTCTTTTTCTTGCACAACACCTCCGGTTAGTTTTGACAGCTCGCACATGTATATTGTTTACAAAATAAAAGTAGTGCGGAAGTAGTTCCGGCAGTTGAATAGAATTGAAGCGCATTTATGTTAATTGCCTGGGTCGGAACACCAGGGTCAGAACATAATTTCTATCCCAGGGTAAAATCACGGATTTCAGCTCTGCGTGGAAGCTCCATGCAACCCAATCTATTTCTCCGTGCCCCGATGGGCGTGGGCCATCCACGGATATGTTTTAGTACTGTAATGTTCAGAAACGGAGCTGGCGTTGGCATGTAACAAGTGAATGGGAATTGTATACTAGAGCTATTGGTCTGTCGGTCAAGCACTATGCCGCTCCTTAAACATTAACTAGTAACTCGCCTTTTTGGCTCACCTGAGCCCATGGTGAGCTTTTTTGACTGCTCGGTGTCCGTCGTGCATCGTCCGTCCTATGTCTGTCAACAATTTACTTAAAACCATCTCCTCCTAAACCTATGAATGGTTTTGAAATAAATTTACAGGAATGTTCATTCAATGACACTATAAAAAATGCCTATATGGTTCCGCCCCGCTGAGCAAGACGGCCGCTATAGCTGTCAATTGAAAAAAAGAAAACCCTTAAAACGCCATCTCCACCTAGGCCGCTAGCCCAAATTTCATTATAGTTTCACAGGAATATTCTTTGGGTGACCCTCTACCAAAATTGCCCAAATCGTTGCGCTGGATCGAACAACTTGGTCGCTAGACTTAAAAAAAGAGAGAGAGAATTAAAGTCTTCTCGACTGTCAACAATTAACTTAAAAAGACATTTCCTCCTGAATCGGTGAACGGATTTGGAAATAGTTTTACAGGAATGTTACTTGGGGCCTTTCTACCATAATTGTCTAAATGGTTCCGCTCCGCTTAACAAAATATCCACCAGAGCTAAAAATAGAAGAAAAAGAAAACTTTCAAAGACAACTCCTCCAAGGCCACTGGCCCAATTTCCCAGGAATATTCCTGTGCTTACCATCTGTCAAAATGCTTATACCGTTCCGCTTGGATGATCAAGATGGCCACCAGAGCTGAAAACAGATTAAAACCTTTAAATGTCTTCTCGTCGTTCAACAATTTACTTAAAAGACCGGCCCCCGCCCATTGGGGCTTGAAGAAATAGATGGGCTGCATGATGCTTCAACGCAGAGCTGAAACCGGCCGCACACGATTACTGCCCTAAGCCTGCCCAGGAAAAGCAGTGCGAGTCGGATCGTCCATGCTTTTAAACCCTATTGGTTTCATTGGGCGACAGGGCTTGAGATGTCATTTCATCTCAATATTGGGTAAAAGTCCCACAAAATTGGAAGCATTGTCTCCATAATGACCTATACAGTGTTGACGGGGACGTTAAACCCCAAATCAAACAAACAAACAATACTTACAAGACATCTAATAAACCGGAGAACGGATTTTGAAATAATTTTCTTTGGGGACCCTTTACCAAAACTGCATAAATGGTTCTGCTCCGCTGATCAAACCGCCCCCTCCCATAGGAGCTTGAAGAAATATATGGGCTGCATGATGCTTCCACGCAGAGCTGAATCCGGCCCGCATACTAGCACTGGTAAACCGCTTAGAGGATCTAAGCCTGTCCAGGAACCGCGGTGCGAGGCGGACTGTCCATGCTAATAAACCCTATTGGTTTCATTGGGCGACAGGGCATGAGATGTTATTTCATCTCAATGTCGGGTAAAAGTCCCACAAAATTGGAAGCAACGTCTCCAAAATGTCCTTTACAGTGTTGACGGGGACGTTAAACCTCAAAACAAACAAACAAATCCGCTGATCAAAATGGCCGACACAGCTAAAAAATAAAAACCTTAAGACATCACCTCAAAAGCCCTGGACCACTTTCAAAATAATTTCACAGGCATGTTCTTTTGGGTGACTCTACTGAAATTGACCGGAGTTCTGTTCAAATTAACAAGATGAGATAAAAATAGAAAAGACAGTGTTACGAGCCAGGCGTAGCAGAAAGAAAAAGCAAACAAGCCTTTAGAAAAATTTAACAAAATTTATTTACAAGTTAACTTTAACCTGTAGAGTAAGAAAATTAAATGTACTTAGCTCTGAATGAAATATCCTGAATGAATCTATTTTCCTTGATCCCACAGAATTCACAGTCCAAAATGAAAAAGTAATATCCTTTAACAATTCAACACAGAATTTAGAAATAACTTTTCTTCTAATCCCAAACTTGAAACTCCAAAGTCTGACTCAATGGGAAAAATCAAGCCCTTTTATAGACCCTAAGATTTCTCTAGAATGTTCCACAGGGCTGTGAAATAAGATGATGTAATTTTCTAAAAATAATGCAAACCTGAACTTTCTGGAAGGTTCTGAAGTACTTTTCCTTGTAAACATGTTGTTTACAAAAATGAAATTAATCTGTGACTCAGTCTTTCGAGAATCTTCTATAAGAAGATTAACAAGATATTTATAGCACTATTAGGTCAACACTGGGGTGAAAGTGGGAATCAGAAAAATAAATTCTTATGCATAACACTCCCCCTCTTCGAAGAAAAGAAAGATTTATGTAATAAAGCTTTCTTTTGCTTTAAGAATAATAAAATATTGAGCATAGCATATAAAATTACATGAATCTACAATCCACTTTAGAAGAAAAACACAACTCCTGACACTGCTCAAGCTCTTGAAAGGACATCAGGGATAATGTTATCTCTCCCTCTGCCATGTCTTATGTCTAAATTATACTCTTGTAGCATAAGACTCCACCTGAGCAACCGCTGATTTTTGTTTTTCATTTTATGTATGAAAGTCAGTGGATTGTGAACACTGAAAACAACAATCGGTGCAGTAGTAGGGGTAAGATAAACTTCGAAATGTTGCAGAGCAAGAATCAGAGACAAGCACTCTTTCTCTATGGTAGAGTAATTTCTCTGATGCTTGTTAAACTTTTTGGAAAAGTAGCAAACTGGATGATCCACACCATTTTTATCTTCCTGCAACAAAACACTACCTGCACCTACGTCACTAGCATCTACAGCTAGCTTAAACTCCTTTTCAAAGTTTGGTGCTAAGAGAACTGGTTCACTCTTGAGTATGGCTTTAAGTATATCAAAAGCATTTTGGCATATTGCATTCCAATGGAATTTTGTTCTTTTGCTGAGCAAATTTGTCAAAGGCTCAGCAATGACAGAGAATATATTACAGAACTTTCTGTAATAACCAGCCATACCAAGAAATCGCATCAGCTGTCTTTTTGCACGTGGGTACGGGAAAATATGAGATAGCCTCAACTTTAGCATCAATGGGTTTCACATGACCTTGACCTACAACATGACCTAGAAATATCAAACTTGCATGGCAGAATTCACTTTTAGCAAGATTGATTGTCAATTTAGCATTACTCAGTCTATCAAAGAATGTTCGAATAGTCCCAAGATGTTGATTCCACTGGTCGTTGTATATGGTAGCATCATCGATATAAGCACTGCAGCCTTCCAGCCCCGCAATTACCATGTTTATTAAGCGCTGAAATGTTGCCGGAGAGTTTTTCGTTCCAAATGGCATGACTTTATAGTTAAATAATCCGTCTGGTGTTGTGAATGCCAAAACCTCCTTTGCTCTATCTGTAAGTGGAATTTGCCAAAATCCTTTCAGAAGATCGAATTTCGTTATGTATTTGGCATTCCCGATTTTATCAATGCAGTCATCCATTCTTGGAATAGGAAAGCTATCTGTTTTACTTAAGGAATTAACTTTCCTAAAATCTGTACACATACGATATGTCCCATCAGGTTTTGGTACAAGAATACAAGGACAACTCCACTCACTTTGGCTTGGTTCAATAAAGTCATTGTCTAATAGATACTGAACTTCGTCTTAAAGATATTTTTGTTTCACAGGATTCATTCTGTATAGGTGTTGTTTCACAGGTTTAGACCCATTTATGTCCACATCGTGAAATATTTTGTCTGTCCGTGTTGGAATGTCAGGAAATAAGTGTTCATATTAAAAAATCAGCTGTTTCAGTTCATTCCGCTGATTTGGCTCTAGATGTGACAGTTTTGTCAAGATTCCGTAGAATGTCAGAATCTGAAGTTTTGATGATGTGGGATCCGACTTCACTGAATTAATATCCTCACAGTCATTGTCACATGAATTAAGTGGAACAGAGCTAACTAGATTGACTGATGTTAAAGATGTATTGTCCCTATCTATGTATTCCTTAAGCATGTTAATATGACATAGCTGCTTTAGCTTGCGCCTCCCAGGAGTGTTTATTATGTAAATTACGTCACTGATCTTTTTGTCTACAGTGTATGGACCATAATACCTGGCCTGCAACGATTTTCCTGGAATAGGCAAAAGAGCTAGTACCTTATCACCTGGTTTAAAATTCCTTTCTTTTGTCCCTATGTCATATAGCTGTTTCATTTTCCTTTGGGCTGACTGAAGATTTGTCCGAGCAGCCTCACAAGCTTTTGAAAGTCTAGTTTTGAAATCCGACACATACTGAAGTAAATTCAAGGCAGGGTCATCATTAGAGAGAAATTTCTCTTTCAGAAGTTTCAAAGGGCCACGAACAGTATGGCCAAATACTAATTCAAATGGACTGAAGCCAAGAGATTCTTGCACAGATTCTCTAACAGCAAATAAAAGCAGATGGATGCCTTCATCCCAATCCTTCTCTGTGTCAAAGCAATAAGATCTTATCTTTTTTTTCAATATTTGATGGAATCTTTGAAGGGCGCCTTGACTTTCAGGATGATAGGCGGATGACTTATACTGTTCAATGCCGAGTTCATGCATTACTTGTTGAAATATTCCAGACATAAAATTTGAGCCTTGGTCTGACTGAATAGATTTAGGAAGCCCAACAAATGTGAAAAACTTCACTAAGGCCTTGACGATTGTCTTAGTTTTGATATTTCTTAAAGGAATGGCTTCAGGAAAACGTGTGGAAGCACACATAATAGTCAAAAGATATTCACAGCCAGACTTAGTTCTGGGGAAGGGACGCACAGAGTCTATAATTATTCGACTGAAAGGCTCATCAAAAGCAGGTATAGGCTGCAAATGAGCCTTAGGTATAGTCTGATTGGGTTTTCCTACCATTTGGCATGTATGGCAGGACCTACAATGCTGAGAAACATCTGATTTTAACCCAGGCCAGTAAAAATGATTAAGAATCTTGTGATAGGTTTTATTTACACCTAAATGTCCTGACATGGGAGTTTCATGTGCCAAGTTTAATATTTCGGGACGGCAAACCCGTGGAACCACTATCTGGTGGTTGACAGTCCACTCGTCTTCTGCTGAGACGTCTGGTGGACGCCATTTACTCATAAGAATGTCATTTTTGACATAATAACAGCCTGGGACCTGAGATACTTCCTGCTCATCTAAAGCCCTTTCAAATAAAGGCGAAATTTCAGGATCCTTGTGCTGTTCTATAGCAAGTTGAGACCCGGACATTTTGTCATGGCCTAGATCGAAAGATGAGTTATTCTCATGAAAATCTGTCTGCTTATCAGGTAGGTTTGAAGACAGAGACCTTGATATCTCGTCATTAAAAGACTGACCCAAAAAGGTATCAGTAAAATCAAAATCCTGTTTTCCATCAGTGTGCTTGGCCTTACGTGCCATCGCCCTTGTGACTGCACAGGACGGATAAAGATCAGGAATTTCCTGCTCGATGGGATCAGGTGGTTGATCAGCGCAAGGATTAGAAGTCAAAAGTGGGTTTACCACAACCTTATCTCCGGCTAAGTCATTGCCTAGCAATAAATGAACACCTTTAAAAGGTAAAGAAGGTCTAATACCAACAGCCACTGAAACGGATACCAAGTCTGATGACAAATAAACGTTATGAAGCGGAACATTAACAAATCCACATTCCACACCCTGAATAAGGACACTTTGGCCCAAAGAAGTCTTCTCAGAAAAAGGCAGAGTATCTGCTAGAATAAGAGATTGAGAAGCTCCGGTATCTCGTAAGATTTTAATAGGGGTAGGATGGGAACAACTGTCACCATTTAGTGACACAAAACCATCTGATAAGAATGGTTCATAAATCTCCCTAACTGTATCAGTCTCAGATAATTTGGTATCAGAAAGAGTTTCCTCCCTTACACAAGACTGTGGTTTTGGCCTTATAGAAGTCAAGCCTGTAGGCTTAAGTTCCTCTTGTCTTTCTCTTTCTTTCCTTCGCTTTAATTTTAAACACTCAGAGATCAAATGACCTGTATTTTTACAAAAATAACAAACTACTTGAGATTGAGATACGGGATTCTGGTCTTTGTTTTCGCCAGAAGGTTTGGAAGAATTCTGGCGTCTGTTTTCACCAGAAGGTTTGGAAGGATTCTGGCTTTTATTTTCACCAGAAAGTTTAGGCATAGTACTGGATGTATGGCTATAACTACCAGATGGATTACTGGGATAGAATCTTGGACCTGTCTGTGGATTATAAGGTTTTCGAGGATAAGGCCTGTTCACAAATGAGACTTTATGAGTCAAAGCATAATCATCTGCCAAACGAGAAGCTTCCTCCAAAGTTTCAACTTGTCTCTCATCGAGAAAAGACTTAATGTCTGAATTTATGCACCGTTTGAACTCTTCAACAAGGACAAGCTGTCTAAGTTTGTCATGATTAGAGCTTACTTTTTTTAGAAGAACACCGCCTATCAAATAACTGTTCTTTGGTTCGAGCAAATTCTACATGGGTCTGTGACATTTCTTTTTTACAATTCCTAAATTTTTGCCTGTAAGCTTCAGGGACCAAATCATATGCCTTAAGAATAAGCTCCTTTACCAAATCATAGTCTGAGCTTTGCTCGACAGTCAGCTGAGTGTAAATGTCTCGAGCCTTTCCGACAACAACGCTTTGCAAAAGTAAGGTCCAATGCTCTTTTGGCCATTTTAAATTTTCTGCAACTTTTTCAAAATGCAAAAAATACTTATCTACCTCTTTTTCCTGAAATGGCGGAACTAACCTTATATGCTTTGTGGCATCAAAGTAACTGCCAGAGTCAAAAACAGGGGTATGTTTTACCCTATCTTGACCCTGGAGTTCCATTTCCTTCAGCCTTAATTGAAATTGCCTTTCCCTTTCTTTTTCTTCAATATTATATCTCATTTTTTCCTTTTCTAACTCAATCCGTTCCTCCATTTCTCTTTGTTTTTCTTCCTGCTCTAATTTTTCTTTTCGAATTCGTTCTTCCATTTCTAATCTTTCCATCTGCATTTGTCTCTGCATTTCCCTTTCTTTTTCTTTCTTTTCAATTTATTTCTTTCTGTATGCGTTCTTCCATCTCTAATCTTAATTTTTCTAATTCAATTTGCCTTCCTATTTCAATGTGAAACCATAAGAGAGACAAAGCAGATGGATCGGAAAGTTCTTCATCAACAAAAACCTCTACCAAAATATTCTTAATTTCATGTTTTTTCATGCTTGTTTTGACAGCAGTGACCCCATAATGGGAAGCAATTTCTAGCAAATCTGTCCTTATGGCCAGATTAAACAACTCCTGGGTAGGCTGAGCCAAAAAACTTCTCAAATCAAACGACATGTTTGCTTTTTGTTTGTTTTATAAAGTAATTATGTTAATAAAGATTGAGGGTAATTTGACAAAGTTTTTTTTTTAAATGACAAGCCCAACAAGAATTTCACATGAAATGACAAGTACTATTACATCTGAAATGACAATTCACATGAAATCACAATCGCCTATATGCTATGGGAAAATACCAATTTTGTGAAGCAACTGCCAAGTCTATTTGATAAGAAATGACAATTACCTGCCGTCACATGAAATGTCGGTTTTAAAATGCTCAAATGGTTTTATCCCGGCTTAGCCCCCAATTTCTGTTACGAGCCAGGCGTAGCAGAAAGAAAAAGCAAACAAGCCTTTAGAAAAATTTAACAAAATTTATTTACAATTTAACTTTAACCTGTAGAAGTAAGAAAATTAAATGTACTTAGCTCTGAATGAAATATCCTGAATGAATCTATTGTCCTTGATCCCACAGAATTCACAGTCCAAAATGAAAAGTAATATCCTTTAACAATCCAACACAGAATTTTGCAATAACTTTTCTTCTAAGCCCAAACTTGAAACTCCAAAGTCTGACTCAATGAGAAAAATCAAGCCCTTTTATAGACCCTAAGATTTCTCTAGAATGTTCCACAGGGCTGTGGAATAAGATGATGTAATTGCACGACCCGTAGAAAAAGCGACCGACTGAAGTCGGTTGATTTTCTAAGAGTGCCCTAAAATCACCGTGTCATTCTGTCATTCGGTCATTCTGTCAGTTTGTCAGTCTGTCTGTCCGTCCGTAACCCGTTTGTGAAAATTGGTGACAGTGACTTAACCGCTTGGAATATTTAAACAATTTTTGGCATACTGATAGATATCAATGAGAACTAACCAATGAACTTGCGAAATATTACATTCCATTTAGTATAGCCTCGTCGAGGCGAAAAATGTGAAAATTTTCGAACTGCTTCTCCTCGGAAACCGTTGGGCCGATTGAAGTCAAATTTCATATGAAACCTCTGTGGGATGGGGGAAGCCAAACTTTGCTCATGGGGTCCAGGTCACATGACCAAAATGGCCGCCAAGCCATATATGGTAAAACCCTTCAAAAATAGTCTTCTCCAGAACCACTGGGCAGATTTCCACGAAACTTGATAAATAGCATCTGAGACGTAGGCCCATCATAAATTGCTAAAATGGTAACCCTGGATTGACATTGACCTTCTTTGTGCCTAAGTCAAACTTTGACACATATGCTTTTGTATTTAACCGCTTGGAATATTTAAACAATTTTTGGCACACTGATAGATATCAACGAGATCTAACCAATGAAATTGCGAAATATTACATTCCATTTAGTATAGCCGAGGCGAGGCGAAAAATGTGAACATTTTCGAACTGCTTCTCCTCGGAAAACGTTGGGCCGATTGAAGTCAAATTTCACATGGAGCCTCTATGGGATGGGGGAAACCAAAATTTACTCATGGGGTCCAGGTCACATGACCAAAGTAGCCGCCAAGCCATATATGGTAAAAACCCTTCAAAAATAGTCTTCTCCAGAACCACTGGGCAGATTTCCACGAAACTTGATATATAGCATCTGGGACGTAGGCCCATCATAAATTGCTAAATGGTGACCCTGGGTTGACCTTGACCTTCTTTGTGCCTATGTCAAACTTTGTCACATATGCTTTTGTATTGGAAAAGTGAGAATGCATTTTATCCTGCAAACGATTCAGAATACAGTACTTAAGTATAAGATATATTTTTGCCTTTCCGATAAGGCGCATTTATTTGGGAACCGTTTTAGGTCCAGGTCACATGACCAAAATGGCCGCCATACCCATATATGGTAACACTCATAAAGCTAAAAGCATCCGGCGCGTCGTGCACTTCAGCTGAAGCACTGGTTTTCTAAAAATAATGCAAACCTGTACTTTCTGGAAGGTTCTGAAGTACTTTTCCTTGTAAACATGTTGTTTACAAAAATGAAATTAATCTGTGACTCAGTCTTTCGAGAATTTTCTATAAGAAGATTAACAAGATATTTATAGCACTATTAGGTCAACAGTGGGGTGAAAGTGGGAATCAGAAAAATAAATTCTTATGCGTAACAACAGCTAAACGACTTGTGGGTGGATACTAAAATTATTTCACAGGAATGTTCTTTGGGTGATCCTCTGACAAAAGTGCCCCGACCGTTAAGCGCCGATAAACAAGATGTCCAGCATAGTTAACCCTTATCTTGCTGAATATTCATTTAAGCAACACCCATTTCTGTCTATCAACCAATCAAATTACTTGATGTAATTTATTGCTACAAATTCACAAACATAATGCCAAACAGTGTAGATCCTGATCTACACTGTTTGCAAAGATAGAGGTTGTCGTGAACAGCAAGATAAGGGTTAAAAATAGAAAAACCAACTTCTAGTCCTTATGACTTCTACTCCTAAATAGATATAGAATATTACTTTCAATACTACTAAACTAGGAGGCTGTCAGTGCTTAAAAATAGAAAAAAAAAAAACAAAAACTTTAAATGACTTGTAATAAACAAGGGGATTTTTTTTAATAAACGATTTCACAGGAATGTCTTATGGGTAACCATCTGTGAAAATTGCTCATTTGTTCCGCTCTGTTGAACAAGGTGGTCGCAAGAATTTAACTTGAAATAGAAGCTCTTTACTAGACTTATTTCTTTAAAAGGAAACGATATCATATGAATGTTCGGTGGGTGACTCTCTAAAAAAATTGCTCAAATACTTTTGCTGGAAACCAAAGCTAAAATATAGAAACAAAAACTTAAAATGACTTCTACTCCTAAACAGCCGGAGTGATTTTGAATTAGTATCACATAAATGTTCCTTGGGAATTTGATGATGATGATGATTTCGTGTTTAACGACGCGTCAACCCTCTTTGTGGGTCATAAGCGTCAAACGGTTAATGGTTAAACGGCATGAATAATTATGACGATATTAAAAGTAACAAGTCAGAATGATAATGTACCTTGGGAATTTGTTCAAATCCTTCACCTCATATTTATACCTAATGTTTCGGAACACCAGGGTCAGAACATAAATTTCTATCCCAGGGTAAAATCACGGATTTCCTTGTCTGGTGTGCAAGAATATTATGTCGCAATTTTACATTACCTTATCAGCCGTCGCGTTACGCAAGTGCATTAGAATAGCTCTTGTTTTCTATATCTAAAATTTCAAGTCTGTTGCTAATCTGTCTACCTGAGCAGGCCCGTTCATGACTTACCTATTAAAAACCGAAGACAACTTTTCTTGCGACAAAATTCATGTATCCAGGCTCCGGACCTGAATAAACATCACGAAAATCACGCCTATATAATTCTGATCCATTTGAACCCCACGCTTATATAGTAAATCTTGGGTGTAAAGGGGTAAACCCTATTTTTAGCTCACCTGTCAAGTTCGAATAGGGGTCATGTCGGGTCAAACTTGCCCAGAGTGATCATCTTGACAATATCTCGGTCAAGTTTTAATACGAGTCATGTCGGGTCAAAAAGTAGGTCAGTAGGTCAAATCATAGAAAACCTTGTGAACACACTAGAGGCCACAGTTTTGATCCGATCATCAAACTTGCCCAAAATGATCATCTTGACAATATCTTAAGTCAAGTTCGAATATGGGTGATGTCGGGTCAAAAAGTTGGTCAGTAGGTCACATCTTAGAAAAACCTTGTGAACAGACTAGAGACCACAGCTTTGGTCCGATCATCATCAAACTTGCTCAAAATGATCATTTCACAATATCTCGGTTAATTTCAAATATGGGTCATGGCTGGTCAATAAGTAGGTCAGTAGGTCAGATTGTTGAAAAAGCTTGTGAACACACAAGAGGCCCCAGTTTTGGTCCGATCATCATCAAACTCGCTCACAATGATCATCTTGACAATATCTGGGTCAATTTTGAATATGGGTCATGTCGGGTCAAAAAGTAGGTCAGCAGGTCAAATCATAGAAAAACGTTTTGAACACTCTAAGAGGCCACAGTTTTAGCCATTGTCATATCATCATAAAACTTGCTCAGAATAATCATCTGGACAATATCTCAGTTAAGTTCGAATATGGATCATGCCAAATCAAAAAGTAGATCAGTAGGTTATTTTGTCATAACTGTTGAACCGCTTAAGATAGAGCCTTTATACTTGGCATGTAGGTTCCTTGTGACAACGGTTTCCCACTCATATAAAGATTTGACCTGTTACCTTGACCTGTGACCTACTTTATCATAACTTTTGAACCATATGATATAGACCCTTCATATTTGGCATGTATGTTCCTTGTGACAAGGTTTTCTCAACCATTGAAAACTTTTGACCCATGACCTTGACCTTTGACCTACTTTGTCATAACTTTTGAAGCATTTGAGATACAGCCTTCATATTTGGCATGTAGGTTCCTTGCGACAAGGGCTTCCTATTCATACATAAAATGATCTGTGACCTTTACCTTCACATTTGACATATTTTATTATAACTTTTGAACCATTTGAGATTGTGCCTTCATTTTTGGCATGTATATTCCTTGTGAAAAGGTCTTCCCACCCATACAAAAATTTTGTCTTATGACATTGACCTTTGACCTACTTTTTCATAATTTTAAGGATTTGATATAGGGCCTTCATATTTGGCATGTAGTTTCCTTGTGACAAGGGCTTCTTCTTCATACAAAAATGATTTGTGACTTTGACCTTGACATATGACCTACTTTATCATAACCTTTGAACCATTTGATAGAGCCTTCATATTTGGCATGTAAGTTCCTTGTTGCAAAAATTTGACCTATGGCCTTGACCTTTGACCTTCTTTCTCATAACTTTTGAACCATTTAAGATAGAGCCTTCATATTTGGCATGTAGGTACCTTGTGACAAGGGCTTCCCACCCATGCAAATTTTTTTATTTGTGACCAGTCACTGCCCATATTTGGTAAACACCTTTAAAAAATCTTCTTCTCTGGAACCGAATGGCCGATGTCCTTGAAACTTGGAGACTTGGGGGCCCTTCCAGGTTTTTTAAGTGATAACCTTTGGTTGACCTTGACGGCAAGGTCAAATTTGGTCACTCAGACATTTGTATAGAAAAAGACAAAACGGTGGATTTTTTTTTTACTATTTGCAATCAGCTGAATCCAAGTTTATCAATTCCAAAGGTCAAGGTCAATTACTGGCCTTTATCCTGAAGGCTCAGATTAAGTATTTTTTTTTTGCCCACATAGGACGGCATATAGTTTTTGCACTGTCCGTTTGTTTGTGGGTTTGTAGGTTAGTCTGCACTTTTTTAGTTCAACAAAGCCGAAGGTGAACAAGATGGCCCCCAGAGCTAAAAATAGAAGAAAAAAAAACATTCACGCAACAACTCCTGTACCATTGGGCCAATTTCATTCAAATTTCATAGGAGTGAGTGTTTGAATTTAAGTCTCATCAATAGCTAAGGCCATACGGTGATGGGACCTCGGTTTAAAGACTCATCTGAAAGTCTGGAGAAGCCCGGGATCGATCCTACTACCCCTGGTTTACAAGGCAAGTAGCATGACCACTTCACCATGAAGGCTTCTAAACTTCATTGGAATGTTGTGTAGATGACCCTCTAGAACAATAGACGATTAACAAATGGTCACAAGAGCTAAAATAGAAAAAAGCATTGTAAATTTGCTTCAAATGCGAACTCCTTCTAAACCCTTGGACCAATTGGATTTAAAACTTCACAGAAATGTTGCCTAGGTGACTCCCTACCAAAATAGTTAAAACTCATTCCACTCCAATGAACAAGATGGCTGCCAGAGCTAAAAAAAATCTTCAAACGACAACTCCTCCTGTACCCGTGGGTCAATTTAATTCAAACCTCGGAGTAATGTTGCTTAGATGACCCTCTACCAAACGATCCCGCTCCGATGAACAAAATGGCCACCGGAGCTGAAAATAGAAAATTTTGTAAATTTGTTTCAAACGTGAACTCCTCCTAAACCCTAAGGCCAATTTGATTCAAACTTCACAGGAATGTTGGCTAGGTTACTCCCTACCAAATAAGCTAAAATCACTCTGCTGATGAACAAGATGGTCACCAGAGCTAAAAATAGAATGTACTCGAGACAGTGACACACAGATGAGCGAACCAGGGCCCTCTGGGCTCTCTTGTTCTGATTTCATTGAGGCGGTTCTGATGAGTATCCACAACCTATATTTTGGTTCTCACGAGTATCCACAATCTATATTTTGAGCAGAAATAAGAAAGTATCACAAATTTTTCATCTTAAAATTTTCGGGGTTTTTTTTCGGCCGTAAAGTATACTATGCATTTGTTTAGGTGTTTTTTCGTAATGAGATCGAAAAACAACTCAATAATAAGCGCATATAACAAAAACATTCACTGACGATTGAGCCCGTGTTGTTCTATCAACTACGTTTGAGATAAAGACAAACATAAACTATCCAGTTACGCCCCGCCCACCTGGGTTTGAAGGAATAGATTGG
Organism: Lucinisca nassula; assembly: GCA_963580285.1. Lineage (NCBI taxonomy): Eukaryota > Metazoa > Mollusca > Bivalvia > Lucinida > Lucinidae > Lucinisca > Lucinisca nassula. The sequence goes on along the minus strand of OY757018.1, from coordinate 82,432,224 downwards.
GCTACACCATTGCGATAACACACCCGTGTGACATAGTGCATTTTCACATCTCCAAAATGGCTACTTTTCTGGTGAAAATCCGTTATATTTTCTTATTTATACTGCAAACATATGTTGTGGGTAGTCGTTAGAACCGCCTCAATAGGCGGTTCTAACGACAGTCCACAACATTGAGGCGGTTCTAACGACTACCCACAACATATGTTTTGGAGCAGAAATAAGAAAATGAAATAATGTATACCCAAGTAAACCCTAGTTTTCTCTATATAAAATGGGGGTTAAGGGGGTCACGAACTTGTTCACGCGATGACGATGCTTCCACGTAGAGCTGAAATCAAGCGCGCATATGAGTACTGGTAAACCGTTTAGAAGGACTATGCCAGTCCAGGCAAAGTGGTGCGAGTCGTACAGTCCATGCAAACAAACACTTTTGGTTTCATCTGGCAGCAGGGCTTGAGATATCATTTCATTTCAATGTCGGGTAAATATCCAAAACTATTGGAAGCAGCGTCTCCAAACTGATCTAAATAGTGTTGACGGGGCGGTTAAACCCACACCAAACAAACAAACTAGAAGTTAGCCAACATATATTCAAGGGAACTCCTGGATAGAAGCGCCATTCTTCGAGCGGAATCGCATTATGCTAGGATTTTCGATCAGTCGCATTCTACACATTCTTATTAATTCCAGTTAAAAGCGGTAAGGCCAGTTCTTTTTATATACATTTGAGAGTGCTCATCTTATTGGGTTCGTCAAGAGATACAGGCCAAAGCGTGAAACTTAGATGGTGATGTTCCTCGTGCGGCATCCTATTGCGTTTATATTTCGCAATTGGTTCGATTTGCCAGAGTGTCTAGTCATGTAACTGACTTCACCACTCGTAACAATTTGTTTCCTGCTAAACTTCTTAATCAGGGCTATCGTATCATAACATACGCAAAGCCATGTCTACGTTTAAAAGATGTCATTCCGATTTGGTTTCAAAAATCAATGTTGGACTTAAATCTCTTCTGCAACAAGATCTATCGGAACCCGAAATTTATGGCGACTTAGTATATAAATTCAGAATAATATATTCTTGCAATGACTTCAGCACCCAATTTCGTAAAATGATTCTTCGATATAAAAAGATACGGTACAACATAAAAGTTATGCGTGGTAGTTAACCCAATCACAGTTGACAACTTTGCTTCCCTCTTTAATTGCCCGCCGATGGGCCAGGCCTCAGATTCCATGATGGTTCCAGCGTAAAGGCTTACTGAGAAGTATAGAGAATTTAATTATGTGTGATGTTGGTTGGTGCCTGGTCGGGCCAATCGGAGTCTAACTGTTGATTTTCTTTTGCTCCAGCATTTCAGTGGTTTCTTGCTGTCGAGTCCTCGCCGTTGTTTTATTTCTATGGCTGTTTGATTTTTGTGTTCTCGGAGATGCTGCACTGGTGAGTTAGGAGGCCTTCATCTAAGGAACCCGGGAAGGGACATTTCTGTTCCAGTATCTAGCAGAACAGAATTTAAAACAATAAAATTAGCGTTGAGTGGAAAACAAAAATTATGTCGTTTAAACGATATAATATGTCGTTTAAACGACATATTTCTTGTTTTCTTTTCCACTCTGAAAAAGTAGGGTGGAATTTAAAACAATAAAATTAGAATGGAACAGAAAACGAAAATATGTTGTTTTCCATTCCACTCTGAAAAAGTAGCGTGGAATTTAAAACAATAAAGATGTCGTTTTATCGACATAATCTTGGCCTTTTCATTGGTTAAAGATGTCGTTTAAACGACATATTATGTTGATAAAACGACATCTTTAACCAATGAAAAGGCCAAGATTATGTCGTTAAAACGACATCTTTATTGTTTTAAATTCCACGCTATTTTTTCAGAGTGGAATGGAAAACAAGAAATATGCCGTTTTAACGACATATTATGTTGATAAAACGACATCTTTAACCAATGAAAAGGCCAAGATTATGTCGTTAAAACGACATCTTTATTGTTTTAAATTCCACGCTACTTTTTCAGAGTGGAATGGAAAACAAGAAATATGTCGTTTTAACGACATATTATGTTGATTAAACGACATCTTTAACCAATGAAAAGGCCAAGATTATGTCGTTAAAACGACATCTTTATTGTTTTAAATTCCACGCTACTTTTTCAGAGTGGAATGGAAAACAAGAAATATGTCGTTTTAACGACATATTATGTTGATAAAACGACATCTTTAACCAATGAAAAGGCCAAGATTATGTCGTTAAAACGACATCTTTATTGTTTTAAATTCCACGCTACTTTTTCAGAGTGGAATGGAAAACAAGAAAAATTTAACGACATATTATGTTGAAAAAACGACATCTTTAACCAATGAAAAGGCCAAGATTATGTCGTTAAAACGACATCTTTATTGTTTTAAATTCCACGCTACTTTTTCAGAGTGGAATGGAAAACAAGAAATATGTCGTTTTAACGACATATTATGTTGATAAAACGACATCTTTAACCAATGAAAAGGCCAAGATTATGTCGTTAAAACGACATCTTTATTGTTTTAAATTCCAGGCTACTTTTTCAGAGTGAAATGGAAAACAAGAAATATGTCGTTTAACGACATATTTTTGTTTTCTGTTCCATTCTAATTTTATTGTTTTAAATTCCACCCTACTTTTTCAGGGTGGAAAGGAAAACAATAAATATGTCGTTTAAACGACATATTTTCGTTTTCTGTTCCATTCTAATTTTATTGTTTTAAATTCCACCCTACTTTTTCAGAGTGGAAAAGAAAACAAGAAATATGTCGTTTAAACGACATATTATATCGTTTAAACGACATATTTTTGGTTTTCCACTCCACGCTAATTTTATTGTTTTAAATTCTGTTCTGCTAGATACTGGAACAGAAATGTCCCTTCCCGGGTCTCGTATTCATCCGAACTGAAAAATTTATTGTGAAAATCGCGACTGAAGTAAGAGTATGTTTTGTCTCCAATGCTAATTGTGTTCAACTCTTAAAGGAAATAGTTTGCTCCTGAGGAGCAAATTCTTCAGTTGCTTTAAGAGTAAACCCATTTTTTCAGTGGGACAGAGTTTACAGAAAAGCGAACAGAAAGTCCCGAAAATTGTCTCCCTTTGATAAATGGCGGACAAATGTTCCAGGTGTTCCCATTCCCCTTAAATATATAGAAAAAGGCTATGGGGAAGGGTTCTGGCTGCTGAAGAGAGGAGGCTGTTAATCAGAGGTGAGCGTTAGTGGGGCGAGGTGGGCACTGTGTTTTAAATCTCGTCGAAACGTCCGTGTAACGGACACCCCTTAAAGCCACATTGGATATAGAGAGAACTGGGGTTTAAAGGGCTAAACATTATTCTTATTTCTCTTCGTTATAAAATAACACCGGGGATATGAAATAATTCACTGCTTTTCTAATGCCCAGACTTGTGGTCCGTACTATGTCCTGAACTGTGCCAGCGTCGAAGTGTTCATTTTTAATTATTTTTGTCACTATCGTTTCAGGTTTTGCACGTTTACATGTAAATTTCCATAGACAGCGTTTCAAGTTTTGTTACCTTCGATTCAGTTTTTGTTTCAATTCATTTCATTTGTTTTTGTCAGCATTGATTCAAGTTTTGTTTCTATCGTTTTTTTTTTGTCAAAGATGTAAATGTCCGACAGTTTGACTCCCAACGATCGTTCAGATCGTCGATGTCAGATTCAAGTTATGCGTACAACGGATAGACAATGGTGTATCAATAGCTTACGAGAAGCTTTTTCAAGATCAACCCACTCTCTATCTGTATTTGAAACCAGAGATCAAGACTGCCTCTAGCTCCAGGCCAGTACGGGTTCAACCCAGACGATATTTTTATAAGGCTTACGTCCTCACAAACTCGTTGCAGGCTTAGTATCATTGGTGAATACGTTAAAAACCCACTTAACTTTCAACACTACGACTGTAGTTCCGTGGGCCAGTCATACCCAGCTAGTGGGCTAGTTCAACGGCCAGTCATACCCAGCCCAGCCATTACAACCTAATTATGCTGCCGATCAGTTCGTGGACTGTTACAGGACGCTGACCCACTTCCGACAAGACATAATTGTGAGCAGAGACGATTACAAGTGTGGATACTATCCCTATGTCCTGGACGCAGACCCTTATTACACGTTAAACACAAAGAAAAGTGGTTCATGACCCTGATCATGTATGCCACCTTTCCAAAAATCTTCAGCACTGACCAGCTCCGATCGGTTTTTGTTCGATAGATACCATTCCGTTCTGAAACAAAATAAGGGTTACCCCCGGCAATGTCATTCAAGTGTAGAAGAACTACACCTTGTCCTAGGACGTGACGCTACCCACCTCCACCTCTGTGGTCGGACAAACTAAACGCGCCACACTTCGGGGGTCATCGAGCGACCTCATAAGTTCAACTACCGAGGTCACTTCCATGTTTAGCGTCAAACTTGGCCGCCATTTTCTAACGGTACCTACAATCTATATTTTGAGCAGAAATAAGAAAAATATCACAAGCTTTCATCTATTTTTTTCGGCAGTAAAATTTACAATGTATTTGTATAAGCATGTTTTCGTAATTTTGATAAATTTGCTAGTGCAAATATCAGCTGATTATTTATTGACCAAAAATTCACGCAGAATGCTATCTGAAAAAAAAAATGCTCACCCTACAGTTACATGGATGATGGATACATTTAAAACACGTGATTTGCTATAGTTATATACACTGCTAAGAAACTGCTGTGCCATACACAGCTGACAGAGACCCCTGGTGCTACTGTAATGAAACCATCAATGCTTATTTTAGAACACAGCTGTGACATTGTATAACATTGTATAACAAACTGATTAGTCATTTTGCCCTACTACATTGTCAAGAAAATCTGCTCTCGCTTACAATTCAAGATTTCCTCAGTTTTTGTGTCGGTTACTAATCTGTCGACCTTAAGTTACTAACTACAGTACAGGGACACGGTTCATATCGATCGCATTAGTTTATATAGTGTGTATACCGAGTAACAAACCAGTTGCTACCCCGACCAAGTTCTCTCGCCGATTATTGAAAAAAAAATGATTATGCTCTTTTATGACACCTACCTCTTTCTATTTTCATGACGTGTCAATAGTCCATGATAAAGAAAGGAAAAAAGAGGTTGAGGTTAACGTGAATAATATATGGACTATATTAGGCTTTACACCGAAAATGTAAATATACAAATTTATTTTCTACAAATACAACATTAGAGTAACTTGCCTATACAATACAAGTGTACGTTCCACATACAACAGTTGAGGTGCGATGGTTAAAGCCTCGTAGTCTACCCTCTCTCTCTCTCTCTCTCTCTCTCTCTCTCTCTCTCTCTCTCTCTCTCTCTCTCTCTCTCTCTCTCTCTCTCTCTCTCTCTCTGTATTGGTTAGGATAGAAGTGACGACAGTGATCAGGAAATCCACAGCTTCCATCAGATACATTAAAGGGAAAGAAACACAAACATGACCCTAATGGAAACACCAATAGCAGAAAGGACAGTTTCTTTCCCATAAAATGGCCAATCGGCTATCCAAAGCAAAACAACATAAGCGATACACCACACACTGAAGACAAACCTTAAGTGAAACAAATACTTCGTAAAATATTGCGACCACCCTAGCGTTCGCCCTAATTGTCAAGTTAATTTCTCAGGAACAATGAGAGCTTCATTAAATTTCTCAGGAACAATAAAAGCTTCATTAATGGTACGTGGTACAAACTTGTATCTAGCGATGGCAATTTTAATGCAAGCATCCATATTTGACTTTATTACGATGCAAATTCTACATCTAGATTCAAAATAATCAAAAGACATGAAGCTGAACTGAAATGGGTTAAATTTTTACAGACCCCTTTTCCACTGGGATTTAATGACAACATTTATCTTGAGGGTAATATTTCCAGAATGCCGGACTTTGATATTTTCTCACTCCTGGAATGTCGAAAACGCAGAACTAGATCTCACGGCACCAGGACAAATGATAACTTTAAACGTAAATCACGTGCGTTTAAACGAAACAATACTAGACTGAAGTGACTGTCAATTATATTATTAAATCATGGACGCCACTCTATGCTTTCATTTTTAAGTTCATTACCCGTTTCTGTTTTACGTCTTCTGGACACCGAGGCGAATAAATTCTACGATAGTTCTCATCAGTTATCTGATGCGGCTCTCTTAACTAGAGGCTATACTCAGCATACTCTCCGTCCTTACATTGATTCTGAAATTAATCATAAACGCCATTTCTTCAAAATATCCTTCATTAATAAGGGTATGGATTTTATAGATTTGCCCAGTATCTTCCGTGAGAGATTGGTGCTTTCTTCCATTCCTGCTTATTTTCAAAATACTGAAACACCTATAATTTGCTATAAATATAACAAACCTGTTAGATCTATCATTTTTAATTTCAATAAACTTGTTTCAGATCTTGATATTGATACTAATACTCCTGATTCATGTGATTGTGAAAACTCAAAGTATTGCTGTCCTGCTGCTGGTCATGTGATTACTGGCAATTTGAAAATTATTCCTGATTCTAGGGTGGGGAGTATAATTTCTAAAGGACCGAAATATCGGTTTCCTTCTAAAATTGATTTCAGTAAATGCAGAGATGAAATCGCTGCTTCCTTAAATGAATTCGGTAATCGATGGTGTAAGCGAGAGTGTGTTGGGCATGAGGCCCTTAGGGACTGGAAACTTGGCATTTTGAGGCTGGTGAATGAACGCATTTCTTTCTGTTCTCAGGGTACTAACTTTTTACCTCCTGGGCCCAGGACGTCTTTAGGTCGTCTTGAGCTGGGTGTTCGGGAGTTTCGTGGGGGGTTTGTTTTGGCCCCTGCGGGCGGGGCCGCTGGCGGCGTCGTCGTTGTGTGACGGCTCCGCTATGTTGACACGCTTGGGCGGGGGCTTGGCGGTACTGAGGCCTGCGGGCTTCGGCCTTTAGCTGAAGAGAGAGCTATAGTAGATAAACATGTTTGTCTTTCAGCCACCAAGTTTGCTGTGTGTGTTAACGGGGGCCAAGACAAGCTTCCTACGCTATACTGGTTACCAAAACTTCATAGAGGGCCTTACAGGGCACGGTTTGTTGCAGATTCTGGCTCTTGCGCTGCCGCTGGACTTTCTGGGTTATTGACTTCCTGTCTTACTGCTGTTAAGGCGCATGTGGTTGGATGTTGTGATGGGGTCTTTGAGGGATCGGGAAGAAATCTGTATTGGTCTATAAAAATTCGAATGAGGTTTTAAATAAATTGAAATCTAGACATTTTCGTGCTTCTGGTCTGTCTGCCTGCGATTTTTCCACTCTTTACACTACACTTCCTCGTCGTCTTATAAAAGAAAAGCTTAATGATTTAATTGAATGGGCTTTTCGCAGAGAGGGTTCTCTCTGTCTTGCATGTGATGTCAGAAATGCATTTTTCACTTCTGGAGAGCATAAGAATTATACACTTTGGTCGTGTCGGGGTGTGTGTGATGCCCTCGCCTTTCTGCTTGGCAGTGTTTGTGTTAGATTCGGTACTTGGTTGTTTGGACAAATTGTGGGTATTCCGGTGGGTGCTGGTTGTGCGCCTCTTGTGGCTGATCTGTTCTTGTGTTGTTATGAAAGAGACTTCATTTTGTCGCTTTCCATTGATAACCAATCTGGGATTGTTGAAGCTTTTAGCTCTACTTCTGGATATTTAGATGATTTATTAAATATTAATAATACCTATTTTGATGGTTTGATCAGTCAGATTTGCCCCCTAGGGCTTCGGTTGGATAGGACAAGTTCTTCTGATGCCGGGGCCCCGTTTGTGGGTTTGCATCTGTCTGTTGTGGATGGATTTGTTTCGTGCAATATTTATGATAAACGCGATGACTTTGATTTTGGGATTGTAAATTTTCCTTTTTTGGATGGGGATGTTCCTCGTGCGCCATCCCATGGCGTTTATATTTCGCACTTAATTCGATTTGCTAGAGTGTGTAGTCATGTAGCTGACTTCAACACTCGTAATAAATTATTAACGGCTAAACTCCTTGATCGGGGTTATCGGTACCATAAACTACGCAAAGCCTTTTCAAAATTTTATAGACGCCATTCTGATTTAATTTCAAAATTCAATATTGGACTTAAATCTCTTCTGCAACAAGGTCTATCGGAACCCGAATTTTATGGTGACTTAGTATATAAATTCAGAAAAATATATAACCGCAATGACTTCAGCACCCAATTTCGTAAAATCATTCTTCGATATAAAAAGATTGGGTACAACATGGATATTATACGACAGACTGCATGCATGGTAGTTAACCCAATCACGGTTGGCAACTTTGCTTCCCTCTTTAATTGCACGCCGGTGGGTCAGGCCTCAGATTCTATGACGGCTCCAACGTAAAGGCTTATTGAAAATTAGAGAGATAATGTTGGTTGGTGCCTGATGCTCTGTCTCTGGTCGGGCTCATCGGAGTCTAACTGTTGGTTTTCTTTTGCTCCAGCATTTCAGTGGTTTCTTGCCGTCGAGTCCTCACCGTTGTCTCACCTCTGTGGTTCTTTGATTTTTGTGTTCACGGAGATGTTGCACTGATGAGTTAGGAGGCCTTCATGCGGACTGAACAAATTATTTGTCTAAATCGCGACGGAAGTAAGGGCGAGGATTGTGGCCACGTAAAATCGATTTAAGCCCCCCAGTGGAAATCTTCCACTGACCGTTCCAAGGCGGCTCTTCTGTGGCGATTTATTTATGTTGTTGTGTGTTACTTACTGTGTGTATCACTTGTGTCTTTTGGTTTTGGATGGCCATATGGCCATTTTGTGGGAAAGTAACTGTCCTTATGGCCTTCCTTTGTTTAGGTTTCCATTATGGTCTGGTCGCTTAATGTTTGTATTTCTTTCCCTTTGGTGTCTTTTATGGGTGGAGTAAGTAAATTGTATCAATTCCTGATCTTTGTTTTACTTCTACTTTGACCTACATTCAATGCTTTTCTGACTTCATGAAATATTGCGACCACCCTAGCGTTCACCCTAATGGTTTAGTTCATTTCAAAATAACTATAAGAGCTTTATTAAAGACACTTAGTATATAATTGTATCTAGGGATGACAACTACAGATAAGATTGAGAAGAACTTTACAGCGCACACGCATTTGTTTCGCATTTGTAACGCGCGAGATTCGCACTCATGATTCACGCGTATCACTTGCGAATGACATTTTAGCCAATCAATTGCTTTTATGAATAACGCGACATTGCGTGTAAATCGCGATTGTTGACCAGCCAATCAAACATGAGTGTCGAAAACGCAGATAGTGCACATTCACAGACTGCTTCGCGTTTCAAAAGCAACCAATCAGTACCGCGTAACTATTTCACACTTATCCTTCTATTTTGTTTCTTTGATATTTTTTTTTTCAGTTTGAACATAACAAATCTGGCGGACTAGTCAATTATACATTTACATTTGCCTGGGGGTAATGGGTAAAATACAGGTACTGAGTCGTGGTTGAAGTTGACTGTCAAAATGCAGGATGTTTATTGACCAAAAGTTTTATGACACCCAGGTGCAACTAGGGGGCTATAAAGATAGCTGTTTAAAACAACATCTCGTTATCGTCATTTATTCTAGATGTCCGAAATAATCAATGTTCTTTCACTCACAGAAGCGGCCCAATTTTCAATTAATTATTTTTGTAATTTTCATTTATTTTATTAACTCGGAGAATCAAGTTGCGTTTTCTTCGATATTTATTTGGAAATGCCTGGACCTTTTGCATAAAATGTAGGCCCTGATCAGAGGCCTACGTCTGCTGCGTCTGATCTGGGTCTGCATGGTTTTTGCCATTTGGCAACAAATGGAATCTTCCACCTTGTTAATAGAGCAAGTCCATTTCAAAATTAAAGGGTATGAGGTTTTGTTTTCTTTGTTTATTTTGGCAAACCGAGTAGGTCCTGATCAGACGTCTACTTCTGGTAGGTCTGATCTGGATCTTCACTTTATTTTGCCATTTGGCGTCAACTGGGATTTTTCACCTTGTAAAAAGCACAAGATCGTTTCAAAATTTAACAGCGTGAGGGTGTGTTTTCTTCAAAATTTATTTTGAAAATATCTGAAGCTTTTTTGAAACAATGTAGGCCCCGATCAGGTGCCTATTTCTGTTGCGTATGATCTAGGTCTGCGCAGTTTGCTAATTGGCGCCAAATGGCACTTTGCAAATAGCACGAAACCATTTCGAAATATAAAAGTGTGAGGTTGTCTTTTCTTCAAAATTTCCGAAATAATTGATGTTCCGTCACTCACCGAAGCAGCTCATTTATTAAATTACGTATTGCTGTAATTTTCATTTATTTTGTTTTCATTAACACATTTGTTTTACCAAATGGAATTTTCCACCTAACATACATTTTTTTTTCTAAATTTATTTGGGAAATAACTTAACATTTCGTAATCTTCTATAATCTAGGCCCTGATCCGACGCCTACTTCTGCTGCGCCTGACCTGGGGCATTTTTACTATTACCATTTTTCCTATTTTCTTCAAAATTTAATAAATTTGGAAAAAAAAATGCCTGAACTTTTTGCAAACAGTGTAGTTCATGATCAGACGCTAATTCTGTTGCGTTTGATCTGGGTTTACACTTTTTTGCCAATTGGCTCCAAATGGAATCTTCCACCTTGTAAACAGCACAAGACAAGTTCAAAATTTAAGAGAATAATGTCGTGTTGTTTTCAAAAATATTATGAAAAAGTCTGAAGCTTTTGGAAGCAATGTAGGCCCTGATCAGACGCCTAGTTTTTCTGCGTCTGAACTGGGCCTGCACTGTTTTCCATTTGACGCTAAACTTTATGAACTTTAAGAAATGTGCGTATTTCAGCCTTTACCTTTTCCTTATTTTTATTTATCTGCTTATATATTCATTTATTTGTCTTTGATCCAAACAGAGATTGTTGGATTTTCATTGCGAAAATATGCCTATACAAATCTATTATTTTTTTTTCACCACCAAAACTGAACATTTTCCGTTATTTTAATAGTTCTGCACATGACATAGTTTGTTGTACTCGTTAGAACCGACTCGCGCGAGGCGGTTCTGACGAGTACCCACAATCTATATTTTGTGCAGAAATAAGAATAATAATTCCAATTTTACCATTTAAAAGTGGGGATAAGCGGGGTCAAATATGTATAAGTGTGTTTCAAGATGTGTTAGAAATACCATAAACACCCATTAAATTGCGGTTCTGATGAGCCCCCACAAACAAGTAAAAAGCCGTGGCTTGTCAAACAAATATCCCTGGATAAACGATTACCCTCTTGGTTCCCTACACTATATGCATCAGAATACCCCGAGTGTTTATTATCTCTAAACTGCCAGACATTAGGGTGTTATGCAATCCAAAATATGTCTTTAAATGTAAATATGATTGTGTGTGTTTATCCGAAGAAATCACTACTGATAAGAGAGGCCAATACCGCCATTAATTTGTGAATGAATTTAAAAAAAAATAAAATAAAGAATATTGGTCAAACATACGAGCTAAGAGGATTTTGATTGGTCCGTGCTCTTTCGCATTCACGCGGTTTATCTTCGCTTACCTGTCTCATTCTTATTGGTTGGAATTCTCTCGCAAAGAAACGCGTATTTAGTTAACCTAACGCGTTACAAATAATCACTTTCATTGGCTGAAAGTAAACGCGTTGCAATCGCGTATGAACGCGATGAACCACGTATTGAAACCCGAAAATTTTACACGCACGCAATGCGCGTATGTCCCGCGGACAAAACGCGAAAATGGTTAGGTTCTTCTCGAGCTTATCTGTATAATGCAAGCATCCGTATTTGATCTTGACCTAAATTTCATGGTTCACTGACTTAGTGAACTATTTTCACTGACTTAGTGAACTATTGCATCAACTCTAGTGTTCAACCTTATATTTAAGTTCATTACTCGAGAATGCTTCATTAATGATACTTGGTACCAGATTCCATCTAGGAATGGCAACTATCCCGTACTAGCTATTCTCAGCCATAAACATGATAAAGGCCTCGTCAGTTTCCCAAAATGTAAACTCGGTAAAGTATTTGTACTCTCCCTGTCCAAACTCTCATATGTATTTGAATTTGATTTCAGTATTAAAATTGTATTCTATGAAGGCCTTTTTTCAGGTGAAGAGAAATCTGATTAATCTTAGACGAATTTCCGATTTGGACGAAACAGAGGTTTCTGGAATCAGTACAAAGCACATGAGTTGTATGCTTGTAGACTGGTATAAATTCTACCGAGTCAACCGCGGATATACATGTATCTGTTTCAAGAAGACATTACGGGTTTTGAGGAAGTCCTGATGGAAAATGCGGATTAAGGACGACCAACAAATTGGCATGTGCAGCCAACTTAGGCGCAGCTCAACATGCGCATATGCAAATTCTGACCATAGCCTTTACTGATCGCATGAGGCTGCTATAGATCCCATACTGGAGCTACAAGTGGAGTATCTTATCACACATAGTAAAGTCCAATCTGATCTGAGTCTACACTAAATGCTACATTGCTGTAAATGTGTTGATGTGCCTCGTTTACCGTCTCAGTTACACGTATTGACTTATGGCAATTAATTATTAAAAACATTGGATTAACAATACCATTTATGTGGGTCTTGTGCTTAAGAAAATATACACGTTATTATGTTATGCCACTATATTGCATGTCCCTTGGAAAGTTTAACGTAATTTCACGGTAGTTTGCGATATATTTCTTCTAAAAAGAAGACTGCTGGTCCTAATTAGAACCACCTCATTGAAGTGGTTTTAACTATTCAGGAAAACCCCACATTATGTGTAAGTCCGGAGCAAAAATACGTAAAGTTATGCAGGTCCTTGTAAACTCTGTTTTAAACCGTACTGGCTCAAGTTAATAAATGGTATTAAGTTCATGGACATATTCACGTAAAGAAATTCTCTATTACATGTAGAGGGATCGAGATGTAATCTGCATACCTAAAGGTAATTTCTTGTGGCAGCAATACTGCACTTTCTTTCAATAAGCAAGATCTTTTTTCTTGATACCCATATTTTTAGAAGCCTCCATGGTGCAGTGGTTAAGATACACATGTAATGACCTTGTCATCCAGGGGTCGTGAGTTCGATCCCCGGGCTTCTTGAGTTCTTTAGATGAGACTTTAAACCGAGGTCCCGTCTGCGTATCATCTTAGCTGTTGGTGGGATGTAAAACTCAAACACAAACACGCACGCATGAGATGGCACATATAAACTTCTATCTTACCATCAGATCCTGGATTATATTTTGTGTTCTGTAACCATTGTTTATTCTTCAAAACCAAACACGCACGCACTCGTAAGTTTTTCAGTATTGAACAGTCAATGTTAGATTAGCTACTAGTCTGATACTAAAAGTCTTATCATTTTTGTTATCTTTTATTAAAAGTTTATCAACTTGTTAGAAATGTCAAGTCTATTTGGTAGAGTCTCCAAACTTATGATTATCGTTTAAATTGAGAAAGAGAGACTAGACTAGCGAAACTATTATATGGGCCGCGTCAAGCGATTTTGGTACTTATCGGCTATGCGAGCAGCGAAGGTTCAGGCGAGCCTGCGCATCCGCGCTGTCTCGCCAGAACCTTCACTGCTCGCTCATACAAGCAGTGAATCAAGAGAAACCTTCAGACAGAAAACCATATCCCTGGCCCCTCTGAATGGCTCGGCATGCGCAGTTAAAATTTGTCATGACGGAATGCTCGAAGACACAAATTCGCTTGGCGGGGCTCATATATATACTGTTCAATGAAATTCAAAAGATGATTTTGTTTCAACTGTATTCATTTTAACGCCTAGTAGTTAGGCTAAGCCCATGCCTACCGAGAAAATCGACTAATCGGTACTGTCAGTGTTTTGATCTTTAATGGTAAGATGTCAGTCATGTTGTCGACTACTACACATCAAAAAAGGGGTGGGACAATTATAAACAGTTGACAAGATTAGTGATAACGGATAGCTATTCTGAGATCCCGCGGTCACAATATGCTACGCGTTTGCTATCTTGCGCACTTGCCCGATTAGGAAGCATGCCTTATGAATTTCTAAGTAAGGAGAACTTCGTCTTCAATGACTAGGATATCTGTGAAGACACGACAGTGTGTTCGATACGGGGATAGTTCGAGCCACCCATCACGAAAACACGCTAATATAATTCTGACCCCCTTGAACCCCAATTTTATATAGTAAAACTGGGGTTTACAAGGGTAAACCTTATTTTGCTTGTTTCCGCTCTAAAATATAGATATAAATCTTCGCTGTATATTGTAGAAAATGTTGTGCTCCGGCTCACGCCTCGTTGAGACGACGATGAAGCGATTCTAATGGAGTACACACAACAAAAGTGACTAATGCAGAATTCAAAACAGCTGTGGTGTTTAGGATACGAAAATTCAACTGTTGTTTTAATGTTCATTATGGCGCCTACAATTACAAGGGCCATTTCGAGCCGTATTGCGTAATAGTTTCGAAGGTTTCGTGCATTTTTCAAACATGCATGGAAAACCTAACCTTTAATCACTCGTTTGTTTGTTTTGTGTGATTTAAGGTGTAACGTCAACACTGTACAGGTCATTTTGGAGACGTTGCTTCCAATTTTGTTGGACTTTTACCCGACATTGAGATGAAATGACATCTCAAGCCCTGCTGCACAATGAAACCAACAGGGTTTATAAGCATGGACGATCACTTGTAATGACCGATTTGAAATCTGTACGATTTTAATTGCATTTGACCATGTCTTTGACACTGGGCAAAATGATGGCCGAAAATAACAATGTGACTTTTCAGAGGTGGACGAATTTCCGTCAAAGGTGAGCCGCGGGGTCAAAGGTGAGCAGTGTCTGAAAAAGAAATCGCGATTACGAAAACGGCAATTGAAGAAGATGCGCGGCGCACTGTGGAAGAGAAGTGCTTAAGCTTAAGGCGTTTTGGGCTAGGTGGTTCGTTCCCCCATCTTTTGACACCTGAACAAAAGGGGGTAAGGGTATAAAAAGCCTCAGAATTCAAGCAAAATATAAGGCTGCGGATCCCAGGAGACTCAGGGAAATAGTAACTCGAGATGATTTTTAACCCGATTTCAGAGAAAACAATAAAATTTGGGTAGGTGAAAATGATGAAAGACCTCAAATCACGCGGAGAGTCTTCGAGGCGTGTCATGTACGCTTTAGTTTTTGACTGCGATGGAAATGTGGCCCGAGTACCAGTTCCTGAGAACAAGAGTGTCACATGATTATTTTATAAACGAAAAACATCTTCTGTGCTGGACCACTAAGTTGCAACGCGCCCACATGCAGTGTGTGTGGTCTTCGTATTCTTCATGATAACGCCCCTGCACACAGATCAGCCGTGGTAATCCAATATTAGCATGAAAACTTTCATCAATTAGTTCCAGACTTGTCTCCCTGTGAAAACATGTCTGCGAGGACGTCGTAATGCCTGGGTAGTGCGTTGTTCCAGTGTATAATTGGCTCCGCGTAAAACCGATTTAAGCCACACAGTGGAATTCGTTTCACTGACCGTTCCAAGGCGGTTCTTCTGCCATGGTTTATTTTCCTTATGGTTTGTCTTTGAATGTGTGTGTCGCTAGGGTTTTTTCTTAAGGATAGCCAATTGGCCATTTTGTGGGAAAGTGACTTTTCTTTCGGCTTTCCGCTATTGATGTTTCCATCAGGGTCTAGTTGTTTCATGTTTGTATTTCCTTCCCGTTGGTGTCACTGATGGGTACTGTGGGTTAATCATATCCATTCCTGATCGTTGCCTTCTTATCAATGTTTCAAAAATGCATTTTCTGAGAGGATAAAAAGCATAAGGGAGAATACTTTGTTGGACTCCACTAGTTAGTTTTGATCTTTACCAGCCGCATCCACTATTGATAATTTCCAAACATCCCTTGTACAATAAAATCAAACCAAAGCAGTGTGTATGCTTGAAAAAAGGTCCTGAACTGTAACTTGGACAGTTTGGTTAAACACTTCAATTTCAGGTGTACTTTCAGCAACCAGTGTGGACCTTGATCAGATGCCACGAGCTGTCACGTCTGATCTAGTTCTATACTGCTTGTCAAATGACTTAGTACACCAGACCAGCCAAACATACACTCTAACACAGCGCTCTGACGTCACAGGGAAATGAATGCTGATGCTATAAATAACCGTTACCTGGATTTAGTACATGGTCAGCGATAGTTACGTTGGCAATAACAGATGGTAACATTACAATGACACACTCGTGCGACATAGTGCAATTTTTCACATCTCCAAAATGGCTACTTTTCTGATGAAAATATGTGATATTTTTTATATTTACCTTGCAAACATAGGTTGTGGGTTCTCGTAAGAACCGCCTCATTGAGGCGGTTTTAACAAGTACCCACAAATAGGTTATGGGTGCTCGTTAGAAACGCCTCATTGAAGCGGTTCTAGCAAGTACACACAACCAATGTCTTGGAGCAGAAATAAGAAAAATAATGTATACCCACTAAACCTCAGTTTTATCTATATAAAGTGACGTTTAGGGGGTGTTAATTTCACGGACGTTCACGTGGTGATATTCTGTATTTTGTAACTTTGGGTTGATTGTTTACCAATCGACCCAATAAATTAGTGTTTATCTATTTACAATAAATGTGTCATGCTGCAATGAAAACGGCTGTTTTTGTAGCTCGAAATATGATTGCTTTCATCCCTCATTGTTGCTGAAATCCAGGCGGATAAATCAATGGATTGCGTGTCTCCAATTGAAACGTAAAAGCAAACCCCGCTGATGTACTAGTCCCGTCATAGATGTTGTCAGGGATAAAAAACAGAGATGATGTCCAATCCATGCATCGAACAGTGGGGTGAGGTGCTGATCAGACTTCGTGAATGCGCAGGCTTATTCGCACCTGTCATCATGATAACACGCCTATATAATTCGACCACCCACCCCCCCGCCCTTTGACCCCATTTTACATAGGAAAATGAGGTAAAGCGAAGGTATCCGTTATGTTTCTTATTTCTGCTCTTCTTAAATTGTGGGTACTGGAGACAGTTCTAACGAGCACCGACAATCTATGTTTTGTGCAGACGTATTATAAATATCAGAAGTTTTATTTGAAAAGTTTCATTTTTGGGGTGGTAATATTTTCAGTATACATGTATTTGTATACTAGGAGTGTTTTTGTTATGTTTGTTCATTAATTCTCCGAACGTGGCGAAATTCAAATATATTATTCATAGACTCTATTATTTTATAAAGAGGCATTTGCTTCAAATACCTGATACAATTATATTTTACGTCAGTGCATTTTGTGCTTAAGATAATTGTTCTAGTATACACAACGTTGTCAAGTTCTGATAAACAACCCGGTAAGCCCCAGTTTACGCTAAATTCATAACGAAAACACGCCTATATCATTTAGACACCCTCGAACCCCACTTTTATATAGTAAAACTGGGGTTTATTGGGGTATACCTTATTTTCTTATTTCTACTATAAAATATAGATTGTGTGTATTTATTAACCCCGCCTCGATAAGGCGGTGCTAACGAGTACCCACAATTTATATTTGGAGCAGAAATAAGAAAAATATCTCAATTTTTTATCTTAAAATTTTCATTTTTTTGGCGATAAAGATCACAATGTATTTGTATAGGCGTGTTTTCGTAATGAAAGTGCGGCTTAAATGAAACATTGAAAAATAAAGAGTGTGGTGCCCATATAACCCTCATAAAGAGGGGAGACCCTCGAAAATTTTGTAAAAAGTTGAAGTAAAACAAGTGGTTGGGAATACATTTTTGTGGTTCCATTACAAACTATAAATTAAGCCTTACTCGTTAGAACGTCCTTGTCGAAGCGGTTCTAACGTTTGTTTGATTTGAGGTTTAATGTCGCCGTCAACACTGTATAGGTCATTTTGGAGACGTTGCTTGCAATTGTGTGGGACATTTTACCCGACATTGAGATAAAATAACTTCTCAAACCCTGTCGCCCAATGAAACGAATAAGGTTTATAAGCATGGACGATCCGACTCACACCGCTTTACCTGGGCATGCTTAGATCATCTAAGCGGTTTACCAGTTCTCATTTGCGGCTGGTTTCAGCTCTGCGTGGAAGCACCATGCAGCCAAACTATTTCTT
The DNA here is from genome assembly GCA_963580285.1 of Lucinisca nassula. Classification (NCBI taxonomy): domain Eukaryota; kingdom Metazoa; phylum Mollusca; class Bivalvia; order Lucinida; family Lucinidae; genus Lucinisca; species Lucinisca nassula. The sequence continues at coordinate 82,414,034 of OY757018.1, read as the reverse complement.
CAAGCCCCGGCAATTTTTACGTGTCAAACATTAACTCGGCCCGTGTGCTTGGATATTGGCCAATGGTGTGGACTTAAACTTTTGTGTGTTGAAAGTTAGTAATGTCATTACGAAAACACACCTATACAAATAGATTACAAACTTGACCGCCGAAAAAACGAAAATTTTAAGATGAAAAATTGTGATATTTTTCTTATTTCTGCTCAAAATATAGATTGTTGGTACACGCTAGAACCGCCTCATCGAGGCGGTTCTAACGAGTACCTACAATCTATATTTTATAGCAGAAATAAGAAACATAAGGTTTACCCCGGTAAACCCCAGTTTTACTGTATAAAAGTGGGGTTCAAGGGAGTCACAATTATTGCCATGTTGTTGCTTTGTACTTTTATTGTAGGGGAAGGGCTGTAACTAATGTTGCGAGAACTTGTAGCCCAACCCCATTGCTATATCTAAAGAGGCAATAAAATATGTTTAATCTAATCTACCTACAATCTATATTTTATAGCAGAAATAAGAAAAATAAGGTTTACCCCGGTAAACCCCAGTTTTACTATACAAAAGTGGGGCTTAAGGGAGTCACAATTATTTAGGCGTGTTTTCGTGATGTTAACTTTAAATTCCCGTTCAGAGCCTACACCCAGGGACATTCGGCCCACCAGTACTAGCAGTGCTTTTATTCAGACATTAAGGCGTTTATCGAATATTTGCAGCTGTCGGTGGTGTGAAATTTAAGACTATTCACTATTACAGTGCATTGGAACCTCTTGAATAGATGATATTCTGTTTGCGTTTCAGGGAACAGCATCCAACTATCAGATTACTTCATGGCAATTAAACTGTCTGTCGCATCTTTATCTACCTGTCAGTCGTAAAAACAAATAGAGAAGGGATATAAAAGAGGGCTTTATGTTAGACAAATGAGCCCCGCCAAGCGAATTTGTGTCTTCGAGCATTCCGTCATGACAAATTTAACTGCGCATGCCCAGCCATTCAGAGGGGCCAGGGATATGGCTTTCTGTCTGAAGATTCCTCTTGATTCACTGATTGTATGAGCGAGCAGCCAAGGTTCTGGCGAGACTGCGCGGATGCGCAGGCTCGCCTGAACCCTCGCTGCTCGCATAGGCGATAAGTACCAAAATCGCTTGACGGGGCCCAAATATTCCTTTTTGAGACGCATTAGGTACGGCAGTATTGTTCTCGCATCAATGTATTCCAGTAGTCAACAACATCTGTTGCCCTTGTTTAGACCATCAATTCTTATACCACGTTGCATGCAATGATTTTATAGAGTTCATTTGTTTTTGTGATTTTGTGTGTGTTTTTGATCGATTACGGAGATAATTCACATTATGGTAGGGTGACAATCTGGACCAAAAAAATGGGAACCCATACCCCCCCCCCCCCCCCCCCCGTATAACAAGACAAGTCATATACCAAAATGTTCGTCAGGATCAGTAGTATCTGAAACTGCCGGCATAAATTGGCATAAATGATGGCGAGCTGAGAAATCCAAGATGGCGTCCAAGATGGCCGCCATCGCTGTAAATTCAAGCTTTTTGTAAAATATGAATATAAATACCACAAATCATCTTACAAAATCATTTGAATTTATTTTTCTGGTGTAGAAAGAAGATTTGTGCTAGAATATATAATAACTTTTTAGGTTTGACTTGAAAACCGGTGAAAAAAATGATATATTATTCGTTCTGTGTCTAGTTTCATAGGTGATACATAGAAACAATTCTGATATTTCTAAATTTAAACAGTTTTTACATATCTAATGTTTTATTTTAACTAAGACACTATTCTAAAATACATTTAAAACTATTCTAAAATACATTTATGGTTGGTTATGACTTTTTTACCATCGATTTAGCCCCAGGATTACCCCACCCACTCAGTTTACCTGTAAAATTCAATGACATAAATGCTGACACACAAGGGATTTGTAGGCATCTGCTTCATTTTAGACAATTAAGTAGTAGAGGACATTCACAATTATGCTTAGTGCTGTTTTCATATTGTCACGAAAACATGCCCATATGTTTTTGACCCCCTTGAACCTCACTTTTATATAGAAAAACTAGGGTTTTCAGGGGTAAGCATTATATTTCTAATTTATGCTTAAGGACATAGCTTGTGGATGTTTGACAGCATCGCCACATTGAGAGCGTTCTTACGAGTCCCCGCCATCTATGTTTTGAAAAGAAATAAGAAAAATATCATTTTATCTCAATTTTTTTTTTTGTTTGTGTGTTGGGGTGGGGGTGGGGTGATGGGGTGACGGTAGTAAAATTTTCCATTGGATTTGAATTATGCGTGTTTTCTTAATGTTATATTATGTATTTAGCCATTTGGAAACACCACCTCTTTATAATACTTTGTTCCTAATCCAAGCATAAACCTCTTTGTTAAACAGTGTTATTTCCAAACAAAATGGTAGAATAGCGTAAAATAACTTCCTTTACATGTTTTTTTTTTTTTGTCATTTTTTCTATGCAATTAGTTAGGGGTTTGGACTTTGAACAGTGTTATATAAAAATGTGTTATAAAATGATTGTGCTGTACTAATAGACCAAATGTGACTACAAGTACATGTTTTAAAACTGTCATAGTCCTCGGTATAAATATGAGCTAGTATTGTTTTGTTTGTTTGATTTGAGGTGTAACGTCCCCGTCAATACTGTAAAGGTCATTTTGAAGACGTTGCTTCTAATTTTGTGGGACTTTTACCCGACATGAAATGACATATCAAGCCCTGTCGCCCAATGAAACCAACAAGGTTTAAAGAGTACATTGTTGTACTTTCTATGAGCAAATGCAGTCATCACTACACTGATCAGGCTATTTACAACCATATCAGTTAATAGCTGGGGGCTGCTTGTGTCTGTCTTATTACCTGTGGAATAAATAACCCAGTTTCAGGATCAACCATATGCCTAGGTCTGTAGGGCTAGTTAAATTAATCTGAGATTTTATAGCTCCCCATCAAATCAGTAGCTGATATGTACACCTGTACAAATGGAGCAAAAAAACAACAACTAACAGTTGGTGGTAGATGACTAGGTCTAACTCTGGCCTTTTGGAGCACCATTGTTGTCTAATGTGTTTTTCTGAACAGCAAACCTACAGAAAAACTGCTGCTGCCTTAACTGGCCCTGAGACATTTGACTCAATACCAAGATATGAAATCTCTTGAAGCTTGAAGTCTGATTTAGGCATTCTTCTTGTCTACACTATGTAAAGAAGAGCAGGCATCACAATCTGTAAGGCAATACAGACAGCATAATTGCCCTTTCATCTGGCTCTAGCTTCCTGAAAACATTGTGAACTGGAATACATGGTGCAGTCAGCATGAATACACTTCCTGTCTGTCTTGACAAATATGTTTTCAACATTAACCTGGCTAAAGTGAAGCAGAAGTAGAACAAAAACATGGGTATATGGACTGACCAGAACAGCTCTGTTAACTCCCAGAGAACCTGCAAACTGCAGGTGCAAAATCATTCTACTATTGGCTTCTTCATAGTTGTAATCGAGTTAATGCTGAGCAGCAACAACCTCACTGCATACTTTCAAAGATTTGTTCTCAAAATAGAAGTAAAGCAATGATCAAGAATCGATACAATAAATTTACACCTCCCATCAATGACTCTAAAGGGAAAGAATCACAAATATGAAGTAACTAGAACTTAATGGAAACAACAACAGAGGAAAGCCAAAAGGACAGTTACTGTTCAACAAAATGGCAAACTGGCTATCCAGTTATATTATAGGAATCACCCACAATGAAGTTATGAACAAGCCCTTATAAGATGGTTTTTATCACGACTCATTACTGCTAACTATGCCATGCATAGCTGCAAGCTCTACTAATCACCATACCAATACACAGGCTTATAATAAGCCTATTAACAAGATGCTAGATTTATTTAAGAATGACAGTTTAAAATTTATTGAACCATTTTCCTTGACATTTGGACAATTTTGTTTGTTTGTTGTTTTATTTGAAGTTTAACGTACCCATCAACACTGTATAGGTCATTTTGGAAACAATGCTTCCAATTTTGTGGGACTTTCACCCAACATTGAGATGAAATGACATCTCAAGCCCTGTCGCCCAATGAAACCAATACAGCTTATAAGCATGGATGGTCCCTCTCGCACCGCTTTGCCTGGACAGGCTTAGATCCTCTAAGGGGTTTACCAATACACATGTGCGGTCGGTTTCAGCTCTGCTTTGAAGCATCATGCAGCCCATCTGTTTCTTCAAGCCCGATGGGCGGGGGCCGAAGACATTTGGACAAAAAAGCTACTGGAGATGAAGTTCCTCAAGAGATAGAGAAGTTTGATAAGTTGCCATAAAATGGGTCGCCATTTGTGTCATTCATGCAGGAAAGGCTTATACCCATAGGTTGTTAAGGCAGTCCAAAAAAAACAATCTTATGAGCCTTTGTCTGGGTCAAAACTCCTGACTATGAGTGATATCAGGTCAATGGCACAGGTGTCTGGGGAAACCAGTCGAGGGAAATGACTGCCACTGGTGAAGAGATATATGCTTTCTATACATCAATTCATTCATTCAAGGTCTTGTCTTTCAAACATGCGCATGATCGCGCGAGTTTGTTCACAGATGAAGAATGTATGATGTCTACCAATAAGTCAGATTTCCTTGAAAAACTAGAAAGACTTGCTGGTTGTATAGTATTTGACGGGATGTATGTACTTCAAGTGTTGCAGCATTCATCATGTCTCAAACTGACATATCAACAGATGACTGCTATGTTTTGGTCTTACAGTCTTCTTACCATTATTTGGGTAGCTACCATTCACTTCGGTTTTGACAGGAATGAGGCAAACAGTCTCAAATCACAGACCCATCAAAAGTGTGGAAAGAATGTTTCTTCACCCGTGCCTGTGTCTACGAGGAAAAATATATTAACTGATGACTGATAGATACTTTCAAGCAGTAAAAGCAAGAACAAACTGACAATACTTTACACTAGGTACCTTAACGAAAACTGCCATGAGCTTCTTAAGAAGAATGCTACTGTTGTTGGTGCAGGTTGACTTAAGAACAAGGTTCTGAAGTTTCAGCTGGTGTTGTTTCTGTTCATTATTCCAACCGTGAAGAAGCTGATATTAGAATGATTTGCAACTAGCAGTTGCAGCTTCTCTTGGAGTTAATGCAGCCCTTGTTGTCAGTTCTGATACCGAAGTTTTCTTTCTACTTGTGCATCACTTTAACCTGCTTTGTGCTGATGACAGGTAGAAAAGGTATTCATGATGACTGCACCAGGTATATTCCAGTTCACATTGTTTTCAGGAAGCTAGAGCCAGATGAAAGTGCAATTATGCTGTCTGTATTGCCTTATGGGTTGTGATACCTGCCCTTCTTTACATAGTACAGGCAATTCATGTTCTGCCTAAACCAGACTTCCAGCTTCAAGATATTTCAGATCTTGGGACTGAGTCAAATGTCTCAGGGCTAGTTAAAGCAGCAGCAATTTCTTTTTAGTGCACAGGACCTGGTGTGCATATCAGCTACCGATTTGATGGGGAGCTATAAAATCTAAGATTAATTTGCCTAGCCCAGTAGACCTAGGGTATACAGAGTAAACCGCTTTGAGATTCTAAGCATGCCCAGGACCATCCTTGCATATAAAACCTTTTGGTTTAAATGTGTGGCGGGGCTTGAGATGTCATTTCATCTCAATGTCGGGGAAAGTCCCACAAAAAATTGAAAGCAATGTCTCCAAAATGTAAAATGACTGATACAGTGTTGACAGGGATGTTACACCTCAAATCAAACAAAATATAACCTAATTGTATAGCTTATCCTCTTTATAACACGTTTTTATAACACAGTTTTGGATATAGCACTTTATAACCCCAAAACCTAGCCAGTTACACAGCAAAATGACAATAAAAGTCATTTTAGATCAATTTGATAAACACTATTTTGCTTTTTTGTTTGGATGTAGCACTAATTAAGACGGTTAATGCTCAGATCCCGAAAACAGTGTTATAAAGAGGTGGTGTTTCCTAATGGCTGATCATATAATATAGTATGAAAACAGAAAGCATTAGTTACAATACTGTCTTCTACTTGTTGTCTAAAATGAAATCCTCACCTGCAAATCCCTTGAGTGTGAGTATTATGTGAATGAATTGTACTGGTAAACTGAATGGGTGGGGTAATCCTGGGGCTAAATTGATGGTAAAAAAGCCATAACAAACCATAAATTTACTTGGGAATAGTGTTAAATGTATTTTAGAATTGTGTCTTAGTCAAAATAAATAAAAAAAAATAAAAACTGTTAAAATTTTTGAAACATCAGCATCTCCTATATGTACCACCTATGAAACTAGACACAAAAACGATGAAATGTCTTTTATTTCCCCGGTTTTCAAGTCAAACCTAAGATGTTGATCAATATTCTAGCACAAATCGTCTTTCTATACCAGAAAAATAAATTAAAATAAGTTTATAAGATGATTTGTGGCAATATTATGTGAATGAATTTTACTGTTAAACTGAGTGGGTGGGGTAATCCTGGGGCTAAATTGATGGTAAAAAAGTCATAACCAACCATAAATGTGTTTTAGAATAGTGTTAAATGTATTTTAGAATAGTGCCTTAGTTAAAATAAAACAATAGATATGTAAAAACTGTTTAAAGTTTGGAACATCAGAATTGCTTTTATGTACCACCTTGGAAACTAGACACAAAAACAATAAAATATCATTTTTTTCACCGGTTTTCAAGTCAAACCTAAAAATTTGATCTATATTCCAGCACAAATCTTCTTTCTACACCAGAAAAAAAAATTAAGATAAGTTTGTAAGATGATTTGTGTTATTTATATTCAGATTTTACGAAAAACTGGATTTTATAGCTATGGCGGCCATCTTGGACGCCATCTTGGATTTCTCAGCTCGCCATCATTTATGCCAATTTATGCCGGCAGTTTCAGATACTACGGATGCTGACGAACATTTTGGTATATGACATGTTTTGTTATACGGGGGGGGGGGGGGGGGGGGTATGGGTTACTACCAGAAATAGTGGACTTTTTGGCCCATTGTCACCCTACCATTAATGCTCCACGGCTTTCGAGTAAAAATCGGTTACGAGTATTTTCTACGAAAGCCCAGAACACGTTTAAATTATTTCTCCGTATTCAAAACAACAATAAATAAATAAATAAATAAATAAATAAATGGTTATTACATTTTTATTTATGTTTTACCTTTGAATTTTCAATTAAGCCCTTCTGATTTCCTACCAAAATAGTTCCAGTCAGGGCATGAATTTCATGAGGCGTGGTTTAGTTTAAAATCCAGTCGCCATCTTGTTTCATTTCAATCCAAAAATCATCCTATGCTTGAAATACAGATGCAACAATGTCATGAAAGTAGAACAAAATCATACTTGTTGAGGTCTTTGCTCAAAAACGCCAAATGGACGTGAAAATTGAAGTTTGGTTTCCATGATTTTATCAGATTTTCCGACAAACGTCAAGTATTTTGTGTGTGTGTGTGTGTGTACATTTGTTTATTGGTTTTATGGCCCTTTCAAGATTATTTCACTCATATTGAGCCGATCGTTAATCAGAGGTGGGCGAAAACCGGAGTACGTCAAGTATTCCTAGAAAGACTGAGCTGGAAAGCCTCCATGGGGATCACTTTGTTATTTTGTTTGATACTGTACTGTAATTGTACACCCCCCCCCCCCCCCCCCCACACACACACACACACAGTGGTTTTACTGCTGACCGTCTCAAGACGGTCGTTCTTTTGCAGTGTCTTAACTGTTATTTGACTTTGTGCCGTTGGTTCACGTTTCGTCTGTTTTTGTGTGTGCCTCTGTGTAACTTCCTACACGTGACTTGAGATGGTTGTGTTCTTGGATTGTGGCCTTTCCTGAATGACCTTTTCTTACTAGGTGGCATGATTGTTACAAACGACAACCAATGTCGCGTACGCCAAAGCGTTCGAAATGAAATAATTCACTCGGTCGAATTATAGATGAGCCCCGCCAAGCGAATTTGTATCTTCGAGCATTCCGTCATGACAAAATTTAACTGCGCATGCCCAGCCATTCAGAGGGACCTGGGATATGGCTTTCTGTCTGAAGGTTCCTCTTGATACACTGCTTGTATGAACGAGCAGCGAAGGTTCCGGCGAGACTGCGCGGATGCGCAGGCTCGCCTGAACCTTCGCTGCTCGCATAGGCGATAAGTACCAAAATCGCTTGACGGGGAATTATAGATTATAATTCACCGAGGACTGCAATGTATGTAATAAGTGCAATTTAATCATTACGAAAACACGCCTATATAATTCTGACCCCCTTGAACCCCTCTTTTATACAGTAAAACTTGGGTTTACAGGAGTAAACCTTATTTTTCATATTTCTACTCTAAAACATAGATTATGGGTACTCGTTAGAACCGCCTTGATGAGGCGGTTCTAACGAGTGCCCAAAACCTATATTTTGAGCAGAAATAAGGAAAATATCACAAATTTTCATCTTAAAAATTTCATTTTTTTCGGCAATAAAGGTGGCAATGTATTTACATAGGCGTGTTTGCGTAATGGAACCTCGCATTACCTTGGTGAAAGTATCAGTCGTAAAAACCAATAGGACCACTAAGGGTAGCTTGTGATTAGTTTCCTGTTTCTGAGTCTTAACAAGCACCGAAAGTTTATATTTAAAGTTGAGTTTAAAAAAATGAGGATCAGATTGGCACTTTGTCGCTGCGACAGCCCAAATAATAACAATGTCAGAAACTTTGTTTCCTGTTGTTTGCACAAAAAGTACAATACGTTTTCCATTACCGTGAACTGTTAAAGTTATTCTGAAAATGCATCTGCAGTGGATCATATGACAATAGTAACCAGGGTTACAACATCCCACCACATACACACACACACCCGCCATTACTGTAGACATCCGCACTTTGCAGCATATTTCGTTTATGAACATTCGATACAAACGAGACATTGCATAAGTTGCGGCGTGATGGCCATATTGCATACCCAATATTATCATATGACGTCGCGTCTGAGAGTGCAATAACGCCATGTAATATTTTCGATAATCCACTAGTGGATTAAATATGCAAATTAGCTAGATACATCCCGTAACGTTACATATACGATGTCCTTAACGACGTCGCGTTTGCTAACGGCGGAATATTGACATTTTTGTAAACAAACGTGAATAAAATGCGTTATAAATGTCATATGATAAATAGAATCTTGCATTCGTACTCATGTATTATTGAATTTATTAAACTCGTTGAGGGAAAGGGATAAAATGCTCGGCAAAGCCTCGCATTTTATCCCTTTTCCTCAACTCGTTTAATAAATTCAATAATACATGAACACTCATGTAAGATCCTCTATTTACACTCCAATATCCATATCACACACCCTTTAACGCACCCTACATTCCATGTCATATAGCTCTGACGTAACAGTGTTAGTAGAAATTCCTGGTCAAGTATACAATACAATACATAGAGGATCTTACATGAGTGCTCATGTATTATTGAATTTATTAAACGAGTTGAGGAAAAGGGATAAAATGCGAGGCTTTGCCGAGCATTTTATCCCTTTTCTTCAATGAGTTTAATAAATTCAATAATACATGAGCACGAATGCAAGATTCTATTTATCATATGACATTTAAAACGCATTTTATTAACGATTGTTTAACAAAATTGTCAATATTCCGTCATTAGTAAACGCGACGTTGTTGAGGACGTCATACATGTAACGTTACGGGGCGTTTCTAACTAATTTGCATATTTAATCCACTATTGGATTATCGAATTTATTACATGGCGTTATTACACTCTCTGACGCGACGTCATATGATAAAATATCTTATAATATGGGATATCCACGTCTTCTATAAATAAACCATGATTACGAAAATACGCCTATATTATTCTGACTCTACTGAACCCCACTTTCATAAATTGAAACTGGGATTTACAAGGGTAAATGTTATCGCCTTATTTCTGCTCTAAAATACAAAGTCAAGTCAAACCTGTCTTAGTGGCCACCTCTATTAAGCAAGCAACCTGTCTTAAGCAAGCAGGCATTCAATTCCCGAAAAAAGAAAATGCATGAAAATCCAACTGCGTTAAGCAAGCACCTGTCTTAAGCAAGCACTTTTTGAATTTCCCATAGGTGCTTGCTTAATACAGGTTGGACTGTATAGATTGTGGGTACTCGTTAGAACTGCCTCGATGAAACCGAAGTCCCGTCTCTGTATGATCTTTGTTGTTGGAGGGACGTAAAACTCAAACACACACATGAATTTGAAGGCACCATTTCTTATGGTTCGACTTGTGTTTTACAAGTGTATATTCGGCCCACGCCAATCGGGGCTTGAAGAAATAGATGGACTGCATGATGCTGCCACGCAGAGCTGAAACCGACCTGCACACGAGCACTAGTAAACCGCTTAGTTTTGTTTTGTTTTTGGAGTTTGACGGCCCAGTCAACACTTTTAGGTCATGTTTGAGCCGATCAGTTTACCTATCCACACTTTTCCTGGACAGGCGTATACGTAAGCGGTTAATCAGTACAGTTCACATTCTTTCGCCAGAAACTTACAACTGTCCTTCTTGAATCAGCCCAGGCAAAGCGGTGCGAGTGTCGGACCATCCATGCTCATAAACCCTTTTGGTTGCATTTGTGCGGCAGGGCTTGAGATGTCATTTCATCTCAATGTCGGGTAAAATCCCACAAAATTGGAAGCAACGTCTCCCAAATGACCTTTACAGTGGTGACGGGGACGTTAACCTCAAATCAAACAAAACAAGTGTATATGACCTACTTCGTTTCAACCGCGATTGACCATTTAACCTTAAGATACATGACTTCAATCACCAAGATGACTTTCATAAAGGACTATCAATCAAACATGTTCATTAACCCTTTCGCTCCCGAAGTCTGACTTAAATACAGTAAAATTCCTATATTAAAGTAAAATTCCTCTATTAAGACCACCTTTGGGACTGTCCAAAAGTGGTCTTAAAGACCACTTTTGAACAGTCCCAAAGGTGGTCCCTGAGCAGAGGACATTGTAAGCAGAAAATACAAATACCCTTCAATATAAGCTTTTTATAGCAGAATTAGTCCTAATTTTAGGTGGTTTTAATAGCGGAATTTCACTGTACTTACGCAAATAAGTACAGATCCTGATTAGGCCGTCTCATCATGATATTTCTGTTTATCAGTCTGTACGACTATTGAGTGCATCCATTACATAAAGAGGAGTCCATTTCAGAAAATCAGGGGCGACAGTGTTGATCTAGCGGTGATGACACGAAACATCATTCATTATCATTTTGTTTGACTGTATTGGAAGGAGTTCAGAAGTTCATATTTAACGCTATTTTTCATAAAGTTTCAAAGTTGCATGTTTTGTGTGTTTTTCTTGTGCTCCCTCTTTCTTTAATTTTATTTCCGACTTTAAATGTGGCGTGGTTACAGTTATGACGAATGTGACAAAAAGTAGTATTCGGAAGTATCTTCTAACCTGCCTGCCTTCCCTTCCTGCCTCGTTATTACCAGTATACAACCGGCCTCTGTAGCTCAGTCGGATGCGCGTCTGACTGGGCATCAGGCGACGTGAGTTCGATACCTGCGGGGTCGGCAACATTCTTTGGTGGAGACTGATCATGAAAATTTTTCTGCGGTCATTCGCTAACTTCCGCTGATTCAAGAAGGACAGTTGTCAGTTTCTGGCAAAAGAATGTGCACTGTACTGGTTAACCGCTTACGTATAAGCATGCCCAAGAAAGGTGTGGATAGGTCAACTGACCGGCTCAAAAATGACCTACATGTACATAGTGTTGACAGGGCCGTTAAAACACAGAACAAACAATTACCTGTATAAAATAAGAAAATATTTCACCGAGTCCACCAGAATGACAATGCATACCCCTGCTACACTGGCAGCTTAATACCGCTCGGCAAAACATACGAGAGACATGTTTTATTCGAAGCCCTATACTATAACTCCAAAACAAACAAGCAACTACACGTATAAAATAATACAATATTTCACCGAGAGCACCAGAATGATTGGTCCGGTGTTTGATTGATTTGAGGTCAACATTATTTAGGCAATTTTGGAGACGTTGCTTCAAATTTTGTGGGACTTTTACCAGACATTGAGATGAAATGACATCTCAGTTCCTGTCGCCCAATGAAACCAATAGGATTTACATGCATTGACGGTCCGAGTCGCACCACTTTGACTGGGCAGACTTAGACCTTCTAAGCGGTTTAACAGTACGCATGTGTTGTCGGTTTCAGCTCTGCGTGGAAGCATCAGCCCGATCTATTTCTCCAAGCCCCGATGGGCGGGCGCAAAGGACTCGCCCGGTGTATTAGGCCAATTGCAAACAGTTCAGACCCATTCTGCGGCCTGTGATCAGGGTCTACACTGTTTGCTGAATTTTCCTAGCCTACACTCAGTGGCAATCAACCCGCCAGTGCTGTCAGTACTTTGATTTCTGTCGTTAGATGGTTTTGTATACCAGTTGCCGCATATACCCTAAGTAACCGGACACCTCAAACCCCTTAAACTTGAGCCGGAACATGTACAATGTACCATGTGATGCTGCGTCTAAAATAGCTGGATGGGTGGCAAACTTTGACAGTGTGCACCTTGGTGATACGCCACGTTCTGATGCGCCTCAACTGGGTCTACACTGTTCAAGCTCGTCTATCCGAATACATACGATAAAAAAAGGTTTAATCATTTTGGCCTAGCGCCCTTTTTATAGTTAAGCCGACCCACAAGTACTTTCAGTGCTCTGATTTCCTTGTCTAGCTAGACCCAACACTGATACTCATGCTTTGATTCTTCTTGGGAACAAAAACGTTTTGTGTTGAGGATTTACGTCCAAGTCCACACTACATGTATTTAGATCAACTTGAGACGTTGCTTGCGATTGTGTGGGACTAGCACCGGACACTGAGGTGACATCTTAAATACATCCATTTTAAGAAACCGTCAAGTGTTTAAGGAAGGGTCGGTAAATTGGAGACTCGTTTATAAATTTGATAAAAGTACAATGTATTTCATTAAAATGACCATTTGAGTAAGTTCCTCTGTATTTGTATTTTATCCTTATCTGTTAGATCGCAACCCGATCAATTTGAGTTCTACGTAAAGAACAGCGATGTCCTTGGAGCTTTTAGTATCCATTTATATATCCTCATTGATCTACATAGAAAGCTTTAGTTTCGCATTTTCTCTCAAATTAGACGTTAAGAGACAATTAAAGTGTAACATCCCGTATAATCGCGTTTATTCGCTTGATAGACCATGCCTGCAATCATGCCCAACATCACAAGATAACACTGCCATGTAGATATCTCAAAACTCAGGATTATACGATCCTTAGCCAAGTCGAAGAGGTCGACGTATATTCATCCTGTGAATCATTCCGTCCGTCCGTCCGTCTTTGGTCAGTTACTGGTGAAACTCGTATATTTCAAACCGCTTGGAATATTTTGATAAATTTTGACATACGGACAGATATTGACAAAACTAAACCCAGGAGTCTGCTGTATACCATATTACTAAATAAAAGGCCTCGCCGAGGCAAAATATTTTAAAATGATTATGGAGTATAACTTTTAAACCGCTTGGAATATTTTGATAACTTTTGGGATGCAGATCGAAAATAATCAGCTTAAAGCAATTAAATAGTCTATTGCCTTATTTCTTCACAAATAGCCTCACCGCAAAATTTTCACTAAATGGCACGGGCGTACAACCGTCAATCCGGTAGTAAAAGTTTGATAAATTTTGCTTGCGTAATAAATTTTGCTCTGAGATGTTTATTGACAAGATCTTACCAATGACTTTGTCTAAAGAAAGATTTCTTTATAAATAGGTTCGCCGAGGCAAAGTTTTCTCAAACTGATCACAAACATATAACTTTTAAATCACAAGTAATATTTTGATATTTTTAGGCGTGCAATGTATATTGACAAGATCTAAATATTGGGATTGTCTAATGCCAGATAACTTGATAAATCGCCTCGCCAAGGCAAAATGTTAACTTATTCACATGGGCGTATAACATTCAAACCGGTATGAATATTTTTTATAAAGTTTGGCATGCAGGTATACTGACAAGATTTAACCTATGATATTCTCTATAGCTAGATTTCTTCACATGTAGCCTGGCCGAGGCAAAGTTTCAACAAACTGATTACAGACATATAACTTTATAACCACAAGGAATATTTTGATAATTTTTGCTTTCTTGATGTACATTGACAAGCTGTAGCTTATAAGATTGTCTAACGCCAGATAACTTGATGAACAGCTTCACCGAGGCGAAATTCACAAACTGATTATGGATGCATTGCGCGTAAAAACGTTAGGAGTATGTTGACAATGTTTGGCAAGAAGATAAATATCGACAAGACGTAAACAAGGATATTGTCTAATGCAATTGTAATAGCCTCACCGAGGCACAATTTTAATAAACTGATTATAGAGTATAACTTTCAAACTAGAAGTGAAGGCAGTGATCCCGCCCATCGGGGCCTGGAGAAATAGATTGGGCTGCACGGTACTTCCGCGCAGAGCTGAAACCGACCAAACTTGAATACTGGTAAACAGCGTAGGTCTAACCCTGCCCAGGAAAAGTGATGCGAATCGGACCGCTCCTTAAACCCTTGCGGTTTCTATGGGCGGTAGGGCTTGAGATGTCGTTTCATCTCAATGTCGGGTAAAAGTCCCACAAAATCGGAAGCAGCGTCTCCAAAATGACCTTAATAATGTTGACGGGGACGTAAAACCTCAACTCAAACAAACCAACAAACAAACAAGGCAATGATCAGGAATCAATACAATCAACTCACAATAACTAAACCCTAATGAAAACATCAACAGCGGAAAGCCAAAAGGACAGTTACTTTCCCACAAAATGGCCAATTGGCTATCCAAAACAAAAAGAAATAAAATATAAGCGATACATACTCTCAAAGGCAAACCATAACAAAAATAGCGACAGAAGAACCGCATTGGAACGGTCAGTGAAACGAATTCCACTGAGGGGGGTGGGGTGGGGGGGGGGGGGGGGGCTAAAAGCGATTGTACCCGGTCGCAATCCTCGCCATTAATTCCTTCGCGATCAAGACAAATAATTTGTTCAGTCCGCATGAAGTCCTCCTAACTCATCAGTGCAACATCTCCGAGAAAACAAAAAATCAAACAATCACAGAGATGGAGAAACGGTGAGGACTCGACAGCAAGAAAATACTGAAATGCTGGAGCAAAAGAAAACCAACAGTTAGACTCCAAGTCAAGCCGCAAAACATTGCACCACCTATAGCTATTGCACGACCAGTAGCTAAGTTGTAACTTGTAAACAAAACCCACCACCTACCTTTCACTGTGACCAATTTTATGCAAACAGTGCAGTTTCGAGGAGATTACACTGAACTTCATGGCCATTTCCTACCTTGAAACAGTTGATAATTTGATAGAGCACCTACCAAGTATTACTTTTATACAGATCCCTTGTTCTTGCTGCGTTATAATCCTAGCAAAAACAGGCTGTATTTCTGACAGTCAACACCAAACGTTTCCTTTCTTTCTTCTGTTTCTCTCGTTCTTTCTTTCTTTCTTTCTTTCTTTCTTTCTTTCTTTCTTTCATTCTTTCTTTCTATACTGCATACACCCCAAGGCATACTCGGCAGGTGTACATTACATACACTCAAGATTTGCAGGATGAAATCTAACACAGTTATCATGTAAATACGGTAAGGATCTTTGTCTTGCACCGGGAATGGTTCTTCCTACACAGAGTGCATCCAGTTTACGCCCCGATTTGAAGGACGGTACCTTTTGTAACATCCATTCCTGCTAATGATGACAGTGGAGCATGTTTGGACTCATCAAGTCTATTACCGCTGCCGGCAATCGAACCGAGAGGGCCTCAAACATCACAGGCAGCAAGTGCATTATATATAAACAAGTGAGCTTGCACGCTCCACAGAAATATCAACATTGGGTCATGTGACGTGAAGAAAAGTCATGGCCAGGATATAATAATAACAGTTTTGACGAACAATGTGATGTTTAACTTGACGCATCCTAAAATATAGAGACAACGCACGCGAAATGCGGCGTCTGGTAAGCCGTCTGCTTAGGGTCTATACTGTTAGCTTAAAGTACTGGTACTTACAATGTAAGTTAAACAAAACGGTATACGTCTAAATTCAGGTCAGTTCTGTCAATTTAACCCACTGTAGAACCTACAGCTACATTGTATCAATTGGGGAGTGGAAGACAAGAATATATGGTTTTCTGAACTGCTTTCAGGTCATGTCATGGTCAGTTACATGTATATTGGAATTTGCGTGCACGGTTACTTGTAGCCTCTATGTGACAGGAGAGGTTATGCCTTGCAACCCTGGGTCCCGGTACAGATACTTTTGCAAACAGTGTATGTCCTGATTTTATGGCTCTGAGCCTTCTTATCGGGATATGTAATTGTTTGCCATTCAGTTAGACGCCATATTAAGCAGAATGGACGCGTCCAACTTCAGTGACGGAAGAGTGTACTCCAAAAACGCAAGAGAGTAAATAAATCAATACGCTGGCAGCACTCATGGGCCGATTATCTCTGAGTGCAGGCTGGACTGTTTCGTTTAACCCTAAACTTCCTGTACCTGATGCAACCAGTATACACCGCATTGCGGGGTGTCTGATCTGGGACGACACTGTTTGCCAAACCCAACAGCTAATTCCAGTCCAGGTTTTACAGACAGCACTCTTACATGCATGTAACATTGTGACCACAAAGTGGTACAAATAACGCGGCTATTTCGGGTTGTTTGTCAATCGACCCAATGTACTAAGAAGAATAGCTCTTTAGTACTAAAGTCCACGTGGCTATCACTGACTTGTCATTGTTGCGTAATACTTAAGAGAGTTATCTTGGAATCAAAGAGTGGGCTTGGCAAACAGGGTAGAACCAGATAAGACACTGAAAAACTCCACACCTGATCAAGTTTTCAATATTGGCTTAAACGCTCAAATTTTAGAGTTAAACGATACGATTTAAATCTCAGTCCAGGAATATTTCCCCAACCTACACTCGGAATCAATCTACCAACCAGTACTCTCAGTGCTTTGATTGGTCTTTGTGGCGGCTTCTTTTTCCAGTGGTAACATTTAAAAGTTTATTGAAGTTTGCAAAAACAACGTGCGATATTCCAGGGCGCAGCGCTTCTAAATGAAATAGAAATATGAATTCCAGAATCATGCATTTGTGCTTTCTGCACATTTTATGTGATAAAATATCTTTTTCACGACTGTATCTCATGAAAAAGGTCCATTACCATGTAAAGGTGTTTCTGAATTTCTGATTTTCTTTTTCTTTTATTTTACAATTCAAACAGCGTCTTGTTTTCAAACAAACAGTGCAGACCTGGAAAAGTTTCCACAGCATGTGGCGGCTGTTCCGAGGCTTTTTACATTATGCTTATATGGGTGAAAACATTTACAATCGCGTGCCAAGCCAACAAAGACTGACACACATGCTAAAGAAAAACAAAACATCAAAGCGAGCATCCATACCATACTTGTATTGTGGTGTTCGCCCTCATACCAAACGAACTAGCACAGCAGGCACTTATCCTTTAATCAAAATGGAAACAACTCTTCAATCCGTGTTACAATGTTGAAGCAATGTTGTATTCTGGAGGGTATGGTCGAAATGTTAAGTCGCCCTATGGAAAATGTTTCAATAATTCAATGAGATACAAATATGTTCTCTCAGATGAACCAATACGAAGGGTAATGGTTTCCTGAGGAGGGACCGCGAGAAAACCTTAGAAACATTATTGCATTATCTACCCGTTTGAAAAGTAGAAGTAAAACAAAGATCAGGAATCGATATAATTAACTTACTCCACCCATCAAAGACACCAAAGGGAAAGAAACACAAACATAAAGCGACCATACAAAAATGGAAACCTAAACAAAGGAAGGCCATAAGGACAGTTACTTTCCCACAAAATGGCCAAATGGCCATCCAAAATAAAAAGACACAAATGACACACACAGTAAGTAACAAAAAACAACATAAATAAACCGCCACAGAAGAACCGCCTTGGAACGGTCAGTGGAAAGAATTCCACTGGGGGCTTAAATCGATTTTAAATGGCCATAATCCTCGCCCTTACCTCTATCGCGGTATACACTAATTTTGTTTAGTCCGCATGAAGACTTCCTAACTCATCAGAGTAACATCTCCGAGAACATACAAATCAAAAACCTACAGAGATGAAACAAGGTTGAGGAATCGACAGAATACAACAACAGAATTGCTGGAGCAAAAGAAAACCAACAGTTAGACTCCGAGGGGCCCGACCGAAGACGGAGCATCAGGCGCCAACCAACATAAAGAATAGCATTTAGGCTGCAGTAATATATAACCCGCTTTACGAAACTTTACAGTTGTATAAAATAAAATGGTTGCGTTGTGTGGCCAAACTCCGCTACCCTGGCCATTTTAGCTCCTCGGTTAATTGTTCTTAAATAGATTTTTTTGCCCTAGGTTTCATTACTTATTTGAATGATATAGTCGGAATACCATGAACTAGGGAAGACTTTTGATACAGATTGTATCAATGCTTCTGGTCACTAACTGTTTGATTTCTGAATGAAACTGGAATTTACTGGCCTTTAATGGCGGGGTTTCCGTTGGGAGTTTTTATGCACCGATATCATTCTTACTCGGTACCCTTATTAAACATATTAAGCCTATTTAGAAAGTTTGGTAACATTTTTTGAAAGATGGTTATTTTATTTTGTGTCTGTGTGAGATGTAGTAAAAGTGACACCAGGTTTCGGAAGGATATCACAGGGTATATTGTCGCAAATTATTGGCGCTCTGCATTCAGGCTCCTCGTTACATTAACACGTGTACTAAAATGTGGAGTTCTTCTCTGTCCTCAAACAAAGGACCAATAGCACTTCTTGGTCTACTGTAACTCGAGATGGCCCTGAACTCCTGTACTTGAAGCAGACCGTTTAGGACTTGATCCGACACCGCATTTCTTTACGATAACAGACCCGTGCGACAAAGTGCACTTTTCACATCTCCAAAACGGCTTCTTTTCTGATGAATATCCGTTTTTTTTCTTGTTGTTTTGTTTTCCTCAATTAAACTGCAAACAAAGATTGGGAGTGCTCGCTAGAACAGTTTCTTTAAGGCGGTTCTAACGAGTACCAACAACCTATGTATAGGAGCAGAAATAAGCACAATGATGTATACCCTGTAAGCCCCAGTTTTTCTCTATATAAAGTGGAGTTTAGAGGGGTGTTCATTTCACAGACTTGTTCACCTGATGTAACAGCATCTAATCTAGGCGTGTAATGTTTGTCAAACCCATCACATCATTCTAGTACCGTATTGCATACATGTCTGACCCCATTACGATAACACACCGTGCGATATTGTGCATTTTTCGCATCTCCAAAATGGCTACTTTTCGGATGAATATCCATGATATTTTTCTTATTTATACTGCAAACATAGGTTTTGGGTGCTCGTTAGAACCGCCTCATTGAGGCGGTTCTAACGAGTACCCACAACCTATGTCTTGGAGTAAAAATAAGAAAAATAATGTTTACCCCCGTAAACCCCAGTTTTCTCCATACAAAGTGGGGTGTAAGGGGGTGTTCATTTCACGGAGTTGTTCACGTGATGCTACAGCGATAAGAATAGCGAGGCTATTTTCTATAAATAAACATTGCCTGTATTTCCTACAAATCAGTCATAGTCAAAATAAGTGCTGCTTTGCTTAGTAACTTTGTGTCGATCGACCCAAAAAAAACCTATGCGATTGTACATGTTTTTCAATCTAGATTATGTAATTATGAAATACAGTTGCGTGAGATGAATTAATCACGGTTCCAAGAAAAAATGGTAATCAACGAACATAATTTACCACTTTTAGAAAGATGTTTTTCAACGAAAGATTATAAGATCATGATATAGTTTAAAGATGATGGAAAATGCATTTAAATAATACACGCTTTCTTCCTTAAGTATTTCAGTGCAAAGCGCATCGAAACAACAACCAAACAACACAGTTCCTGTTCAGACGCCGTTGTATCCGGCGTCTGACACGTTTTTATAATGTTTTGCTTAGATATACTGTATATTCTGCTGATGCCTTTATGCAAAACAGTAAAATGAACAAAAAAAAAAAAAATCTTTACATATATACGGAACCCGGGAAGGGACATGATTTTTTATTTTTATTATGTTGTTCGAACAAGATAATATCTTGAGCGGACAAGATATTATCTTGTTCGGACAACATATTATCTTGTGCGGACAAGATCTTGTTCGCACAACTTAATATCTTGTGCGGACAAGATAATATCTTGTCTGCACAAGATAATATCTTGTCTGCACAAGATAATATCTTGTCTGCACAAGATAATATCTTGTCTGCACAAGATAATATCTTGTCCGCACAAGATATAATCTTGTCCGCACAAGATAATATCTTGTCCGCACAAGATAATATGTTGTCCGCACAAGATATTATCTTGTCCGCACAAGATATTATCTTGTTCGCACAACTTATAAAATAAAAAAAAATCATGTCCCTTCCCGGGTTCCGTACGTATAAACAAACATTGTATTTATGCGCCAACGGACAACTCTTAACCCTTAGTCTACTGAACACGATAACCCCTACAGTTGCACACGATGTATATCCAGATCAGATGGCTTCTAAAGGAGCCATCTGATCCGGATCTATACTGTTTGTAATGCAGTTTGTGAAATGAACGTGTACATCATATTAAGTAATTTGATTAGTTGATGATCAGTAATGGGCGCGGTAAATTCATTAATTCAGCAGGATAAGGGTTAGATATGAAATATACCTCCTTAGTTTTCTTGTTTTTAGCTCTAATTGATTGTCGGTGGTCTCATCCCAGAGGAACTCACGACATTTGAGTTGCATTGTTTGTTCAACGCATCATGTAAACACGCCTATACAATTTTGACCCCCCCCCCCTTGAACCCCAAATTTATATAGTAAAACTGGGGTTTACGGGGGCAAACCGTATTTCTCTTATTTCTGAGGCGGTTCTAACTAGTACCCACAGTCTATATTTTAGAGCAGAAATAAGAAAAATATCACACATTTCATCTGAATTTTTTTGTTATTTCCGCGGTAAACGTTTCAATGTATTTGTATAGGCGCTTTTTCGTAATGGTTTACCTTTCTGACTTTCTTATAATGTTAAG